>OX439132.1:37106114-37481114 GCA_949318235.1 Ecdyonurus torrentis | reverse complement strand
CGTCACTTTCAACCTTTTTTCTTACAATTTTTGTATAAAAAAAAAAAAAAAAAAAAAAAAAAAAAAAGTTGAAAAGGAGTCGTTTCTCTCTTATTTTTCAATACTAAATCCTGGTATAACACAGTAGGTTTTTAAATCAACATGTCATATATTTTACATATTGCTTGCTAGGAGAAAACGCATATATTTTTTTCAAATATTGCATTTCTGTATTATTAACATGTGTCGCATTATATAAAGTAAATATTACATTTATTGCTATTTATTTTGTCACACCCAACTTTTGAAAGCAATTGTTATAGTTTTATCATAATTATTTTCTCATAGGAAAATCATTGTAGTCATTATATTAATAAACAATTAAAAATTACTAATTATCATGGTCCTCTGTGTATTTTCAATTTTATCAGTGATACCATCATCAGTGGTTTGTTTATCAAACTCGTGCCAACTTGCCAAAATTGTGTCTCATTTAGAAAACTCTGCCAAAGTATCATTATAAACTAATACAAACTATGATTTCTGTATCAATAAAAAAATACACTATTTGCATTTAGAAAAGAAAAAAAACTTTGAAAACACCAAATTGATAACTTTTTAAAAAAGTAAAATACTTTTGAGGATAAAAGATTCAAATCTTGAAAAAAGTATGATTTATTTGAATAAATATTTTTTGACTGAAGAAAAAAAAGTTTTTTAAAAAGAGAAATATTTTTGACGTGAGAGGAATGTTATTGTATTGCATAAAGTAAAGTGCATATGTATAAATAACATTGTGAGTTGGTTTGTTATATATATATATAAAAATATATATATATATATATATATATATATATATATATATATATATATACAGTCGTGCAAGCTTTGCAAAGTTTTGTGTTGAAGATAAGGCAGTGACGAATGTTGGCTGCCGCCCGGCTCGCTGCTCTCGCTTATCTTCACATGAAATTCCAGCACACAAGTTGACAAGATGGATGCCTACAGAGCGTGACTGATTTCCGCAACTCGCGCCAAAAACTCACGACAAGATCGTATCACTTTTATATACACAGAGAGAGAAATAACACCAAAAATCATGAAAACTCATTATTTATAACGATTGTTTTACAAACTTAATGGTATTATCTTTGAATATTTTGTATAGAATCAATTTTATATGACCATTGAACTTTTGGCATATTTTTTGTGTGTATATATCATTCGCATACTTAATGCTGAAGTTTATATTTTATTTTAGTTTCTCGTAACCTGATTTTACGAGTCCGTTTTAGAAATATTGATAAACCATGATGATTTTTTATTTTTTATATATTTTGTTCCATATATTCTATACTGAAATGAGATACTTATAAGAAAAATCTTTGTTCTTCCCGTGTAGAAAGCAACACGATGATATCAAATATCGAGAGAAAAAAAATAAAAAGAGAGAGAGAAAAAAAAAGCTGATGCTTGATGCAGAAACACAGTGACGTGTAAAATTGACGTAATCTGTCGCATTGACCTTTTAAGTTCACAAGGGCGTAAATAAAATACAACTTACTTACACCCACTTCACAAAATATACATTCTTTATTTTCAAAGGTACTATAGTTTCTATTTGAAATAACAGTTTAAAATAGGGGAAAAAATAAAGTTTTAAGCACAACTTCCTATTCCGATAGCTATTGTCCATCAAAATAAGAGTTTGCTTACTAGTTAATGAATAGAACTTTTGTAAATTTAATACTATTGTAATGAATTTTAATTAAAACTATGACATTTGTTTCCTTTAAGTATAATTGTGTAATTTTTATTATTAGAATTATCTAAAAGTTAAAACCAAATGAGACAGTAAAATTAAAATGGTGAAGTAGGTGAAGTATCATGCATTTAAATATTCAGAATAACTTATTATTTAACTCTATGAAAACCGGACAAAAACAAATATTACCAGATGATACAAAATAGATTTTTTGTACAAAATAGATCAATCCAATTTTTTTGTACTATTCGTATTTTTCAATCCTAAAACAATGCCTTATTTTTTGTAAAAATTTATAAAAACTAAGCAATAAAGGCTACATTCTTTCTTTATGGTATATAAAAGAAAAGAATTTTGCTTGAAACTCTTGTTAATGTTCAAACTAACTCCTTTCATCTACATCGTTTTTACCAACCAATTTGCACTCTTTTTTTATATAAAGAGCTTTGATATTGAGACTTTATATTAACAAATAAATCGATAATATTTGATATCATGTATTAGCGTGCATGTAAGTTATGCAGAAGAAGTAATAAACCGCACACGCTGTTTTTTTATTACGATATATACTTCTTTTTTTTTTCAGAGTGGGTAGATTGCGATTTACAATAACGACCCTCCTAAAGTTGAAGTCATCAGAAGAGGGGGACAACGTTAACTTTAAGGCACTTAAACTATCGTGAAAACGCACAAAATCACGTTTGAAAAAGCTGAGTCACGGTTTTTTTTGTTTAAAAGATACAAAAGTAGTTAATGTCTACAAAATAAAAATAAAAAGCTTTAAAAATATATTTATTTACTAATGAACTTAGTTTCTTTTGCGTTAATAGTAATGTAATAAATTTCTCAAATTTGCATATTTTCCTTTGATCCTAATTTTAAAAACATTTAAAAAATTAATACGACAAATTAGAAATTTTATTCAATTTACCATGCAATTTTTTCACTGCAGCTATTAAAAATTGATATCTTAAGGAAGTGCATTAATATGCACACTTTTTATTAAATTCATATATAATATATATATATATATATATATATATATATATATATATATATATATATATATATATATATATATATATATATATATATATATATATATACACACACACCGGGAAGTTTTATTAACTATTAAAAATTTTAAAGTGTTTGTTTCTTTATTTTGCTTCGTTCAAATACCAGTTTATTTATTAAATTATTAAATGAATTTTTTATTATCAATATTATTTGTATTCACATTTACTCTTAACCCAGAAATTTGGTTTATTAATAAAAAAAACTTCATAGTTTATTGAAAACACTATTTAAGCAATAATATTTTATAAATAAACAAAATTTGCATTGGTTGCATATTATATATACTACAAGTGACGTCACGAAATGAACGTTCAGTGCTTCCTGTTCCAGCCAGTATCCAACAGTTTCCTAGTTCCTTTATGGCGCTCACTTCCGTAGAGTAATAGCTTCTATCAGTGTCATTTTCGATTCTCTTTTGTTATCTCTGTTGCGTTCGTCATCAAGCCTCACTCTCTCTCTCTCCCTCCCTCTTCCTCCCTCTTACACCCTCTACAGGAGATAGCATGCATGCGCTTAGATTATTCGTATAAGCTCATATTTCCATATTTTTCAATCCATTTCTTTTTTTCTTTAAAAAAAATTTAACTATAAATGTAACATATGGTATCAAATTACTAGAACATTCAGAAAAACTTCTCTTTTTTTCTCAAATTTGGATGCAATATTTTTTATTACTGCAGGATATTATTGAAAATATTATGCAGTTTTTGCTTCAGTTAACGCAAAGTGTAGAAAAACGTTAATCTTTTTTTTTTCTATATTTTTCCCCATTTCATACAATGATTGAGAACTATACAGATGATAGCTTGTCTTGAATATTGTATTTTTTGAAAAGAATCAAAATTGATTGAATGATTTATTTGACACTATAGTGCAAGAACTTAAATGTTTGGAATAATTGTACATTGTACATTATGTTTTTGATTTTTTCCCCTTCATGATACTACAGAACTAGAATGAAGTTCCATGTAAATATATAAATGTAGCGTAAAAAACAAAGATGAAGTTAATATAATGTATAAATATAATTTTAAGTTAACGACGTAGAACACCTTGAATAAAAAAACATGTCTAATATCCTAACATACCTAAATATCAGCGTTGATTAAGCCTGAGTCATTGATTTCTAATTTATTTTCCATTCACAAAATGGCACATGCGGGTTTATGACGTTACAGCTTGCCTGGTCCACGCGCGCGGAAACAGGCAAGCTGTGACGTCACAAAACCGCAGCTGTCATTTTGTAAATGGAAAATAAATTAGAAATCAATGACTCAGGCCAAATCAACGTTGATATTTAGGTATGTTGGAATCAATGTTTTCCATTGGAAATAATTCTGATTTTTATCATAAATAATAATTAAGAAAATCATGTGTTACCTTTAAGTTGTGCTATTAATAATTTTAAAAATATCATTATGATATGTGTAACGCAACAATATTTAAAATGTATGCTACTTTTATTTATTTATTATAATTATTTTTTTTCTAATATGATTTTAGAACAAAATTAAATATGCTTAAAATATACAACGTATAAACAATGTTTCTTATATTTAATTAAAATGCAATTTTCATTTTTAAATTGCATATTAATCTCCATTAAAAATAAATCATATAAAAGTTTATGAAAAAAAAAACTTATTTAAAATTTAAAAAATGGTTTTTACTGTATATATAAAAAAAATGAATAACATAATTTTATGTCTGCATTTAGCTAAAATGATATGGAACAAACAGAGAGAGAGAGAGAGAGAGAGAGAGAGAGAGAGAGAGAGAGAGAGAGAGAGAGAGAGAGAGAGAGAGAGAGAGAGAGAGAGAGAGAGAGAGAGAGAGAGAGAGAGAGAGAGAGAGAAATTAGATTTAAATATTTGAGTTTCGGCTTGAATTGTTTGTTCTGCTCGCAGTCAGCCAGGGCAATCTGCATCGTCATAATTTACTTTCCGCATCTGCAATCCTAACTCCAATTTCGTTGTGGATATTAAATTTTTTACATTCACATAGAGATAATGGAAATGTGTATATTTATATATGTGGTGTATGTATATTATACACACACACACACACACACTCACACACACACACACATACACATACACATACACAAAAAAAGCCATTATTTTAAGCTAACAACTCGATTTGTTTCTACATTTCCTGTATAATATAGCGTGCTCTCATATTATTGTTACATCAACTAGCGTCAAAAAAATTCCCAAATGTTAAAAACGAAAAAAAAAAAAAAAAAATGAAATAATAAATATATAAAGTTATTTAGTTATTATATGAGATACTTAAAAAGCTTAAACGGTTATTATAAATATAACGTATAAAAACTGTTTCATGTAATAAGAAGAGACTGAAGAGTTAAAGTAAGCAGATAACTTATGTAATCCAAAGAGCATTCCTGCTGAAAAGTACTGGTCAGCTGGAGACGTGTATTGCGGATCAAAATTACATTGATAATATGGGAAACAAAATATAACTTCCACGATCAAATAAAATAAAAAGCAACAGAAAATTGAATAACGAAATTCTCTTCGGATTACCTAATCTATTGAAATAATTTAAATAACTATGCTGTAGCAAAGCTACTTTGCACTACTAAAGACTAAGTAAAATTCTGTTATTGAAGGTCATAATATTTTATAACATTATATTAAAGTAGTATAATGGCCAAACAAAAATTTATGTTTTTTAAATTGTTCTCTCCATTATTGTATTGCTTCAAGGAAATGACATAAAAAATAAATAATTATATCTTAACGTATTTGATATCAGCAATTAAATAAACTTAAAAAATATTTTATTAAACCAAAGACCTATATAAATGAAAATAGTATTTATAAAAAGAATCACGCCAGTAAAGTTGGTTAGGTCTAAATGTTTAATCAATATATTTTCAATACCTTTTTTTTTTTTTTTTTTTTAAGAAAATGTTTTACGTTTTCTAGAGAAAGTATAAAACAAACACATACATTCTAATATTCTAGTCAATTTGTCATTTTAACATAGTAAATTTTCCCCTGTGGGGAAAAAAAATGTTACTAAAAAATTATAATTTCCGGCTTAAAACATTTTACATTGTTTTTGATATTATCACCATTTAAAAAGTTAAAAAAAAAAACAACAAAGCGTTGAAAAACTTGTAGTACACGACTATTAAATGACAAAGTAGAAAAAAAATATATATAGATGGCATGTAAGAATGTTACTTTAAAAAAAAATAGCAAATTAAAAAGAGCTCATAAAGCACTCAACCAGTCACGTTTATTGTTATTTTTATATGGCTTATTATTGCGGGTATATTACACAATAATATTTTCTTTTTACATATACTGCAAAAAAAAAAAAAAGAGAGAGAAAAGAGAGAGAAAAGAAACACAACAAAACTTCTTTTTTTTAATATATGTTTTATGAGTAATTTTTTACATTTTGACTGTATAGGCTTTTGCTTTTCTTGCAGATATACGTTGGTTGGAGAGCTCGGTTCAAGTCACAGAAGAAATTAATTTCCGTCGTAGCGTGCACACCTGACCAGTCAAATACACATTTCAAATGAAATAAAAACCATGAGTTTTTTTTTATATTATATATATTATACAGGGGTAAATGTGAACAATTTTTTTATAAATCACGAATGAAAAAAATAAAAAAAGAAAGAAAGAAATCGTGTTTTTATATTGATGATAACGATTTTCATTAAATTTTATAATTATTCTATATAAAAAATTATTCGATAAACTTGTGTGAGAGTTTTTATATCTTTAAGTATTTTTAAGCTATATGTGTAATGTATGTCTCGACCTTTTTACGTCATTGTATTCAAAGAATACTATGTTTACTTATTAATTTTTAGTAATCAATATATAACTGTGAGTATGTTTTTAATACTTACATTATAGAGATAGCTTAAGTGATATATCTATAGTGTGTATGCATTCATATTAAAGCCAACGCCATGCTGGATTACTCAATAACATGGGCAGCATAGTAAAATGAATCATTTTGTCAGTTTAAAAGTACTAAGCAATATTTTTGAGAGCATTGATAATAGGTTAAATTAGTATCTCAAGTATATGTGAGAAAAATAACAATATTAAAAAGTTAACCGATTTCCCGAAGAAAATAGCCAAAAATGAAGTTTGTCCTATGCTGAGTAATGTTATTCACTACTCCAGCATGGCATTCAAGCGCATTAAATATGATGTTATGCGTATACACTCTATAATATATATTAAAAGCACATCATTTTTGAAAGGAAAAAATATATGATATTTAACACTCGAAAAAAAAAACTGTACTATTTAGTGGATTTTTTTATCTAGTATTATTAATACTATCAACAATTCTTTAGAAAAATCTAGCCTAGCAAAGTTATGAAAGTATCCCATATTGCCCCGTATTTCTGATTGCCCCATACTCTACTATAAACTAAAAACTGAGATATATATAATATGTAAAATAGAATTTAACTTAAAAATGAGAAAAAAGTACAATATATAATTTTTTTTATACAAATATAATTTATTGTTCAAAAGTTATATCAATTTAAAGGTTTTAAAAATATATAAAAGATAGCGTTTAATAAAAGAAAATAAGTATAAAATATACATTATTATATTTTATATTTATATATATGAAAAAAAGATTAATACCATAGTAGTAAACAAAAAAATGAATATTATCGTACATTTAAATAATATTTAAAAAGAAAAAAAACGAGATTATTTTAAAAATAATATATTTTACTATACTTGACATGTTTTTCTGGTAAGATTTACTAAGTTTTTGCAATTTAATAATTGTTCTCTTTATGATATGGAATTACAATTAATTTATTCATAATATTAATTAAAAACTATAAATTAGAAATTCAAGTAGAAACTAATACATTTAAGTAATTATATATATTTACGTAATTTAAAATAAATTTAAATATTTGAATTATTTATAATTTTTAATGCTGTAACTAATATATTTTAAGAATTTAAGTAACAGTTTATAATTATGTTAATTTTTTATTTCATTTACTTTTAAAGAAATTAGTATATTTTTTTTAATATCAAGGAGTTGCCCAGAGAATAGAAATTTGTATTCGTATACATTTTTTTTTTTACTGGATCATCCTTTTGCGCGCTGTGGGACATTGACAACTTGCACATGAAATTAGTACAAGTCGTGGCACTGTAACAGTGACAATTTGTCCTGTTGAGGCTCCTTCTTGAGATTTAAACCGTCCCGTCTTTCTGGGCCAAACCGCAACGTGATTTTGTAGGAATGTGTGCCAAATATGTTCACGTCCGAGATCCACACATTATCCCAGTGACTATAGATTGATTTATTGTAAACATATGATTTGATTTTTGTATTTTACACACACATTTTTTTTATTTAATTATTTTTTTTGTAGTCCAAGGAGAACACTTTTTAACTATTTCAGTCAACACCTCAATTATAGTGTATGCTTCTTACATTTTTTTGAATTTTCAGGTGTCAACCAGAGTGTCTCATTGTCGTCTCTGGACAATGTGCTACCAAAAGGATTATCCCATATAGCCCCAACAACAACAATCGGGCAAACTATAAGTTGTCCGCTTTTTAGTAGTTCATTGGTGCAAGGAGGTTCAAAACTTAAACGTGTGATTTATAGCTATTATTTTTAAGCTATATGCGATTAATCACACTTATACTTCAATCTTATCTATATTCAACTCAAAAAACCTGAGTTACCTGCCGTTCGACCTTTTACGGTATCGCCCAGCCGCCTCCCTTCTCCTCAAATGTGACAATGGGCGATACTTTAAGCATGCCCGATTTAAATCGACTGAGGTTTATTGAGTTGAATATCTATATAAGAAAAATCCATGGTTTCTCTATATATTAACAAGGCTAATTTGTTTTTTATATTAGACCAAATATATTTTTTTTTATATTTATAATATTCCAATAGCGTTTTGGTAAGGCGTCACGGGAATCCAGTTCAATTGGTTTTTATAGCGAGACAAAAAAAAAGTATCAAAATGAAAAAAAAAAAAATTATGATAATTTAAATTATTTAATTAAAATATTTTTTTTCAAAATTTTAATTAATATCTTGCATTAGAAATTTTGAATTGTTGCATTTACATATTTATTAATTTTTAACTTGTTAAATAACTATAGCAACTTGTTAAATAACATTGTTTAAATATAGCATTTAAGTTTAAGTGCGCAAAGGCACAACAAATAAATAAATGTGAAAGCACTTTTAATGATCCAATTTTCAATCACAATGATTTTTTTAGGTCAAACCCAAATTGGTTAGTTTAATAAAAGTATAAAATCTTTTGCTATAGTGAAGTAATCAATCAAAATCTTAATTTTGATTAAAATTTCCTATGAATTTTCTTATTTTTACATATTGGTTTTAATAATTTTTTTGTTAGCTCCTTTATATATTTAAATATTATATTTCATATAAACATACAGGTATAACATGAAATATTTGGTAATAATAAAAAAAAATAAAAACATTGTTTGATGATGTGCTGTGAAATACGATGTAAGCGCACAACAAAGCTCACTTTATTGGCAATAAATCGCGTAGCTCATCATTGCAGCCGTGATTATGCACGCGAACCTACACAGCACGACACACCGCGCGCTTTGCTTGCCTTGCTTGCTAACTTCAAGTTTATATAATATATATAATCTAAATTATTCATATCTCAACTTACTTAATAAATTTTCTCTTTAATAATAGTAAATTTCTAACAAATTTCTCTCATTTTTATTATTATTATTATTATTTTTTTGCCAATGCAGACTAAATTATTTAAGGTCAAAATTCTTTCAAGGTGAGACGTATATACGTTTTATACTTTATGATATAATATAAAGAAAAAAAGTTAAAGCTAAGGAAATAAAAATTGGTGTTGAATCTTGTTGCATTTTAAATTAGAAGAAATATAAAATTTGAATTTTTCTTGTATATAGGTTTGAATTCTTGGAGTGGAAAATAGTTTAATCTTTTCCAAAAGATTTCATCATGATAATAATTAATCTTACTGAATATTAAAATGGAATTAAAAAACCTTGCGATAGTTTTTCTTGTTTAAGAAAATAAGCTGTAGTGTATACAAGGATTAATTGCACAATTGGAGTGTGTTTTTTTTTACATGAATTTTACTTTATGTACTGAAAAAGTGACTGAAATATAATGTTTCAGAAATTGTGTAAAATTTATAATATTTACTTTACACATTCCTACATGCACATGGACAAAATAGATAACATGATAGTTGGATTTTATTTTCAGTGTATATTGCAGTAAATGATTTTTTGTGTCTGGTGGCACAAAAATTATTTATTCATACTAATTTGTTTTAAGTATAGGTAAATAATGACTATATATTCATGTAGGGTCAATTCTGACTCTTTTATGCAACAAATATTACTGTGATGAACATTTGGAGTTTAAAAATTAAATAGTATTAAAATTTTATCATTTAAATTCTTTCACAAATCAAACATGACGTTGGCTGTACAAATTTATTTTTTTATTTTTTTTTTAATTGGTATTTTTCCGCGAATCAAAGTTATATTTAAAAAAAAATGTTGTAATTATTAATCATATTAAAATTTTATGGCTATATAGAAGACCATTGACCTTAAAAATATATAAACTCTTGGTTTACAGCATTGACTTGGAGCAGCTGAAGTCACTTCCTTGATTGTTGATTCTATTTATTTTATAAAAATCACTTTTATTATTATTATTTTTTATTTGTGATATAATATCAGTGTCTAAAACAATAAGCAGTAAAGAACATTAAGAGTTTGATAAGATCAGATAATGTGAAGTGATTAGCATTTGCCGCGTGGCTCGAGCTCGACTCACGAGATATGACCGGTGATAAAAGCGCGGGTTCTCACGGCGTTTGACTTGAAGCGGGCAAGCGTTTGACTGGTCACCTGCGAGAGTCAGCACGCGACAATTCCAACTGACAAAACATACACGAGAGAGAGGAAAAAAAATCTCATGTGAAATGTGTAATTTACTGTAAAAAAATATCACAATAAAATTTATGAGTAATTATGTAATGAAACTATTTTTTAATTGAATTACAAAAAAATAATAAAAAAGTATTTAAAAAAAACTTTTAATGCAACAGTGTAATTTTAATATTAATTTTATGAGTAATTTATAATAATGAATAATAGTTTTAAAGTAATACATTGATAATTATAACAAGTTTTCACGTGCAATGTAATTTTTATAAACACATTCCCCTTTTAAAGGAGCTGTAATGTGTGAGATAAACAAATAAGTAAGTAAGTAAGTAAGTAAGTAAGTAAGTAAGTAAGTAAGTAAGTAAGTAAGTAAGTAAGTAAGTAAGTAAGTAAGTAAGTAAGTAAGTAAGTAAGTAAGTAAGTAAGTAAGTAAGTAAGTAAGTAAGTAAGTAAGTAATAAATAAATAAATAAATAAATAAATAAATAAATAAATAAATAAATAAATAAATAAATAAATAAATAAATAAATAAATAAATAAATAAATAAATAAATAAATAAATAAATAAATAAATAAATAAATAAATAAATAAATAAATAAATAAATAAATAAATAAATAAATAAGTTTAATTCCACCTCACGTTACGTTGACCATGCTATACAGCTGTTACATTTTATTCCAGCTGCCGGGCTGTATGCAAATCTGAACTTGCAGCAGAATCAACGGTCGCTGCAACGTAAGCTAACACAAGATACACGCACAAAGACCGCGTGCATATCTGACCCACCTGCTTCCAAGTCACGTGGCTAATACAATCTAAACCACCCATCTCTGCAACACTTAAAATGATAAAATATATATATAAAAATATATAACTCCATTGTTTCAAATATATATTTTTTAAACTTTACATTATGACTAATTTATTCTTATCATTCTTAATTATTCAAATTATATGTTAAAAAAATATAAATATATGCTTGGGTGGCTTATTGTATCTTATGTATATTTTAAGATCAAATCAAAAAATTATTATTTAAAAAAATATATATATAATAAAAAAAAATGCATTCGTGTTATTGGTTCATTAATTAATATTTAATAGAGTTGTTAGTTTAACAAAAAAAATGTCGCTTAAAATAGAAAAAGTAATAAAATCTTTTCTTTCTATATAGTAAGATGTTGATGAATTTATATTTTTAATTAGCATGTTATGAAGAGAAAAAAAAATGAGAATGGTATCTTAATTGTATTTTAAAGGCAATTTAAATTTGTTATCACTTTTCTTAAGAACTGTTTACACGCTATAAGTTTATGAAAAATCCACGCTATTAAACTTGTTTGATTTTGCTTTAAGTCTCTCCCTCTTTTGTGTAAGCAATCTTTTGTGTATTATTAGGATTTTATTGTTGTTTTCAATTAATAAATTTATCAAAAAAATTGTTAATAATAAAATAAGAATTATTTTACTAAAAAAAAGTTAAAAAGAAATAATTGTCATAATACACACAAAAATTTAGAAGCATTTCATGAAAAATTTACATAAAATAATATAAAATATTATTCATATTAAAATATAAATTTTAAAAATAGATATTTTTTAGGTTATAAAATAGTAATAAAAATATTATTTTATTGTAAGTAAATTCTATTCAAAAATAATAAAATATTGTAAATTTAAGTGACTTTAAAATTTTTATATTTACTGTCATACGATGAATGTTTTTACTGTAAAATATTATTTAATATTAAAGTTACCCTGAATAGAAATGGTAAAATTTATTTCATATTTAGTTGTAAAAAAAAAAATAAAGTGTTTTATTGTCAAAACTTGACATACCAGAGTATGATTATGATTGGCTACCATGCAGTAATATCATTAGTTCTCAACAATATTGAAATTTCTATGACTCTTCTTTCAAATTTTTATATGAAAAACTATTTCAAGATGACATAATGTATTATATTAAACCACTTTAAAAAAAAGTTATTCTTATTCGTTTTGGGTCCTAGAAAAGAAAAGTTATTTCTTACTTTTTACAAAGTTTAATTTTTCTTTAATGGCGTAGAACACCTTGAATAAAAAAAACTTGCTTAAAAAAAAAGCTCGCTAGTACACGCGCGTGGAAACAGGCGAGCTGTGACGTCACAAACCCGCAGCTGTCATTTTGTAAATGGAAAATAAATTAGAAATCAAGGACTCCGGCCAAATTAACGTTGATATTAAGATATTAGACATGTGTTTTGTTCAAGGTGTTCTACGCCTTTAATCATTGTTTAAAGTACTGGAAATATGTAAAAAAAAATATATATGTGAATTTTAAAAAAATGTCAATACTAATTAACATAATCAAGTCTAGTTAATATTAATTCTAACTTGTTACAAATTTATATTATTTAGATGTATCAAAAATATACTAAAAATTGTAAAATTAAAAAATGTTTAAAAAGTTATAATAACCAAATAGCAAATCAAGTCTTCTTCCTAAATATGCAATAATAAATAAAAACAGAATAAAACTTTAAATAGCTTATAATTTTTTAAAAATTTCACATTTAACTTACCATTCAGATGACAGATTTTTTTTTTGCATGAACCCAATTTGAATGATAAGGAGTAAAAAGTATATTTTTTTCCAATCATTAAAAGTTTAAAAGAATACACATTATGATAATATATTTCTTAAGTAACTTTTTTATTCTCGTTCAGTTAAATTGTCTGTTTTTCTATTTTTACTTCAAATTATATACATTAAATTATGACACCTGAAAACAATATTTTGTGTCATTGGAAAATTGGACCTTTTTAAAATATAAAATTTTAAAGTTTGACAGAGTTTTTTTTTTTTTTAATTGATTTTTAAAATTTACTTTGTTACATAATTATTTAATGTCATTAAAAATTAATATAAAAAAGTTTTATTATAAAGTAAAGTAAAACTTTTATTTGACTAATCTGTTAATAGCATTATAAGAAGTAATTAATTAAATAAATTTAATGCATGCAAATTACCATTCATTTATAATATACCAGTTGTTGAAATCCTACCACCACATTTTTTATTATTATTAATTATCATATTTTTTAATAATATTTATTTCATAATATTTTTCAATGTCAGTTATATAAAACTTAAAAATAAAATAGAAATGCTAATTTGTTTCTCAGATAAATTGCATTGTTTAAAAATATTGATCCATGCGTATTATGTGAAATTATTATTACAACTTGTTATCTATTTTAATGTAAAATCAAAGTATTCTTGTTAACCCCTTTTGACTGTAATATAATAACCTGAGTCACGTGGCACGTGTCTGACACGTGACCTGATCATGTGACTCACGTGCAGCACCGCCCATATGTAAGTGCGTTATGTCTTACATTGCATGTTATATCCTACCTACAAACTATATGACAGGTGAATCATTTCCTTAAGGTGAGGAGTTGATATCATAACATTTTACTTGGTAACTAAATACGGTTACAAGTAAATACTATGTTTATTAATGTGGGGTGGAAATTGGAAGTATTGAAACAGAATAGAATATATTTTTTAGTAGGTTGGGTGTAAATTATACGTACAATACTTTTGAGATATTTCCTTGCTTTTTGTTAAAGGCGTTGAACACCTTCAACAAAAAAGTTGTGTAATATCCTAACAAACCTGAAAATCAACGTTGATTTGGCCGGAGTCATTGATTTCTAATTTATTTTCCATTCACAAAATGCCACTGGCGGTCACTGACGTCACAGCTCGCCCGGCTTACGCGCCTGTAAAGCAAGCAAGCTGTGACGTCATTGACCGCCAGTGGCATTTTGTAAATGTAAAATAAATTAGAAATCAATGACTTTGGCCAAATCTACGTTGATTTTAAGGTTTATTAGGATATTACGCAACTTTTTTTTGTTCAACTTGTTTTTTTTTTGTTATAGTTGTTAACTCATTCAAACACGTCCATGTCAATTCGTATCCTTAAACTAAAAAGTATTAAACCTTAAAGATTTTGTAAAAAAAAAAAAAGAAAAAAGAAAAAAAAAAAAAAAAAAAAAAAAAAGTCCTTTATAATGTGCAGTTTAATATGCATATTTTTTAAGTATATGTTTGTGAAATGTACCTGACTTGTCTTGAGAAGGCCTTGTCTTGATTTGATTATGTACTGTCTTTTTCATAAAAAAATTAATTATATTGGCTTATGGCCATATAACGCGATCAGATGGAGATTTCAGTTGACGCAAAACTCCATTTAAATACTTGTTATTTCCATTATGCCGATAGAAGTACAATTTTAAAATAAAAAGACTGTACACACAAATGAAATAATATTTTACTATTTAAATGGAGCTCGTGTTTTTCTTATAAGAATAAAATTGCAAATTTAGCGTAAGTTATTTTTTTTTTCTTGCTACGTAGTATTATTATTTCACTCTTATTTTAATTTTGTACGTATGTAATCAAATAATTTCATGAATGTCTTCTGTTGGGGTTAGGTGTAAGAGTGGGCCAGACATATTGTCAGGCTTAAACCTCGCCTTTTCAAACATTTGTATTTTTTTCTCTGTGCATTTTTTTGAATAAAGACGATTATTTATTTATTTAAATATAGTAAAATGTATTATCACAATCGTGTGTACATTACAGTATTTGCATAGATTGAACTGCATGATAATGAAATTATTATATATCAATTGATGATTTATAATATTTATGAGAAATTTGATTGATTAAGTAAATTTATTTTATCCATTTTACGACTTCATATTTTTCATTATTATTTTAATTAAAATATCTAAAACTATAAAACTAAAATTCAATAAATCTATTCTATCATCAATAGACAATAACAATACAAATCAATCAACAAAATTCCTACATATTATATTTTTAAAACTTTAAGATATTATAGTCAATATATTTAAATTTACTTTAAATTTGTATATAAAAAAGAAAAATTTATCAAATTCAATTCCAATGAAAAAAAAAACGCTTTACATTTTTTTTTCCTTTCTCAAACGTGTTTTTTGTGAGTAACTTCGATCGACAATTCTTTCTCTTTTATACTTGAAGGTCGTACTTTTTGCCCACCACATTTGCCCCTAATACATAGGCATCCCCCCTTTCTCTCTCTCTGTATAGCAAACTCGACCCCTTACCATCGAGTGAGATTACCGTTGCTTTTGAAACAGATAAAAAGAAAACCATCATCCTTCCTTTCAATTTTACCCTACTGATCAAATTTGCATCTTTCAAGTTTTTTTTCTTTAAGAAAACTGCACTACATACACATTTTAACGCACAAGAGTTCAATATATTTTTTTTCTTCGTTTTCGTTTGTATTTTATTCTCCTTTTTTTTTGTACATATACATCAAATAGAAATTCTTACAAGCAATTTCAATGCATAATTTTGTGAAAGTACATTTTAGCCTATTTACATTATAAAGGTATATTTAAAATAGAAAAAAAAAGTATTCATCTCTCTCTCTCTCTCTCTCTCTCTCTCTCTCTCTCTCTCTCAGCTGGTAATATTTAACTCTGTATCTGTCTGTAATAAAAAGTCAATATACAAGAAATTATGAATACCAAATTACCATAAATTTCATTTTGATAACTTCTATTGGATGGCTCTTGATTTGATGGCTCTATTGATTTGTGCTCTTTGATGCCATTTATATGAATAGAAATAATATTAATCAGTAAAAAAGTCAAAAAAATTTCATTTAAAATTAATTAAAATTATTCATATTGTATAATAAGCTGTTTAAATCAGAGAAAAAAAAAATTATTGTAAAAAAGGATTAATTTACCTCCAAAAAAAAAAAAAAAGTTTTTCTGATGCTGCAAAGGATAATATATCAAACAATAGTGTATCTTATTTTTGTCACGTTAAACAAAACGTGTATCTCGTTTTTTGTCATACGGAGCAATATGTGTAAGTCGAGCGCCATCTCCATAACGTTCGGAAACGACTGACATAAAATTGCTTCGCATGACAAAAAAACAAGATACACATTTTGCTACGCGTGACAAATAACGAGATAGACATTTTGCTTAACGTGACAAAAAACAAGATACACATATTGTTCGCAACAACATCGATATATATATAACTTAAACATGGAAATAGCGCGCAATATCATGCAACTACTCTATGAACAGAATACCTAGAAATACATTATTATACAACGTTACTAAATTGATGATATTTCTAATATTATTAAACTACTAAAACTAAACCTATATCTAATATCTACTTGAACTAACAGTTAGAAAAATATACAAAAGGAAAGGTAAAATAAAATTTAAATTGTTTTTTACGTGTCTATCGATGAAAATGTAAATCAGTTTCCTCTTTTCCCCCTCATCATGTCCACGCAAGCAAAATTTGTGTTCGACTTCTTTTCTATTTTGGCGAACACGTCTTGAAGTAAGAGCAAGCAAGATCTTGGCAAGCATACTGACAAATGGGGCACTTTGTTACAACATGTCAGACAATTTTACAACGCTAAAATATTAGCTTTGTTTTTCTACAATTGATTCCACAATGATAATCTTCATAGAATATTCTTTACTATATATATGTATATATAAAACGTGCCAATGTTTATTTTACAAAAATTCTATCGTTAATCACAACACAATCTTTCTAAAAGTCAGACAATTCACTCAATTCATTTTGTGTAAATAAATGTACGTGGTTGAACTCTTTATAAAATTGACCTACGTATATAAAAAAAAAAGTAAAATATAATATTGAAAAATATACTAAAAAGATACATGAGTTTATAGTATTAAAAATCTTTACAAAAAGTGTTGTGTTATATATCTGGATCATTTATTTTATTATATATAAAAGATTTAGAAAAATATAAACTATAAATATGATAAAACTAAAGCAATTGTGGATAACTTTATAGGTCACATAAAAGCGACAAGAGTCACGGGTGTTGATCGTCATTTGTTTCTAACAATAAACAGCATGTGTGACATTTTTGTTTTGTTCTTTTGTTCTTTCAATCAATCTGTTGGTACACAAGCAACCAGAAATTGAGATAAAAATATTATTTATTACTCTATTTGTTAATAAAACAAAATAATGTAGTTGAATTCGTGACGGAAAAATCTATAACGTGACCAAATCAAATACTGCTGGTTTTTGAAGAGAATATTTTGAATTCTGCAGTTTGAATTATGGTCAAAATATTGCTTACTATCCACGATCTCTTAAAATACGTACTTATATCAAAATTATAAAAAAAGAAAGCACCTTTCTTCACTTTACTAATTGTGATCGTTTTCTTTTCATGCTTAAAAGGTCATAATATATAAAATTTCTATTAAAATTTTAATTGTGAATAATAATTAAAAAAAAAAGTGTAAAAATAAATGAATACAAAAATACAAGAATGAGGAAGGTGAATTTTTATAACCCCCACTTTTTATGACTTTTTTGAAAAGAGCGTTAAATTTTTTTGAGGCACTATTTTTTCTTAGAACGTTTCTGGGAAGTATTTTTAATTAATTTTTGAAAATCGACCTAAAAAGCCTGTGACGTCATCAATCGGGCATTTATTTCGGAAAGTATTGACCGTAGAAGGTTCAGTAGCCAGTTTTTTTGAAATCCTGAGGACGAGCTGATTTTATTAAATTGGTTACTGAACCTCGAACGGTTAATATTTATCGAGAAAAAAGTGGACTGATGACGTCACAGGCTTTTTAAAAATTAATTAAAAATATTTCGCATGCTCCAATCGTCCTAAGAAAACATAGCGCCTCAAAAAAAATTTTAAAGCTCCTTCCAAAAATATCATAAACTCAACAACAAAATTTCAATTCAACTTCCTCATTACAATGTAACATAATGCAAAATAATTAGGGAAAACTTTATATAAAAATGTTTAAGTTTACAAAGGCATATTAATTTTCTACATATGGAATACTTTTCTATAAAATAGTTTTTTTGTGTTACCAATTAAATCCTTATCATTAAATACAAAAAAAAAAAAAAAAAAAAAACTTGCACATACATTTAAATGACAATTCGAAGTAAAGCAAGACAAATATACCAACAAAAAAAGTTCTAGATATTTATAGCTACTTTAATATAATAGATTAGATTATTGAATGATAACGAAAGGTAAAAAAAAATTAACATGAGTATTCTTTTAGTATTACAACAAACATAATCAATGAAATATAAATCCACATATGATAACAAGTTTTCAAAATTAAAGGTGCGTCTTTTTGTTATCATTTGCAGATTAGAAGTGGTCGGAAAATCCAAAAAAAGTAAGTTCTCTTCATCTAAGTTATTAATTAATAGTTGAATTGTGATCACCGCAAGGTATGTTTTGTAGTACTAATCTCTTACTAAATTTTATAAAAGAAAATAATGAGTGAGATACATATAATTACTAATAATTCTTACTGATTTATCACATGAAGCTTTAGTTAACACGGAAAACATAAATTCAAGAAATTATGCAGACACATATAAAATGTATATTAGTAGAAATCAATAACTTTTTGAAAAAGTTTAAAGAGTAACTCGTTGCTATAAATTTAATTTCTTTAGTGGTAAATAGTTAACTTTTTAGATTCTAAAAAAATTTGTCTGTATCTTACGAATTTATTATAAGAAAAAGTCTGAATAGTAACTCTTTAGTTAATTTTTCCCGTGAACTATTATGTTTTCTTTTTCCTTGTTTGTATAAGGTTTTATTTAAGCATTATTCCCCATATAGTGCACACAATTTCTTATTCTGATGACAGGTATGCATGAAACCTGTAAATTACAATAAGTAAATATTAACTTGGAACAAGTATTGTTATACTATTCAATTTTATATCTAATATTAGTAAAATGTTACCTGATCAAGGTGCCATAACTTTATTGTAGTATGTTTTACCTGCATTAGATAATACTATATTATATAAATACATGTTCGATCTTAATGTTTACCTATTACAATTAACAGTATTTATGTACCTGGCATAAGTAGTGATTGTATTTTATTAGCAGAAGAAATACTACAATGATAATAAGTTATTATCATTATAATATTCCTTCTGTACAATTCTGATCAGTTTGAATCAAAATTAAACAGAAAAGTTATGAATTTTATATCAAATAGCACAGTTTATACATCAGTAAGAGAAGAAAAGTTTTAAATTAAAATTAAAACCAATCAATCAATCAATCAAAATTAGTAACATTGATGACTTTATTAACTATACGTATTTTTGCTAACGTAAACAGTAAATAAAACTCTTATTAAAATTAAATTTCAATTATTATCTTTCTGAATAGTTAATTTTTTAAAAGAACAATTATACTCTATTTAGAAAGATAGCAATTCAAATTTAATTATAATGATACTTTTCTTTACTGTTTACGTTAGCAAAATACGTATTGTTAATAAAGTCATTAATATTACTAATTTTGATTGATTGATTGATTGATTGATTGATTGATTGATTGATTGATTGATTGATTGATTGATTGATTGATTGATTGATTGATTGATTGATTGATTGATTGATTGATTGATTGATTGATTGATTGATTGATTGATTGATTGATTGATTGATTGATTGATTGATTGATTGGTTGATTGATTGATCGATATGCTATTTTTGTTTAGATGACTTCGACCACCCACTACCATGTGGTACCTACGGCACCTATCAACCCCAACTTATATCATGAACCACCCTACTGGGAAGCACCTCAAAACCACACAGTCGTCGTGGTCACAGAACAACGTTAGTTTACTATTGATATATTAATATATTCATATATAAACAGAATCAGTACAATTTTTAGTTTAATAATTATATAAAGAATAGCTTTATTTCAATTAAGTACAATTAAACCATAAAATTTTATACAAGTAATTGAAGCTTAATGTCTAGAAGAATCAATTTCAGTACTTTTATTTTGAACGTCAAAAGGCAGATTTTTTTTATTGCTGTTTTTTTATTATTATAATAATATTAATAATTATTATTTTTAATTTAATTTTTTATAAAATATAATATACACATTGTTGAGATAATATATTTTAACATTCAAATGCAGCGCAATTTTTTGTAATAAGTATATAACATTGAAAATTTAGCTAGAGTTTTTGAATGGTAAAAATACTAACACAATCGTGAGTATAAACTATCGCACCAGCAAAAGAAGAGTCTGGAACTTTGATTTAGACAACAATGCTTTACCATGCAGTTCTGGTGATGGTGGGCTTTACTTAAAGGCGTAGAACACCTTGAACAAAAAACATTTGTAATAACCCAACATACCTAAATATCAACGTTAATTTGGCCGGAGTCATTGATTTCTAATTTATTTTCCATTAACAAAATCACAGCTGCGGGTTTGTGACGTCACATGTCACTAGTCTACGCACGCGGAAACAGGCAAGCTGTGACGTCACAAACCTGCAACTGCCATTTTAGGAATGTAAAATAAATTAGAAATCAATGTCTCCGTTCAAATCAACGTTGATATTTAGGTATGTTAGGATATTAGACAAGTTTTTTTTTGTTCAAGGTGTTCTACGCTTTTAATATATTAGTGCTTTCATAAGAGCGGGAATAGAATATTTGTTGACATTGTATTAATGCACAAAATAATTGATTGAACCAATAAGTGATTTTGGTTGGATTATGTAATATAATTATAATGACAAAAATATTATTTTTCCAGCTCGTAACTTGGCTCTATTAACATTGCCTCACGTGCCTGTACGTCTCGTGTGTCCCACGTGCAAGAAGAACGTGGCAACTTCTGTTAACTATAGAACCAGCTGTAAGACTCATCTCTGTGCACTTTGGCTTTGCCTCTTTGTGTAAGTTAATCTCACTTATATTTTATAACATAATATTTGACAATATAGTATAAATATCTTATGAAATATTAACAAATTGTATTATGTATTGATGGGTCAATGAAGAAATAGAGAAAACAGAGATAAGTTGTTCAAATCTTATCTCGTATGTTTTATCTGACATTGAGTGATGTGATGGCGGTGCATACTTAGCGCTGAGCACGTTTGCAAATATTGTTGACTTTTATATAACAACGAAATAATTTTGAAATTTTCCCCATTATTACTTTTCCGAAGTTTAGTGTTTCTCACATCTTACAGAAATACTTTACAAATTCTCTGTACATCTGAAACACATTTTTTTTTTTTTTTTTTTTTTTTTTTTAGTTTTGTTAGTTTTTACTGTATGTCTTATACTAAGCCCCCGTATTCGAGAGGACCGTTGAGCAGTGACTGTAGGTAGCCAGGAAAGGAGCAAGCGCCCACTTTAAACCCGATCTACCCTTTTAAGGGATGAAAGAAAGTAGAAGGAAGAGGTAGAGTGTTGTTAGAAACTAGTATACCAACTTTACTATACTATACGGTGTACTATATTAATGAGATTTTACTCACAAATATTGTAGCTAGTAAAATTAGATATCATTGTAATTGAGAATATTATAAAAATTCTTGTTTATATTTTTAGTTGCTGGCCATGCTGTCTGTTTCCATACTGCTCAAAATCATGTCGAAACGCTGACCATCACTGTACCTCCTGTGGATCCTACATCGCTACCGCAATCTGAAAAACATACATCTCTATTATTCATACATCTATGAAACAATCACTGTAATATTCTCTGAAAATGTTCTGATATGAAATAAATAAATTTTTAATATAAATGCTTTTTTATTACTTTTATAGTACAATATACTAAAATAAAACAATTACCAATAATTCCCATATTTAAATGATATATTTTATTACAATAGTATTAAATTAAACTATATATATATATATAGACATTGTAAATGAAAGAAACTTTTCAAAACATTACATTTATAAAGGCAATAAAAATATTAAAATACATATTACTTATATTTATAAGTCTTTGTATAAAGAAAATAAAAAATCACATTTTTATGATAATAAAAAAAAAAGTACACCAAAAAGAACAAGAGTATATCATAACATAGTCATACATAAATTAAAATACAATATTACCATTTTATTACACTTTTTTTATTCTCCGTTACTGCAGGAAACTTATAATGCCGTGATTTTTCTCCTTCTCAATAAAATAACAATCTTATCATGGACCAATAACCTATATAAACATAACATTAACATTTAACGAGTTATAATATATAAATAAAAAAAATTCTAAATATATATAATAAATAAAGATAACGTTCGTAACAGTTAGTTATTGATGTTGAGTTGACATGAGGACTTATTTTTTTTCCTGATATTTTTATTGTTTACTTGATAAAAAAAATACATAATATTGGTGAGGTTCTTATTAAGAAAATTTCTAGTTTCCAGAACAATAAAGTAGTTTAAGTGTTATTATGAAAGAATTATCCTATACGTTTACCTTTCTAGTTACAACTCTGACAATTTTAGGTTCTATAAGATAATTTTTCTTGTATTTATATATAATAGTAATGATGTTCGTAAACCCTGTTCCCTTGCTCCAAAAAAAAAAACGCGTTTTTTTTTTTTTTTTTTTTTTTTTTTTGTGGTTTGGGGCACGAAAAACAGAGTTTACGAACATCATTAATCATTACTGACTCTAAAGGTTGAAATAATCATGCTAAATATGAATTTGAATCTTTAATTTACTTTGTTATTATTTTGCAGTAACTTTCAATTAAAAATCACCAATACGGACAATAATAATCACGTAATAATTATGCTACCTCATTTTCAGCATAATTTGTTCAATACAGCATAATTTATGCTATATTGCACAATTTCTATGCTACAATAACATAAATATTTTGTTGTACAGCATAATTAATTGTGTTGTTCTAATTTAGTATCATTTATGCTATAGTGACATAACTGCAGCAAAAATTACGTTATTTATTATTTCCGTGTAGGATGTCATAAAATGCCTAAAAAATTAGTGTAATTGTAATAAATTTTTCATTCTTTCAAAGTAATCTTAATAAATCTCACCAAGACCAAAATCAAGATTTTACGTCTGTACACAAGAACTTTTTTCTTCTTTTTTTTTTAAGTCTCCCTTAAATAATGTTTCTTTATGCTTGCCTATAAGTACGTTGATAAGAGATAGGTACGTAGTAGCCCTGACTGCATTAATTTCCTTTATATGACTTTTGATTTTTAAAAAAATGTTACTTCCAAATATATGTTTAATTACTTCTTTGAAGTCACAATGACTGAATTCAAAATAAAAACATATCTAATATTTGGATATTACTAGTTGAATTACTTTGTTACTCCGAGTGAGGACCTTTATTAAGGGAACCTGTATATTGACCTCGCTACACGCTATATACAATAAAAATATATATATCACATGATGTGATAAGTAATAATTTATCAATAAGAATTATGTAAATAATATATTTTTTGTTTAGGATTTAAACAAAATTATGTGTGTTTATCAAAAATGTAAATACGTATTCAAAAATAAAATAAATAAAAAAAATTATTAAAAGGGTAATTTTCTTAGAATTAAATAAATAAAGATATGAAGAATAGAAAATATAATTTATTCAAAAAAATAATTTCTTAGAAAAAAATATATAATTTTTTCAATTATGATTATTTCAAAGTAATCTGACTTAAAAAGTAACAGTTTATTATAATTTAAAAGCTTAAAATAAGTTGATTATATTTATATTATTTGTGTTTATTTTTTATACATGCAATAAGTATATTACTTTTCTTGTAATGACAACTTTATGCTTTTTTTTATCTTAACTTTTAATTGAGCATAAAAAAAATTATTTCTTAAAAAATTGTGTATTTTAAATATTATCACTTTTGTATATTATTTTAAAGCGATTTTGACGAGTGAAAAAGCTTCTAATTTTGAGGTTTGTAAGAAGTTATAACACAATAGAATAATATGATAGAGCTAAACGACAGAGCCTTACAAGTTGTATTTAACATAACAATTATCTGCCAGAGTATTAATTTGTTAAGTGTTGCTGCGGTTAAATCAAAGCATTCTAAATAACAAGATGAAAAAACTGATGAAACTAGAATTATATAATAATAGAGAAAATGTATAGGATTCCTTAAAAAACTGATAAGAAACCATACATGTATATAAATAAGTAACCTTTATACAGGAACAAAAATGTAAGAGCTATAATTTTAATTATCATACTCATGCTACTTTTATAATAATTGTACTCTTTTTTTGATCAGGTAAGTGGAAGGTATATGAGAATTATTATTACTATAAACCTTCCTATATATAACGTTCATAAAATAATGAATGTAAAATAGTAGCTTCTAATTTTCATTATTTTACATAACAAAGAACTTATAAAATTTAATCGTTATACAAAGTAATTGCAATCATTACATGAATGTAATATAATAACATTTGATTGTTTTCAATTGTCCAATTAAATTGAAATTATTTTTTATAGCATTTGCTTTTGAAAAAAAAAAAAATTTCAATGAAAACAACTTGTTTTTCTGATCTCATTTTTTTTATAACATAAATCTGTCCTTGAAAAAAAAAAATGTACGTATATACTGTCCAAATATATTTTTTTTAAAGCAAATTTTTACGGAAGGCGATTCTGACAGGCAGGCACGTAGCTCCCATTTTCAGTGACTTGTGGCGTGGTTTTGTATGGATTTGCATGCGGACACTGTGAGGAAGGAAACCGGAACTCCAACTTACTTCCGCCCACGCTCCACCGGTCAGAGCAATTCCAACCTACGTTATAAATCCTACTACTACTAGTAGTACATAAAGTATTTTATTTTTATCTTTTTTAATCCAACAGTGGGTTTAGTTTGTTAAAACGGAAACTATTTTCAATGTTCAAAAAAAAAAAAAAAAAAAAAAAAAAAAGAGAAAAAGAAAATCAATTGTTTAGAATTAAAAATTTTACTATGTTCTTTTATATCGTTGTTTGTTTATTTGAATATTAAAAAATATTATTTAGTTTAGATTTATTGTTTTTTATATAAGCTATTAAGTCACGGAAATATTAGATTTGTATTTGTCCAGTTAATTTCTCTCTCTCTCTCTCTCTCTCTCTCTCTCTCTCTCTCTCTCTCTCTCTCTCTCTCTCTCTCTCTCTCTCTCTCTCTCTCTCACACACACACACACACACACACACACACACACACACACACACACACACACACACACACACACACACACACACACACACACACACACACACACAATCTCTAAATCTTTCTATCTCATCACAACAAATGATAAATAATAGTTTTCAGCTTTACGTATACTAATTAATTAAAAACAGTGTTTAAATTGATGGGTTTAAAATTGAGATGTACAAGATTTGGTAAACCATACATGATGAAACAAGATACTAAAGCCACTAACCATGCAGTCCAATATATACAAAGCAACCTTTGATTACCACAGATTAATTCTCAAACTTTACAAATTCAGGCGTTTAAATCTATCGTAAATTTTAAAAATATTTATAAGAAAATCGATGAAGAGAATTAAATTGTATACAAATCTTTACATTTATACAAAATATAAATATACACGCATAATTGTAATTACAACAGTACCGTTTTTGTAAAATTATTAAAATTTTGATTTTTTTCTGCGATTTTTCTTTAATTTGAAAGCTAATGTAGCTACAAACGCTATTTAAAATAAAATATACACAGCTTTTTTTGTTTTTACCTATAATGAAACTTTTGGTATGCATTAAGTAGTAAATAACACAAATTCTTTAATATGAAAAAAAAAAAAAAAAAAAAAAAAAACAAAAACAAAAAAAAAAACATGATGATAAGAATGTGTGCGTGGCATATTATACAACTTATTATATTAGGCTGTGAAGTGGACTTACATTATAGAAAAAAAAAAATGCCACATACAAAATTACTCGTAACTTTAATTTTTCTATTCTTCTAAAAGTCATATGTAAAAATACCTCTTGTCTACACGAGAAGATAAAAATCTCTCTTCTTCTATATTGCATGTCACTACCTACTAAATACATACTCTGTCTACACTTCTTAGTGACGTCACTATTACCCTTGATGACGTCATAAATTGAACAAGTGTAAATATTTCATGTCTCTTAAAACAAATTTAAAATAACAAATCTTCTATATATATATATAAAGATATATAATGTAATTTAACTCTTCTTTAAAATTCTGCAGAAAATATAATTCAACTTTTATAAGATTAAATAAAAAGATAATTTCTGTGTAATTAATTATAAAGAAATAATATGCAAAAAAAGAATTAGTTTTTATTATGAAACCACAGTTGTTATTTTTTTTTTGTATCTAATATTTTAAAATATAATTGAAAATTACAAATAATTAATCCATTATATCAAAATTGTGGTATATAAGCATTATAATATATGATGTTAATAGAAAGAGAATTAATGAAAAACTAAAACAATATATAACAATAATTAAAATCAGGATAGTACTCATTATAATTGCAATCGACAGTAAAAACATCATATTATATAAAAGCTTTTAATTTATTATATAATTATAAAATAATTGGATTATCATTAAATGGAACATAACGTAATGCTTTGTAATCGGAAATTTTAAACAGTATATTATAATTATTTGATATTTAATCATTTTCAAATCAATTATAGTTTTATTCATTAGTAAAGGGTGTTATTTTTTTTCCCTTTGATGTCTATGACTAAAATATCAAAAATAAATCTTCTTGCGCTATAATACGCTTTTATTACAATTTTAGAATGCCCAAATTTTTAAAGTTATATTTCACTCTCTGATTATAGGTTATATTTTTAAAAAGTAAATTCTTAAATAAAATCAAAGAATTTCTTATTGAATTAAAAAAAATGTCTATTATATAAATGAAGTATGAATCCATATACTAAAATAACTGAATTCATCAAAAGAGTACATTATAATTTTATGAAAACATTTTTTTCTTGTAAATTTGTATTATTTTCTCAAAAATTCAAAAATTACGTTTTTTTTTTTTTTTTTTTTTTTTTTTTTTTTTTCATAAATTTAAACTCTACCCTTTTTAATCTATAAGTTAGAAATAAAACAGTATTATTTTATTGTGTATATTTGTGTTGTATTGATATAATAGAAACATTTACTAAATAAGTAATTAAAAACTTAACACATTATATTATTATACAAACAAACATAACACCAAACTTTTTATTTTTAAACTACGTTACTAATTCAATCACCCATTAATTTCATGTATATGTACGTACGAACATCTAATTGTTTAAAACTGCTGAATTTTTCTAAAAGTTTAAAATGTAACACACATATTATATAGCTGTAAATTAATTCATATTGTGAAAATCTATTTTATTCTAATCACAATAGATGTGTAATTAAATAACCGATACAACTGTTCCTCGCCCAGCTATTACATATGTGTGTATACATACGTGTATTGTGTATATGAGTTGAAAAACACGTTCAGCATTTTATCACTTTTGTAATTCACATACCATATACACAAAATATACTCAAATGAAAACAATAAAAGTCTAATTAATATTCTAAATGTGAGTACAATTATAATTTTATTTAAATGTAATGAAGAGTGAAACTAATTAGTAAATTATATTGTTTTTTTCTTATTTCTATAATATTTAATATTATAAATTTTCAAAGTAAATTGAGTTTTTTTCGACTTTAATGTAGATGTTATTTTAGATTTATATCTTATAGCATTTATAAATTAATAAAACTGAAAAATAATTGTTAGATCAGTACTATCTTTTTTACAAAAAAGGAAAACATTTTGATATTTAATCCTAAAACTATTAAAAAGTCAATTTTCGAAAACGTTTAAATTTTTCAAAATATTTTAAGTTTATTTAAAAATATGTATAGATATACATTTATAAGCGGCATACATTATATACTATTCAGACTCAAATAAATAGGAATCATTTACTTGACAATATGTTTTGTTTTTATATATATAAAATAACCAATTGTAAATACATTTTGACTCTAGAGATGCCATTTCTATATAGAGTATATAGCGTAAAGTGAGAGAGAGAGAGAGAGAGAGAGAGAGAGAGAGAGAGAGAGAGAGAGAGAGAGAGAGAGAGAGAGAGAGAGAGAGAGAGAGAGAGAGAGAGAGAGAGAGAGAGAGAGAGAGAGAGAGAGAGAGAGAGAGAGAGATCGAACGTCACAAATTGGCTAACTATTC
Organism: Ecdyonurus torrentis; assembly: GCA_949318235.1. NCBI lineage: Eukaryota > Metazoa > Arthropoda > Insecta > Ephemeroptera > Heptageniidae > Ecdyonurus > Ecdyonurus torrentis. The sequence goes on along the minus strand of OX439132.1, from coordinate 37,452,085 downwards.
CCAACTGAATATAGAATTTTATGACATGACGTAACAAAACAACAACATTGCTGAATTTAAATTGAATATTTGTGCGAAAATAAACGAATCAATATGTAGCATGTATGAGAAGAGAACAAAATGTTATATAATAAAAACTGACGTTGGTATAATTCGAGTATGAAAACTCTTCTATATATAAATGGGTTTGGATCTATGCGTGTGTTGTCGTTTTTTTTGCTGTTGTTTCTTTGCATATACTATTAAAATTTTGTATGTTATATTATTTGTTTTGAAATTTGAACTTTGCCATTATTTAACATAGTATAAGCTATACATTTTTAGTCTTTATTATTCTCTTATAAATGATTTCAAAGCTGATGCAATATGCATAATAAAACACTTCTATTTATATGAAAAACAAAACTATATGAGTTTTTAAGCATTGCACTTGCAAATAATAATTAAACAAAACATGTTATAATTGGATATTTTTAAGTCAATTTTTTCTTCATTTTACGTACTGCATATAATATAAACTGTTTTATGAAAGTATTTCTTATTTTTAAGAAATGTGGCTGAATATAATATAGGTTCTATCTAATCAGACAAAAATAATGCATAGTAATTATGTATACCCTCTAATTTCAGCAACAACTTAATTAAGTTAATTAATCATTTATACATATTGACTACGTTACATAGCGTATAATTCTAACACCATAATAACTTATGCAATATTCCAAAATAACAATATTTATTCCTCACAGACTAAATTAAAAACTTTATAACTATACTACAACTCAATGCAGCAACATTAATGCATCAACATGCAGTTTATAGTATATTTTATATATATATATAGCGATTACACTATAACATAATAGTAAACATATATATAGCTTAATATTACGTTATTCCCAAATAGCAACATTTGTGTTCTGCTATATAGTAATAATTCAATACAGCATAAATTACGTAAATTATATTACACATGTGTCTAATATAAAATGTAATTTTTATATGACTATGAGTTTATAATTATATATGCATATTATAGAAGTGAATTTTTCTATGCTAATCAGCTGACAGGTCTGTAATAAGTAAGACAGGATGTTGATTGAATACTCGACACACCTCATGTATAGTACGTGTCCATTTACTATACAACCATGATACCGATGAACCATAATACGTAAGAGAAGTAATTTGACACTTCGCAGGAAGCGCGAGATATCCCTTATTTGAGGCTTCTCACCGGAACATCTATATTCTCTCTATATTATATACATATATACATAATCCACCCTCACACCACCATATGTTGTACCTATATATATATATATATATATATATATATATATATATATATATATATATATATATATATATATATATATATATATATATATATATATATATATATATATATATATATATATATATATATATATATATATATATATATATATATATATATATATATATATACTATGTATACATCTGCATAATATGGGAAAAATGTATACAATAATTAGTGACTCAAATTAGTTATAAGGACATCATGTTATATCAAATGTTATAATGTGTACAAAAAAACGTGGGAAATATTTTGTTTAACAAGGATACAAATTAGTTTGTAATAGTATTTTTTTTAAACACCATATTGTTCAAAAAAGTGTCATAAAAAATAAATACGCAGATTGAAGGTATATAGGGGATTCCATGAGAAAATATTTAACCCTCGCGTTTAGATTTTTTTTTTTTAATAAGGGCAATAAAACGATTAAATTTATATAATATTTTATGACATATTATAAGGTCTTACTTTTTATTATGGAAAATACTTGATTTATGTTAAAGTTTATCGTGTGTAGTTTGTCAACAGTGATTACGTTTTGTTCTTATCACAATTTATCTGGTGCTTAATTTTTAAATTTGATAATAATCTCATATTTAATTGTCAATATACATGTATAATAAAAGGTTTGTATATATAGAGAATTTGATAACTATTAACAAAATTAAATTAAAAAATTAAAAGTTTCTGTGTTAAACATATCCTGAAGAATTTAAGTGTTCATTAAAAAAAATTATGCTCTTCCAAAAAAAATATATATATATATATTTCAAATAATTTTGCACAAAAAAAAAAAATACTATTTTCTGAAACGCTTACATATACGTTTTATTATTTTTTCTTTGGTTTGAAAATATTTTAGCATAGAGTCAATGCATTTGAATAATCGTTCTTAAAAAAAAAAAAAAAAAAGTTATAAAAATGATTCTTGTCATCTCCACCAACAAAAAGACAAAATGCAACAATTTGATTTAATAAATCTATTGTTATATAATATCATCGTCATTTTTTGGGGTTAACAAAACGATTGGTTGCACATGATGAATACAAGCCATGATGATGTGAACAGAAAAGCGAGTTTTTTTGTGTCGTTTTTTTTCTCACACAGCGATCGTGTTTCACACACGGCCGCCACTTCCTTTTTTTCCTCCGGACGAGGACAACATGAATGCGTGCGTTACTACCGAGGTCCGGCCCGGCTGGCCCGGCTCGTGCTGTACCATGCGTGCAAGGATGATGAACGTCCGCACGCGCTCGGGTTCCGCTCCAACTCACTTCCTCGTCACGCTGGACTGACCTCTACTGCATCGAACACAGGACACTCAACAATCAATCCAAACATTTTTTTAAACCATCTTCCTTCTGTTGCTTGATTGCATTTTTGTTTTGTATCATTAGTTTAGTTATTATACTGTTTTTGTTATGTTGTTATTATTGTTTAATATAAGTTTTCCCCTCGCCATGTTATATAGTTGTTACTTGATTATGATATTTATTTAGCCCAATAAAATAATAATAACAATAATAAATGACATGTACAGTACAGTACTTGTATAGCCTTTATATATATATATATATATATATATATATATATATATATATATATATATATATATATATATATATATATATATATATATATATATATATATAAAAGAAATGGGTATCAAAAATCAAAAGTACTAAATATAATAAAATATACGTGATATATGTAACCAAATGTAACTTATAATATTCATTGGTATTTATAAATTTTTGTGCGTTAATAAATAATTTAAAACAATTAAAATAAATAATATTCTGTAATCTAAAACTTCTAACAACAAATTTAAAATGCAAAAAAAAAAAAAGAAAAAAAAAAGCAATAAAATTTAATAATAAAGCATACACATTATAATCTACCTTCATACCAGAATTAATTAAAACCATACATTTGCCTATTATTTTTACATTTAAAACAGTTTACAATTTAGATATATTTTTAAATTAAAATTCATGATTTGTTATCCTAAAAATCAAATTAAATATTTTTTTATGTAAAACTAATTATAAATTCAATGTTTGCGTGTAGAATATTTTTCTGCAAAAGGCGTGCAGTTGTTACTTTTGCTATATCCGTTTTCAATTCCCTACATTTTTATATATCTAAAAATTACGAAAAAAAAAAATAGAAAAAAAGAAATATAGGGTTTAAAAACATTTGACAGGCGTAAATTAAAATGAAACACTAAATTATATACGTTTTACAACATCGTATATTTTATTTTTGTTAGAATTTATTCAGTGAAGAAAATGAAGTTAGTCTTGAATAAATTAAAATGTAAATTTTTTATTTTTCATATTATATAAAGTATGGAAAAAAATTATTTATATATTTCTGATTTTAAATTATAATTTGATGTAGAGAAAAAAATATTGTGTGCTTGTTGTTGTGTTCTGTGGGGGGGATGCTGCCAAAGTGTTGTCATGTATAGCGAAGTGTCCTTGTTGTTCCTGGAGCAGGGGAGCAGGTGTGGGACCGTGTGGTTCTTGACTTATGTTTGTGCAGCACCTTGAGTCAACAAGACGTAGTGGCTTGAACAACAGTGTCCAGCATCAAATATACATGAAATCTATACGAACACGTTGTCCAATTAAATTATAATATACTTACGACTATATATAAATACAAAATAATGAAACGTATATAGGAATTAAGAGAGACAGAGACAGAGACAGAGACAGAGACAGAGACAGAGACAGAGACAGAGACAGAGACAGAGACAGAGACAGAGACAGAGACAGAGACAGAGACAGAGACAGAGACAGAGACAGAGACAGAGACAGAGACAGAGACAGAGACAGAGACAGAGACAGAGACAGAGACAGAGACAGAGACAGAGACAGAGACAGAGACAGAGACAGAGACAGAGACAGAGACAGAGAGACGTTATGAAGAATTTAATGATATTATAATTACTATATAGCATTGTTGCTGAAACAATAAAAAAATTAAAAGGAGTATATAATTACATTTAGGTTGAAATGAATTTGATACTCAAACACAATGTATCCAGTTATTTACTTTATATTTGATTTTCCTATTATAATTTCTTAATATATTTTTTTCCTATAAAAAAATGTTGTCTTCAAATTATATACCTTCTGATTCTGATAGTGTATACTTTTTTGATGTTCTGTGATAAAAATATAGTTGAATTATTATATATTATTATTAAAATTGCAAAAAATATAACTTGAATTTGTGTAGATCTATGGTGATAAAAATATAATAAATATTTTAGAGTATTGGTCAATATTTTAAAATATTGCTATTTATAATAATCTTATTTTTAATAATATAGCTTTATATAAAAGTTGCTAAAAAGTAACATTAAAAATATGTAAATATTATAAAGGCGCCTTTATAGATATTTTTGGAAAGTTATAACAGAAACATCAATGCCTGCAAATACAACAGGAAATCAATAATCAATAAAGATGATTGGTTTTGCCGGATGATTTTAGTATTACCAATCTATATTGTCAACCAAATCAATATAATCTCTTATTTTAGAATTATGTACAGTTATTAATTAATAATTTTTTAAAAATAATAAAATTCCATAATGGAGAACTTTCATTTATAGGCTGTGTAAATAATTTTAATTATATTGAGAGGGTCATCAATGTTCGCAACTATGAGTTAAGTAGCTTATCCTAATAAATTCAACTAAAAATATCAATAAAATAATTATTTATTCAAATCAACAGTATGAAATTGATTTGAAGTTACATTTTTAATGAGAAAATTCAACAAAAAACAATCGCAATATGTTGAAGAGTCTTCAGGTGCGAAGTGCTTACAAGACGCAACAAACGCACCTTTTTTTCACCCCCTAACACCCCCTGACACACAAGTGGGCGTGTCATAAGGGGCGTGTTTTTTAGTATACAGGGGCTGGGCATGAGGGTTTTGAGTTTCAAAGATCGTCCGCGAGGTGCGCGCGCAATAAGAAGCACATTTTGGTGGGGATATCAGGCGGTATTGCGGGCACGTGCTTTTTCTCGTAACATTCAGTCTGTTAACACGCGCCCAGCACGCCAGCCATGGGCATGAAGCTCCTGGAAAATATCTTCAGAGTGAACAAGCGCCGCAATAAACAACCTGAATGATCGCAGCGCTGCTATTTATTAATACATTTTTTATATACATAGGAGCTTAGAAACGAAAAAAATAATATATAAATAAAATATAACACTAATTTTTTACATGAAAATATAAAAACAAACTGAAGAAGAAAAAAAGAATAACGAAACGTCACAATAAGTGTGATACGTTTTTTAACAATATTTAAACCGTCCTCATAGACTTGTTTTTTAATTTATATTGTATAAATTTTGTAAGAAAAATAAAAAAATAAAATACACCAAACATGCCTCGTTGCCTAATGGCTAAAAAGTGGAAGTATCCGTGGGATCGTGAGAAAAATGGGAATACAAATACAACAACAACAACAGAGGAAGAAACAGCTTCTTCTTCAACAAATACAACAACACAAGAAGTTGTTAGACCTCCGGAGAATCAACCTGCACCCCCACAACCCACAAGCCAACCACCGTCCCCTTCTGCAAGACTTGGATGGGGTCCTTCAAGTCCCACAGCGGGGGCAACTGCCCCCAGTCCACCCCCAAACGCACCAGGAACTCCTGAGAGAGTAGCTGTTCTCTACAACGGTAAGTCTTTTAATTAATAATTATATTCATTTGATTGACAGCTTTTAATATAAAACTTTTTTTTATTATTATTTCTATAAAATCAAATTAATAATTTTTATTATATTGCATGTGGATTTATTACGGGTTTGTTTATATTCTTGCATGCTGCAAATCGAATTACTTTTCTGTCATAAAACTGTCATAACATGCATGAGAAAAATATAACCATGATATTTAATATATAATATAGATATGATACAAAAAAATTGTATATATATATATATATATATATATATATATATATATATATATATATATATATATATATATATATATATATATATATATATATATATATATATATACAAGAAAATATTGAAGTCAAAATCTAAGCTTTTAAACATAAATCTTGTATCTTTTTTTTTTCTTTTTTTAAAACTGCACGATATATATAACTCATTGAAATTTTATATATTCAAAAGAAAAAAAAAGTAAAAGCAACATGTTTTTCCTTAGCAAAATATAAAAGTAAACAAACCAAAAATATGCATGATAAACTGATGGCTTTCTAGTATAGGATAATAATAATAATAACAACAGTGGTGTGAGCCATATTGTTATTTATAATATTATGTAAATAAATTATTTGTATAAAAATGTTGTTTTCAACTGTTGGTCCTGAATAATGAATTTGAATAATATTTGAGTAAATAACTAAAGGAAGAAAAGAGAAAGAGTATACATTAACATATACTATTATATAACATTGTATAAATTATAACATTTTTAATTTGAAAAAATAAATTCAAAAGTAAGTTATTTGCAAATGAAGCTGGAAATGAAAAAAATATGTAAATAAGGCAGATGACAGTATAAAAAAAATCAATGTAAATTATGATTATCAAAGGTAATAATAAAAAGGTATGAGGGGGAAATTGAATTTTGTTGTTGTTACATAATACATGACACTGGCCAAAAAAAAAAAAAAAAAAAAAAAAATGGGACGACTGTTTGAAGTTAACAATGGAACAAACTGTTGTAGGATACCCAATTGTTGCAATATAGCCAAAGCAGCAAGCTGGAGTATTGTATATAATAATGGATCAATGGAAATTCAGAGCGTGAAAATATGCGGGGATAAAAATAACATTGCTTGGCTACTACTGTATATATATATATATACATATATATATATATATATATGTGTGTATACATATAGAGTATATATTTTTTGCTGCGTCACTGTTGCGCTAAAGGAAGGTCAGTAAATTACAACACTTTTTAAATGTCTCGTATTTTATATAAGAAACTATAATACACATCTAAAAGTAAATATATGATATATATTAAAAATAAATTTATATACTACAACATTATATATGAAATTTTATTTTATAAACTATATAGTCCAAGATATCAATAAAGATTTTTATCTAAAATAACAAGAAACAGAATCCAATTCTAAATAAAATAAATTCATATATATTATCATATTGATCGGATATTTGTTGATATGGACTAAAAAAAATGCTATGTGATAAATTATAATATTTTTATTTTGTAAACAAAATTTCACGAACAAAATGCTGAATAAATTATTCCATTTTTAGAATTTGGGACAAGGTTTCTCTATATATCTTTCTTTCTCTTTTGTTTATATATAATATATGTGGCATTATCTTATAAGAGATAGATTAAAAGAATCGATTCTTTACAAAGATCGATTCTACAATCGATAGTCGATATCACATTACATTTGATTTCAATCATATGAAAGAAAAATAAATAATTATTAATTTTAGTTCAGAAATATTTGAATAAGTAATCATATTTTACATGCAAGTGTAAAATTTTCCCTTACTTCATATTTTTTTTTTTTAAGATCCGATCAAATTTCCAAGTAAAAAAAAAATAAAAATAAAAAAAAAATAAAACGTATTTTTTATAACAAACGAAGCCTGTATTTACTTACACGTAAGTCAATGAATGTGTAATTTAAGTATAGACAATGAGGAAAGAATATGAGTTTTTTTTTTTTTTTTTTTTTTTTTTGAATAATAAATTTTATAATCTACTTTATATATTATAATATAATAATAAAGTAATCACTTATCGCCATATTTTTTTACTGTTTATATAACTTTATAAAGAGAAGAATATTATTACATTCTTATGGTTAATTTTCTTTCTCCATATAGCCATATTCAAATGCATCTAGTAATATGATAATGCAACTTTATATATCATAACACAAACACTTCAAAGTAGAATAATAAATAAAATCATAATAATAATAAAAATAAAAAACGTGATAATATGAAATTCATCTAATATTTGATGCAAAACCGCGAGAAAAACTTTATAATATATAATTTGATAATATTTTATGCATACTGCTGCACTTAAATTTATACTTCTTTTATATCATATTATGTAAATTATTATATATACGTACATATATAATATGACGTCAGAATCTCTTGTAATAAAAGTATAATAAATTTATATTAAAAACATGTTCAATTATATATTTAAAAAATATATATAAAATTAAAATAATAGTTTTCACACCCTCGCACAAAATTATATAATTTTAACATTTTCATTTATATTTATATTATTTTAACGACTATAATTATAATAGTAATAATATCTAAATAATATAGCTTTTGAATACAAAATTTAATTTCTTTCTATATTATTTAATATGAGAATTATTAAATATGTATATATATATATATATATATATATATATATATATATATATATATATATATATATATATATATATATATATATATATATATATATATATATATATATATATATATAAAATGTTACTATAAAAGAACAATATAAATTATACCAGAAAATTACTAATAATGTCATTTAATTTATATTTTACAATATACATACAAAATAATACGTTGTTATGATATAAATTAAATGTTAAATTGTAAATATATACTTTATAATATATATATATATATATATATATATATATATATATATATATATATATATATATATATATATACTCTTATTATAAGTTTCATAATACATTGTATATATAAATTTAATAATATTGCAATTAAATGTGTGGGATAAGCTATATAATAAATTAGCTTTATAGTTGACTGAACACATAGCGTTGTTTCTCTCTCTCTCTCTCTCTCTCTCTCTCTCTCTCTCTCTCTCTCTCTCTCTCTCTCTCTCTCTCTCTGTGCCTTGATATTTATTGTTTTCAATGTGTAGGAATTTTCATTGTATACACAAAAGCATGCTGGTATTTGGGTATATATACACGGTTTACTGCATTTACTTATATATTCTATGCAATTTCAATTCTCATAATATATAAATATTTTTTTTATATAACATTTATAACTTTATAGGAATTTCAACCTTATTAACATCTATGGGGTATTATTTTAAGGGTTGTATTGTATAACACACCCCTATATATATGCAGTCGTGGAAGATCAATATAAACGCCCTTAGCCGGCAACAGGCCAAAAGCACCCTCGAAAAAAAAATATCACCCTTTTATTTTTTTTTTTACAAGTATTGCAACAGTGAAAAGTAGATAGAGGGGAAATATTGTTGTCTATCGCAAATTTTTCTATTTTGGTTTTTATCAAATTGCAATGAAAGTCTTTAAAAATGTGCGGTAGGCATAAAATGAAATAATAAGAAATAGTTTAGTATTTTAAAATGCATTATAGTTTTTATCGAAGGTTTGAAAGAAATAAAAAAAATACCTTTCAACGTGAAAGAAACCAATAATAATAAAAACTTAGAAGTTATTATACTCCTGAACTACATTTTTATAATTTGTATTAAAAAAATTTAATCGTGGAATTTATAAACCTATAAGCATTAAAAAAAAATCGTGTATAATAAAAGAAAAAATTATATTCTAACACAAAAAGTGTTGAATAGTATTTTTTTTTTTTATCATACATAAATATTTATATTATGGCACGCAGCAAGAGAAAATTAAATTAACTTTTTTTTTACTTAAAAATAAAAGAAAAGCGTGAAAATATTCGTAACCCATGTAATTTTATCGGAAAAAAAAATCTTTCATCGCAAATATCGAAATAATAATTGTTATGTAAATTTTTACTTTTAATGAGGTAAGAAGAATAATATATAAATTATATATATAAAAAAAAGTTCTGTTTATTTCAATTTAAATCTCATATTTACTCAAAAGCTTTTTTGTGATACTAAAAATATATTTTTTAATATATAACTTAGTTTATTTATATATATAAGAATGCTTTTTACTTTATATTTTTCAGATTTAAATTGTATTTTTCTCATTACAGATATGAATACAAACCACTTAAGATCCAAAAATGAGATATTGAAATATACCTACTTTAAAAAAATATATATTTATATAAAGTTACATTAAGAGTTGTTTTTTTTCTCCCGTCTTTTCATTCAATTTCTTTGAATGGGTAAATCTGAATTATGTTGACAAAGCTATTATGCTATGTATATTTTTCTTGATAAAAAAAAGTGAATTCTATGAGCAAAACTTTATAAATTGAAGAGAAAGAATAAGTGAGAGAGGGAGGGAGTTTTTTTTATAGCACTTTTGGCATTGAGTATAAATTTATTAATTCCTCTGGTGTTATTATGAGACGAGAGCTCACAAGTGGCCACAACTGCAGTAAAATGCAAAAAAAAAAAAAAAAAAAAAAAAAAAAAAAGGAAGGAAGAGGGTGCACCAAGCTAAACTTTGTTATAGTTGTATAGTGAGTGCAGTAAAGTGCAGTAAAAAAAAGGGAGGACCTTGTTTCAAAATCGATTCCACCCTCTCTCTCTCTCTCTCTCTCTCTCTCACTCTCTCTACTGTACTTGCATATAAATTAACTTGATTGCTGCTTTTATGTTTAATTTAATAAAATAATAAAGCCACTTGACTTTTTTTTCGGCTACGAAGGGAAAAATGCAGCATTTTGAGTATAAAACGATTAATCCGGATTATAATAATGAAAAATAATGTAATATTTAGCTTAACTTATCCAACTTCACTTTAACTTAATTAAATATCTATATGCATTAAAACAGAATAATAACAGCAAAATTAAGAAAAAACAAAAAGATATCGCCCCTGCAAATTTGGTATGTATGCAACCAGTTGCAAACATATGTCACTATTGTTGCCTATACTCGCAGGATAGTTTCAATTCTTAGAACAGGATTATAAAATGCTATTTTTAAAAGTTCTTTAAAAAAAATATAAAATGAAATGATTTTACTGATTTTAACACTTAAAAACTTATGGATAAAAATCTTAATGGATAGTTTTAATATAATATAAAACATGTTTTTAAAAATCTTATACATATTTAATGTTTATGATAAAAACATGTTGATAATATTATATATATATATATATATATATATATATATATATATATATATATATATATATATATATATATATATAATACTGTATGTAGTAGCAACGTATAAAAAAACGAGAAAGAGAGAGAGAGAGAGAGAGAGAGAGAGAGAGAGAGAGAATAGAATAGAAAGAGAGTGAAAATGTTGGCAACTTCATTTACGTTCTATTGTCATTTTAAACGTGACGTCATCTGCAAGTTTATGGTCCCGCGTGGATCTCCCGCCTCTCATAAATTAACACGGACCTGTCTCGTGGGTGTGAAAATAACTCTCACTCTATAGTAACGTATAACCAGACGTACAGAAACATTAACATACACAAATAACCTCCTGTGTATGAGGCAAATATTTTATGCCTTTTTTTTTTCTCTCCCCCTCTCATCTTGTGTTATTTACATACACACAAAAACTTTTTTGAAACAAAAGTGTTAAAATTTTCATAATTAGCAGAGAGAAAATTTTTGGCAAAGGAAAAAAGTTGAAAATAATTTCAAAAGCTATTCATTTTATAACTTTATACTTAAAATTTTCTGTAATTAATTAAATGAATGAATTATTATATAAGTTTTACGTATATATATAAAAATTGAAAAAAAAAAAAAAAAAAAAAAAAGCAGATGGAAAATATTTTATGTCCTTGATTTAAAATAACAATATTAATTATTATTATAAATTTACAAAAGAGAAAATATCAAACACATTTTTGTTGCTATTGTCAGCTTAAAAAAAAATTAGGTCATTTATATAATAGACAATAGCATTTTAAGGATCAAACAAGTTTATTTTAAGTCTTTTGTGAGTTAATTAAGCATAGGAAAAGCATAAGTCGGGTATATATTGGCTTGATGGAAACGCCCCCCTCTTATATAAACTGACCATGCTAGATAATATGACCTTCTTCTTCTTCTATAGGCCTGCCTTTTATAGTTGAATAAATTAATACGTTCAAGTATATTATAGTATGAGGATATACTTTAAGTGTATTATATAGTGTTGGGTTATTATTACTTTGCAGTGTACTTCTCTCTCTCTCTCTCTCTCTCTCTCTCTCTCTCTCTCTCTCTTTCTATGGCTAGCCAAAGTATAAAGTGTAAAGCTTTTATATTAAGATAGTATAAATAAATTGACTTAAGAAAGTCATGAAGTTTAAATAAACTTTAATTGCCTTTTGTACATTTATTATCATATGAAACTTGCCATATAAAAGAGTATTTTCGTATTATGTGGTATTAAAACTATAAACTTTATATATATATACGTTCAAAATTAAATTTCAACCATATATATATTAAAAGTTGCATTTAAAGTTGATACTTAAATTTTAATTTGATTCTTAACTTACTAATGAAGTTTTTAAATTTAAAAATATATATTTTAAAATATTAGTTATGAACTTTCTATATGTTAGGATTTCTATATAAAGTCATATACTTTTTGATTGAATTTTAGAATAGCGTTACTTGTATTGTTTATGTAATACAATTAAATAGACTTTAATCACTTTACATATTCATCAATATAAATTACATTTTTACTTCATGGCAAGAAAATAACTTAGAAAATTTGATGTAGTTTTTAAATTGTAAAATCGATGTTTAGTGACAAATGCCCAAAATCCTACATAATAGCACATTGACCTAAAACACTTGGCAGCTCTAGTGCTGTCTGTTGCCTCTTTCTCTCCTACCAGTTGCAATCTAATGAACACTGCAAACCTCTCTCTCTCTTCTCTCTCTCTCTCTCTCTCTCTCTCTCTCTCTCTCTCTCTCTCTCTCTCTCTCTCTCTCTCTCTCTCTCTCTCTCTCTCTCTCTCTCTCTCTCTCTCTCTCTCTCTCTACACATTCAACGAGTGGCTTATTCAAGAACACCCTAAATATATATATAAAAAAAACTTTATTTATCGACCCTGAATACTTATCTGATTTATTGATTTTTATACCTGAAAAATAAATCAACTAAATTATAAACACAACAAAAAATTATGGTCTGTTAATAAAGAAGACCTGTATTAATATTTTTGAGTATAAACCCATTAATTTCTATATTGACGTATCTGTAATATTATGAGTTATTCCACGCCATTTTGGTGTGCGCTTGGCGGTAACGCCTACCAGTTACGTCACTAAAGGGAGGAGTCTGTATGGAGAACACAGACTCTCTTTTCTCTCACGCACTCGAGACCGCACAGATAGCGGCGAGACGTGGAGCACGGAGGCTGCAGCGGGGGCGGACACTCCGGCCACCCCCGGCGCCCGCCGGTACAACCACCCGGTTGTGGTAACGCCGGTTTAGAACAACGCCGGTTAAAGGTGAACTTATATTTTTCTTTCTTTTTTTCTTAATAAGAAAAAAATCAATTTTTTTTAATCATATGTAAATATCATCATTAAGATTTTTTATAATAATTATATGTAAATATAGATAATTCAAGTCTATATAAGAAATTTGAGCTTTTTTATATTAATTTTTTATATATAGAATTATGAAAATTATTCTTATATAATAATACTACTAATTCTTTCTTATTATATTGCAAAGATATTAATAATAATGGTAATTGAAAAATTTTGTTTAAAAATTTATTCAAAATGGATTTTATTGTATATAAAATCAGTGACTTAATATTATGCATGATTATTATCTATTTTAAAAGCTATAGTGGTTAATCTTTTAAAATATACACACATGTGTGTCGTCTCATTTGCTTATAATGCTCATGTGTTATTTATACATACAAAGTGATATCGATCTTTTTTTTTTTTTTTTTTTTTTTTTTTTTCAATGTACACTTGCAAGTTGCACGCGACACTCTATGTATTATATGATCACGCCGCCCAATTAGCGTTCTGGGTGTTCGCTATACGAGTTTCAATTACCTTTTTCTTTTCTCTCTTATATATATATACTGTGCAATATATTGTTAGCACGCAACACTTATGTTGTAGTGTGACATACAGGCGCTGATTTGGCAAGAAATAATGTCATGTAGTATTTTGTGATGATAAAAAAAGTTTTGCCTTAATTTTAACTCTTTTATGCTTATTTATTTTTTTATAAAGAAATAACAATGATTTCTGTTTTAAAATATAAAGTATGATTATGTAGAACTTATATATATTAAAAAGAAAATATAAATTTTGAAGTTGATATATATTTTTTTTTTCTAGCGTATTTTTTACATTATCTGTAGTAATACTTGTGATGAGTTTGCAATTTTTTTGCCATATCCAACATGGCTGCCATACTTATGACGTCATCAAATCTACAAATGTAATTGAATCATCGTAAGTGGTATTCTTTGATTTTAAATTTTACATTATATTTTAGCTATATTATTGATAAAATAATTATATATATATATATTGCTTATTAAAATATATTCAACCTAAAAATATATATAAAAAGGAAACGTTATGAAAGAAATGATATTTTTGCGACAGAAATACAATATTCTAATTTTATTTAAAGTTTTATAATATATATAAGTCATGCAGAAAAGTTACTTAACGCATTTGAAATTCTAAAAAGGATGAGAAAGAGAGGGAGGAAGAGAGAGAGAGAGAGAGAGAGAGAGAGAGAGAGAGAGAGAGAGAGAGAAAGAGAGAGAGAAACACAGAAGAGAGAATAAAGTATAGAATTTTCATATCTTACATTTTCATATTATTATTCTCATTGCAATGCAAATTACTTTGTGAAAAACTTCTTCTTCTTCTCTTTATACAAAATCGAAGTGGCTGCCTGCGAGCAAAACGCAAACCTTCTCGCTTTTCATACCAAGAAATCTCTTGAGAATTTTTTTAGTATACGCGTATTGAATTTACCAACTCATTCTTACCTCAAAAATCTATAATCCGTATAGATTAAAATTAATTTGTATAAAATATGTTTTTAAAATTCAGTATTTTTAAGCAGTATATTTTTTTACATAGCTGTATTAACCTTAGAGGAATAAACCATAGAGAAAATCATAAGCATTTATATCACAAAACACTTGATGAGACTATACATAAATAACTTTAGTTTGTCTCAAAACCCAGCTGTAGCTCCGTAGCAGTGATCAGAAAATTTCAATTTATGCAACCCGCACAACATTACTTATTAATTCATGCATGTTTCTGACGTCATAAACATGAATAGTCACGCAAATTGCATACTTTATAGTATTTTTACGCTCTCTCGTGGGGTTATATTAACATTCTGGTAAAAATTGTCATCGGTTTTGAAGATCCCATTTCATGTTTATTCATTAAAAAGCACATGTTATTTTATATGTGGTCTATGGCTTTTGGAATGAGACTTGTAAAATAAATCTTGAAAATCAAGACAAAATTATTCATTACTTTTAATTATATAGCACACAAATAATTTTCTATATAAATCAATAATTTTCACAGACATTGAATAATGACTCACACAAAAAATTAAGTTTCAGTAACCTTATGAACTTCATATCCGGTGTGAGTATTTCAAGTTTCATTCTAATAGAACTCCAACTGTTTAATCAAGATATATTTTCCTTTCATTTTTTAACATCATTCTTTTGTTAAACAGAAATAACTAAATTTTGGTCTAAAAAAAAAACAGAACATGCAACAAATATATAATTTAAAACTTCACTTATATATACATGGAAAAAAACTTGAAATTCGTCAAGTCATTAAAGTACTCTAACAAATTTATTCTTTAAGAATAAGAATAATAAAAAAAATAAATGAAGAATATAAACTTGAATTAAAAAAACTACTTAAATAAAAAAAAAAGTTATATAATAAAAAAAACTTAAAAGATCTCCAAATGGAAGTTTTATCATAGTAATCATAGTAGAAAATATTACACCCTAAAGATTAAAGAAAAAAAATGGGGACTTTGTGTAATCTTATAATAATAGTTAACAAAAATATAAAAATTCACGAAATGCTTTGGGCACGCAATAAAAAATAAAAAAAAAAACTTCTTTTTTTTTCTATACTAAAAAAAAGTATGATAAATATGAAGATTTTTTATGTGAATAATAAAAAATAATTTTAATATATTTTTTTGTTACTGATAATTATACAGTTATCATAATATGACCTTTTTTTCTTCTTTATTTATCACATAAAAAATGATATAATTTATTACATGATTATAATTAAAGAAAAAGATTTGACTTCTTTGCTTCAAAATAGAACAGTTAACAAGTGTCGTAGCACGCACACGTTTTATTTATAAAAGACAGTTGACAGTCTTTTTGCGTGTCAAATTTGTAAATTCGATATTTACGTTTACTTCACTTTTTTTTTTCGGAATTATATGTCATAATTTATATTATAATTTACTTATTCTGATTATAATGTTAATTAACAATGCTATATTAATACACAATAATTATAGTTTTATTATGATAATAAAATGATGTAGGTAGTTTATATAAAATTTATAGTTTTTAACTGATAAAGGAACAATTGTTTTGTGGCCGACTTTAAGCGATTTCGCTCACATCCACTTCAGTTTCTACTTACTACGCATGCGCAGTACTACAAAACGGAAGCGGATGTGAGCGAAATTGCTTATAGTCGCCCTCAAAACAGTTGTTCCTTTATCAGTCATAGTATATTATATTTTTAATACTGTTATAGCTTTTTTTCTATGGGTGCGTATTTTAATTAAACAAAAATTAAAAACCTAACGAAAATGCATTAAAGTTAAGTCTGGTTAAATAAAATGTAGATCGATTATTAAAATTTTCAATTTAAGTTTTATTTAATTGTTTTTTTGTTGTTTTGTACACTATAGTATATTATAACATATTGCTTTGTTTTGAAAAATAAACACATTAAATATTCTGTATACAGTTTAATATTTATTATCGTTATAGTATAATATTATATATGCATCATAATTAGTAATAAAATCAATATACATTGTTTTTAATTATGTTTACATTGATCAAGTGTCAGTAAAATATATTTTAAATCAATAATTAGTCAGATACAAAAAAAAGAAGAAGATATTTATTTTAAAAACAAAATTCTAAAACTATCACAATAATATGCAACAAAAAAAAACACAAAAGCAACATAGATATACGTGCTTATTGACTATAAAAATTGTAATTTAAGGTCATTTAATTATCACAAATAAAACTTCAAAAATATTTAATTCAAAGAAATTTACATTATAATCAGTTTAAAAAAATATATATATACAAATTTATTTTATGTTTATATATAATTTTTATATCGTGATTTTTAATTTTTATTATTTTCTTTTATTCTCAGCAACAAATTATTTAAAAATAAAAATGATAAAGAAATTGTATTTATGGTTCTCGAAATGTGTGATTATACTATCTTATTTCTATTTCTTTGAAATATATATAAAATACATTAAGATATTTAAGAAAAATTTTAATGTCACGCATTTTATATATTATAATGTTATGAAATTTATTTTTTTTATGCATATGTGCGAGTTAAAGGATAAAAATATTATTATTTTATTTTTTATTTTTTTAAACTTAAATATTATAATACTATTTCAGCAATTTATTGTATAATTTTTTGATAAACTTATAATTTACATTCGTCAAAAAAAATTTAGCTCTATTTTATTTTGATAAGCAATCGTAATAATGGAAGAGTATTATTATTATTTATTATATGGTTCATTTCGTTGGTTCGTTTGTAAATTTATTACATCTAATTACGTAGATAGTAAAATTTATTTATCGTTATATAAAAATAAAAGCGATACACAAAATATGAGCTACAGTATACTTTTTGTGTGTATGTGTGTGTGTGTTTGCTGTGTTTGTTATCGACTCATAAATACGTGATTTATTTTAAGTTACATTTTAGAGAGAGAGGGGAAAGAGAAAACAACAAATTTTATACCTTATCTTTAAACTTGTGGAAAGAATATATTATAAAAACAAATCACATTAAAAAATATATTGGTAACATAAATTATAAAAACAGATTACCTAAAAATATACTTAATAATACTTTATCAGACAATTTCGATTTATGCAACCCGCACAACGTTTTCATATTAATTTTTGCCTGTTTCTGACGTCATAAACAGAAATACATATTCAAGCAAATTGCATATTTTGCAGTTTTTTCACGCTCTCTTGTGGGGTCATATTTACATTCTGGTAAAAATTATCATCAGTTTTGTAGATCCCATTTTGTGTTTAATGATTAAAAAGAGCGTGTTGTTTCATGTTTTCCATACCTTTAAAAGCTATGATATTTTTATAATTTATTTGAAGAAGGCAAAAAAATCTTTAATATTATATAGGTTAAAAATTATAAAACCATCAACTCAGAAAAAAATATCAGAATAATATAAATTTATAATTATTAAAATAGTTATCACCATATTGCAGTGTATTTGATATAAAAAAAATCCAATTATGAAAGTAAATTTGAATATTATACTTTAGCACTAACAAAGAGTCTCTTGAAAATGATCACAATGGGAGGAACAATGTCTTAGTTACCATAGCAACCAAATGACACTGGTCAATGTCTCTGTTGGCGCATTGCCAAACCAAACATGGCGTCATAATCTACAGCGCAGCTTCTGTTGAATATTATACAATAATAAGCTAAAATATCGTATTAGTTATATATATAATGTAATTAGCTAATGATTATACGTATAATAATCATTATAATTTATGCATTTAATTACATTAATAATTATATAGCCTAACTGCAGTAAAAGGTATTTTATATAAATTGCGGTATTTTATAATTAAATTAAAATATCCAATTTTATATTATCATGTTTGAAAAAAAAACTATAAACAATTTGTTAATAATTTATTATTATTGATTTAAATATTGACATATGGTGACATATTGTTAATTTGCTATATATATAAACAGCAGATTTGAATATGCCATATACTTAAGCAGGCTTTAAGTCTTCTTGCCAAAGTATTAAACATCCAATCAGATTTCGTTTACGATATAATATTCTCTTCAAATGACATGCAAAATCCTCTTAAATTTATTATCACGTAAAATATTAATGGTGTGTAAAGAAAAAAGGTTCATTCTTTTTTTCTTCTTCTTCTTTTTATACTCTATCGTTGCATTATTATTATAACGAACTGCATCTAAAATATTGATCAACTTTTGCAAGAATTTATAGTTTTCATGTTACTTTTCGTTCACAAAAGAATTAAAAGCGAGGGGAACGTATATTTGATAACAGTTTTAATATTCATTAACCTGATGATTTATTAAATATTATCAAGATTTAAGCTTTTTAAACTTTTCTTTATTTCCTTTTCTTTTAAAGTATAGAAATGCAAAACTAAAGTTTTTTTTCTATTGATTTTATACATAATATGACAAAAAGTTAAAATATTATTGATTTATAACACAGATTTGTGCTTAAAGATTTAAAAATTCACTGCCATTGATTTAAAACAAAAGCACATAAAGTAATTTTTTATTCTGAAACGTCAGTGTTTTTTATTCGAATTGAAGAGAGAGAGAGAGAGAGAGAGGGATAAAAAAGAGAGAGTATATTCCATCAGGAATCAATATAAAGTATATGGGGGTGGATTTGAGTCCTTGATGGTACGATGGTACTTTATAGTATCGATGTGAAAGTACAATCCACCACTCTCTCTCTCTCTCTCTCTCTCTCTCTCTCTCTCTCTCTCTGTCTCTGTCTCTCCTCACAGCTGTCACTTCCCGCATTTAATTAATGCTCAGTCGCAGGCATGGAAAGCAGGAGACGTGAGGGCAAACAATTCCCCCGCCCCCCCCCCCCTCTCTCTCTTTCCATTCATTGTTGACTCGTGAAGTTCCTTATGGACTTTATGAAACAAATATTCCAACTCTTCACCTGACTAAAAGCTTAACTCATTTATTTACATTCAAATATATATTTCCACTAATGATATAAAAAAAAAAGTTGATGCAGTATATAAAAAGTAAATAATATAATCCTCTTTTATTTAAATATCATTTTGATATCTTTTTAAATATAATCTAACATTAATTAATAACAATTATATATCAACTATACGTATGCATAGAATTCAAATGTCAGATACAGTAATATATTTTAGACAATACCCTTATCAAATATTAGTATAAAATATATTATTATATGGCTTGATATATATATAGTATTATATAGTAATTTTAGAACAATGTATATAGGGTTTTGACTTTGAATTTCTATGAATAATATGAGAATACGAGAGAGAGAGAGAGAGAGAGAGAAAGAGAAAGAGAGGATGAGAGATATTTGAATTGTTACCATGCGTAAGATGTGCAGTAATTGTACAAGAGTATATCTCCTTATTCTGCGTCAAAGCACCCTCTCTCCCACTTGCCCTCTTTCTCTCTCCTGCCTGCATGTTCAGCCTTCCGTACAAATTTTCTTCTCTTCTTCCCTCATCATCGTCCAGCAAACTATACTGCGCTCTAAACGAGTATTTGCACAGACAATTCTTTCTTCCCTTTTTTTTTGTGATTACAAGCATCATTCTTTATATTTTTTATATCTCTATTCTTATTCTTTAAGACAAGAAAAAAATTAATTTCATACAAAACAAATAATATAACAAAAAAATGAAATGAATTTATTATTATAAACAAAATTAATTATAATTGTGACAAACGATGTTATTATAAGAAAAAAAATGTATAAAAATAAATAAGGATTGAAAATTTCCATTAAAAAAAAATTAAAGGATATATAAAAAAAAATACAAAAAAGAAAAATGTCAAAAACAGGAAGGAGGATAAAAAAAATGGTTGAAACAAATTAAAAGTTTAATGTGGCCTGAGGGCTTACATGGTTTTAATTTTGCCGCCCTTGTTTTGCAATGATGGATTGCCTTGCTCTCTCTCGTCATATCACAACAGCTAGGCACAACACGTCAGTGTCAGTAATTAATCAGACCAGAACTAGACTGTTTACAGCCGTGAATATGTCAGCTATATACTGCCTCCATGATTTCACCTCTTATAATATATAGACAGCCTCATTTGAAAATTTATATCCTCATTCATTATTATATTATCAAGGGAACTAAAAAAGAAATAATGAAATATTTTTACATAACAAATTAAAAATGAAGAGAGAGAAAGAGAGAGATATAAAGAGAGAGAGAGAGATAAAGATAGCTTGTATTGCAAAAAAAAAAAAAAAAAAAAAAAAAAAAAAAGGTCTAAAATAAAGTACAGTTTGAAATATACTCGTATACTTGATAACTACCTCTCCTACTAGATATTAAGAAATTCACTGCGGTATAGACACAAGAGCATATAATTTTAAAACTGTTCTTTTTCAATAAATTGCAACACCCTCAATATTTCTCCCCTTATTCAATTTTTTTTTCTTCTTTTATACCGCTATACGTGATCTATTTGTTTACTAAACATAAGATGAGATAAGAATAGTGCAGTACTCTAAAAAAAAAAAAAAAAAAAAAAAAATTGTGCGTCGTCATCATCAATGTTGATCCCTCTCTCACCCTCACCTGGTGGCGGAATGCGATGGTGCAGTAGCAAGGGCGCGTGCCCCTCTTTCCCCACCCCATTTTTCTCTCATCACAACACCTGGTGCATTTTATAGCGTGCAGTCTGATGCAGTTTAATGCAGCTGGATATGAAAACTAAAATACCACGACCCTACGTACTCTATTGTATTAATATCAGGTTTCATATTACACT
This sequence comes from Ecdyonurus torrentis, assembly GCA_949318235.1. Lineage (NCBI taxonomy): Eukaryota > Metazoa > Arthropoda > Insecta > Ephemeroptera > Heptageniidae > Ecdyonurus > Ecdyonurus torrentis. The sequence goes on along the minus strand of OX439132.1, from coordinate 37,429,933 downwards.
ATGAACATTATTTTTGTATCACACAAAAAAAGTTTGATTACTATTGATATACATCAATATATTTTTATATATATAAAAACTTGTTTTTAAAAAATAAAATAACATGTTATCAAAAAATTTGTATATATTATAAAAAAAAATTATCATAGATCTAAAGCAACAGCTTAATTTGAAATCAGATAAAATATTGTTTTTTTTACATTTACTGCTTAAATTATTAATTACAGTCATAAACACTTTTTATTAGAAAATAAATTTCTTTATGTATGTAGGTTTACTGTAAATTTTTTATTCTTAATTAAATTCTATATATTATAATATAAATTTTAACATAATATTTTAACTATTTTTTCTTAATTATAAATATTTAATTACTCTCTTTATAAAAAAAAAAAGCTGTAGTATATTTGCATTAAAAATATGTAAAGCATAATATTTTTATTACAATATATAATTTTATTTCTTATAATATTTAATATTTAATTAACATCATGAAAAAAAAATGTGGTAATGTTCTTATATATAAAATTCATATGTATATACTGTATAGTAACATTTGTTTCTGAGATATTGCACATTAAGAATTCAAATTGAACAATATAAAGTTTAGTATACATTTTATATACAGTGTTACGTACATAAAAGTGTCGGCAGATGATCATTTTAATGAGAAATAAACTTAGAAAAGCGATGCAATTACGCGCACTTGTTAACAACAATTTCAAACATTATATATATATATACTTTTCCCTTAAAAGCAAAGTGTGTTTTTCATTAAAATTTTCTCTCTATATATAACTCTCTTCTTATTTTCTTTTGTCTGAATATAAGCATTGCATTTAATATTCATTATAAATCATAAATGTATTCTTATTAAATTTTCAAATATATATATATATATATATATATATATATACTCCAATAATACTAACTATATATAATAACCATGCTATAACAATTATATAATGGAAATAGGATGGGGAGAGAGTGCTATTGTTTTAATCAACAAATACTTTGTTGCTGGATGATGAAAACAGATGCCCAGCGTGTTTTCTTTTCATAATAATAATGATACTTCACTCTTGTCTGCATGTTCTTATTATTTACAGAAGTTATTTTAAATTAAGGTGGAAAGTAATATCCATATTGAAGGTATTATGATGAGAACAACCTTGTATAGGCTTTACGATATTTAATTTTAAGACAACATTAATTCAATTAGAAAGTCATCAGTTTAATGACAGTGATAATGTTTGACTATTTGAATTGAAGCAGAAGTTTTTACATATTTATCGTAGTATTTCATTTATTATTAGAATTTTGTTTAACCTCTTACCAATATACACGACTTTAATCTCACGTGTTGACATTTCTATGTTCCAGGTTACGTTCAGGAACTGTCCGGGCTTGGTTTCTCATACCTGTCACCACGAGGCCCTCCGCCGCCTCCAGGACCCGCCCCCCACTTGCTTCACCTGCCGCGTGCAGAGCAGGACACTTACCAATTCCCACATGACGCTTATGCTTACCCTCCTACCTACCTAAGTGAACCTCGATACCCTGAGGAACGCTGGAATGAACTGCCTCCTCCACCCCCTCCCCCTCATGTGACCCCACCAGTTCCTCAACCTCCTCCTCCTCAACGCAAGTCTCTTGCAATGTGCTACACAAGTACAGGAGCAGCGCTGTCTTTACCTCCTAAGAAAAAGGAAATCTTCCGACCTTATTCCTTACAAGATCCAGTTCCAGCTCCAAGGCCTAGTCATAAAGACTTATCTGCAGCTCATGCTATCTTGGATTTGAGTGCCTCTAGTCAACCAGAACCACCTGAGAGACCGCCTTCTTCAATACCACCATCACCTACACCGTCATGTAAGACGGTAGCTTACACATATGAGGCCTTCTTTGTCAGCGACGGACGTTCAAAACGTAAGAATTCAACGACATCTTCACTAGGACCTGCATCTCCTTGCAGTGAATCAGGCGACAAGCCACGTTACACTTGTCCTGAGTGTGGCAAACAGTACGCGACGTCCTCCAACCTGTCACGACACAAGCAGACACACCGAAGTCTCGACTCTCAGTCTGCTAAGAAGTGTCCCACTTGCGGCAAAGCTTACGTGTCAATGCCTGCACTTGCAATGCACGTACTTACTCACAACCTCAGTCACAAATGTAACGTGTGCGGTAAGGCATTCTCTCGACCTTGGTTACTTCAAGGACATCTCCGTTCTCATACCGGGGAAAAACCTTACGGATGTGCGCATTGCGGTAAAGCATTTGCCGATAGATCGAATCTCCGTGCGCACATGCAGACTCACTCAGCGGCAAAAAACTTCCGTTGTAAACGCTGCGATAAGAGCTTTGCGCTTAAGTCTTACCTCAACAAGCATTACGAGTCTGCGTGTTTTAAGGAAGGTCCTAATGGGGTTCTTACACCTCCAAGTTCGCCTGGTCTTCTGTGTCCTCCACGATCTCCTGAACTGCATTTATTGCAACCTCCTCAACCCCCTTTCCCTGGTCCTACTGCGATGCACCACGTTTACGCATCGTAATCTGTACTTCTACTAATAACTCTGAGAGCCTAGACGCGCAAAATTCAAAATTATTCAATATATTTAGCAGCTTTTACTAGATGAGAAACATAGTAAACAATTATATACCTAGTCAATTGAGTAAAACTGCATAAATAAATTGCTTTGAGTAAGAATAGATTCTAGTCTAATTACGCTACAAAAGTTTAGGCCCTCAGAAGTCTTAGTTAACTTATGCAACATGCTCTGTACTTATTATGTCAACTTACACATTTTTATTTCTATTATTTTTTCTTTCTCCTTTAAGAAAAACTATAACATGAAACGCATATACACGCGCATCACGCTTTTTATATGAAACGATAAAAAAAATATAATAACGTTTTTTATTGATGTTATAAATGATATAAAATAAAAATGAGTAACGCAAGTGCCCTAAAAATGATTTTGTCAACTAAAAAAAAAAAAAAAAAAAAAAAAAAAAGAAGAAAATTTTAAATGTCATTTTTGATATAAGTGTATATCAGATCCATATATTATTTTTCCAGATGGTCATATTGTAACTGAAAGATGTTTCGTCTTAACACAGGGTTTAAAAAAAAAGTTAAACAAAAACAAGTTAAATAATTATTATAATATAATGAAAGAAATATTATGCAATAATAACTTTGCAAAAGTTATAATGCTATAATTTTTTTCATGAAACGTAAAAACGAAAAATATAATAAAAAAAAAATGCACATGCCTTGTAGAAGAAAAAATAAATAAAACAATTTTTTTGATATAAAAAGCAACGAATATTTTCACATAAAAAAAAACAAAGCTCATATAAAAGTCACCAATATTGCATCTTTTTAAAAAGAAATGATCTCATCAACGAAAATGTAGTCAACTTTTATTTTTAACACTTGAAAATTACAACGTGATTCCCAAAATTTCTATCAATTTAAATTTTGAAATAAATTTGACATTAAGCTTTTGCAATTTTTAAAATTTATTTAAAAAAAAAATTGCAAAAATGTTTTTATCACGGTGTAAGATTCAAGTGATACAGTTTAGGTGTAATTAGTTCAAAAAAAGCCATTATTGTAGAAAACAAATATATTATATAATATATTATAATAAAATATATATACATAAAATTAAATATTGTGACAGTTTTGCTGTGAAATTATTATTTTACAATTTTTTGAAAAATATAAAATAATATATATGAAAGAAAAAAAATAGTTAATCATGTAGATGAAAAAAAAAATTTAATAATGATATTTCATATTTTTAATTTAAAAAAAAAAACATTATTAAAAGTTCACTTGAAATAAGGAACGAAGCGTTTCGAACACAACGAATTAGAATGTAAGAATTAAAAACCACCTTTGATTGTCTTATGACATAAGGTTTGGTTAAAATAATAATAAAAATGTAGTTAGGCTAGCACTTGAGGTTACCCAAGGTTTGGTGATTAGAATGGTTACAAAATTTAAAACTCTTTTTTCCAGAGTATTTTTCAAAAGATAATGGAATTTAGTTTACGCTCATCACAGTATAAACTATATAAAAATCTACTTGTAATGCTGAACCGTTTTTTCAATAAATGTAAATGTATTTGGAGTATCCAACTGTAAACAAATAAAAAATATAATAATTCTAAAAGTTGAAACCAATTAACTTTTCTGGTCACCAAATTCTTTACGGTAAATAATATTTATACTTCAGATATTATATATTTAAAGCAGTCCAATAAAAATTGAAAAAAAAAAAAAAAAAAAAAAAAAAAAAAAAAGTTAAGTAATAATATAACATTCCATATAAGGAAGTTGCATTTATACATAATTTATAAGTCTGAGCATGCATAATTTTGTAGTAAAAATAATTATTAATAATTATACAAAAAAAAATGTTTAAAAACAATATAAAATTTTTAACAGTTATGAACTACATAGTCTAAATAGACTTAAAAAAAATATTAAAAAAAATTGTAATTATGTCAAAAACTAGTCTTATGAATTGTAAAAAAAAAAAACTATGTTATTATTACTCATAATACAATATTTGCAAAATTGATTGCAAATCTTGTAGATCTCCAAACTTCTTAAACATTCCGGCGGAGATTAAAAAAATTTCAGAAATTTATTTTCTGAAAGAAAAAAATAATCCCGCGTAATATTTTTACAAAAAAATAAAAACTAAATAATAATATGTAAATAGTATTATAAGATAAAAATTTAGTAAATAAGATAATTTTTTTATTTAGATTGTTTGGGGATAGTGTGCAATACAATACTTTTTATTAATATGCACTTAGTATTTGCATAGTTTGTATATATATAAATTAATAGCGCACGACTTGATATGATTTATTTAATTTTTCTTTTTATATTTGAGTGACAAATGTAACTAAAAAATCTTTAAAGGCATTAACTGTTTACAATTTTTTTTAAATAATAATAATACACATACATGTAATAAAATTTGAAGAAAAAGTGAAGAAATTGATTGAAAATCTGTATAAAAAAACAACAACAACTCATTCTAGATGCTTTTTTTCATTAACAATGCTTACTTTATAAAACATTAAAGTGGGGCAGGTGGGTCAGATCTATTCTCTCCCACACGTACTATACTACGTACTACTACTACTATATAGTATATATATAGCTACTATACTTCCACGCTATATAGTCAAGCTAGTGAATTAACTTGGGGATCTTGTGCAAACATACTCATAAGTTTACTTTGCCCAGCCTTTTGTCAATCTGGCTTACAAAGAGTCTTAAATAATTTATTACTTCATAAACATTTCTCTTTTAACATTCTCTTTTTCTCTCTCATTTACCCTCCTTCTCACTTTTTTTCCTTGTATTCTTTCAAAACTTTTCTATATATTATGGCCTGTTGATATTCTTAAAGTATATAATCAATTTCTTATATTATTATTTTAATAATGAATGAAAGAAAAAGAAGAAAAAAAATACGTTGAGAGAATAATAAATTACCTTTTTTTTTTCTTTTTCATTGTTTTTCTTGTAATGTCGTTAAATAAAAAATTTTATTACAAATTTAATTTGTCTCTGCAGAGATGAAATTTCTTATACTGCGTTAAAATATTGAACGTACAATAAAAAAATTATAACTTTTCTTGGCATGCTTTTAATATTTTTTCATATATATATATAAAAAGTTAGACATCATACAGTGTTATACAATGTGTGTGGTAAACTATATTTTTTCTATCTGTTGTATACTTTTTTTTCTCATTTCCTTTCTATATCTATAGCACAAACTTGATTGCAAAGTTTCAATCTCTCTATCTCTATATACTGTATAACGTTCAATATCTTTCTAATTTCAGACTTTTCTGATTCTCACTGCTTTTTGCTCAAACTCTCTTTTTCTCAACCCTCCCTTTCCTTCTCTCTCTCTCTACTTTTTCCATTTTCTAAACGTCTATTTATCACAGTCTTTATCTCTGCTCACATCTCACGTGTTCCAAAAAACGAATTTCGTTTTTTTTCCAGTAAAAAAAAAAAACAACTATTTCTTTTATTATCATTTTGCCTTGATGTCTGCTGTTTGAAAAGAAAAAAAAAGTAGGTTTTCAATCAATTGTTGCTCATGCAGAAATTGTGTTAAAAAACATGAAATAATATTAAAAAAATATAATATAATAAAACGAATTGAACCTTCAAATTTTATATCTGTCTGTCTATATATAATCGTAAAAGCTTTTATATATTATATAAAAAAATAAGTAAATAGAACTTTCAATTTTATTGTAAATTTTCAGAAATATTCAAACTTTTTGGCCTAATAAAAAAAAAAATTAAAAAAATTTAAAACTAAATTCAATAATAGAAAAATTGCATCAAATATAAGTTATGAATACAATTATTGTGCCTAAATTATACAGTTAATGCTCAAGAGGTTTTTTGAACTCAAGTCCTCATAATGAGTGTGTGTCTAGTCATCACATATTAATCTCAAGTATTTTAATACGTAAGTTTGGTAATTATTATTATTATATATAAATATAAGCCAACTTATATCTCATCAACATTTTTTTTTTATATAAATATATACGTAATTTTATAATTTAAACATTATATGGGGACGTATTGAACCATATTTACTATAATATAACTTAATTTAATATAGTAAAAAGTATTTTGAAAACATTAGTTTTTATATTTTTTTTCTTTTATGTTTAGTATATAAGTTTTAAATATTTGTAATAATAATTTTTTTTTTTTACTTTTATCTATATAGTTTTATGTTATATGAAAGAAAAGGAGCCAAGTTAATTTTTATAATACATTATAATGAAAAACTTGTTCAAGATGGTGTTTTTTTTTGGCAAGATTGGATGTAAAAGTTTGTCTTTTCAAAATATCCCTTAAGTACTTGGCTCTTCAATTGCATTTATTTGATATGTTTAAGCAAAAACTTTTTGCTGGCACTGTAAGATTTTTTTTCACTAGTCTTTTAGTAATGTTTCATATTAGGTTGTTAAAAATAATGATCTCCCCCAATATATTTTTTTTCTATATTATTTACTAGTCTGTCAATATATTAAAAAAAATCAATTACATTCCAAAAATAACAAAGCAATAAAATTTTCCATATTTAAGTGCCATTCACATAAAATTCATCGAAATTATTATAGCAATAATATTAAATTATACATATATATTACACACACACATACACAACGATTTTTGCCCTAGTCATTCATATAATATACACAATTATTATAATAGCAATAAAAAAACAATTATGTAATAGCAATAATATAATATATTGTATTGGTTACATATTATTATCCATACACACAGTAAAAAAAATTGTATATTATCTTGTGTAAGTGTATTACAGCTTGAATGAGAAATAGTATGAAAGTAATTGAGTAAAATGCTGAAATTAATAATAAAAATAGCAATAAATGTAAGGATATTATTATTGTTATAAACACAGTTTTTCTGGCAATTTTACTGGGATTATAATTCGTTGTCTTATAACTGGGCATTAAGATCAATATTTTTTTTCTAATAAAGCAATAAAAAAAATGCACTAAATTTAATTTCAAAATTTAAATATAAATTTTACAACAGCAAAATAATATTTCGTAATAAATATATATTTTATAGAAAAAAATGCTGTTTTAAAATTAATACCTTAATTCTTTAACTAAAATATTCAAAATTAATATCCAAATTTGAAAAAATAAAATAAAAATTTAGTGCAAATGTCTCAATTTTAAAGCAATAATTCTTTGGAAAAAAATATATAAATAAAAGATCTTGGTGACCCTCAGGATTAATATTTTTAAAAAGTTTGTTATAATTTTTATTTTGAATAATCCTGAGCAAATTATTTTGAGTTATAGCTTCGAGTTGTCCCAGAAGTGCCGGGTATTCACAAGCAATAAAAACATATAGTTGGTCACGAACCATGCTGTACTAACAGTCGGCTGGGCAATAATCGTGGCCACTAATATGAAACTTAATATTAAGGAAACAAATTTTTATCGTTGATTAAATAATAATTAAATAAAAAAATATATATAATAAATAAATAAATAAATAAATAAAAAAATATATATCAACGAATTTTTTGTAGTAATGAAAAAAAAATTATTAAATAGATACCATATATTAATATATAAACTAGACTGCCATTACCATGCTTTGAAATTGTAAAACTGATACAAAAAGATTTAATAAAAACAGGTTTATTCTATAATAGAAATTTAGACCATAGTTTTTAAATAAAAACATTACTATTGGTATTAAATACAACGATTTTTCAAAAAAAGAAAAGCAATATAATATACAAATTATTATATTTAATAATATAACGTCCGTAGTATAAAAATTTCAAAAATAATAATTATTAGTAATGTAATTGAAATTTTTATACGTAATTTCCATTAGAATTAAAATTATTATTTTAATTAAAGAAATTAACTTTTAAACACCATAACTATAATAGAGCTTTAAAAGCAAGGTGGCTTATATAAAACTCTTGCTCATTTTTAGTATGGAATTTAAAATACTAATTAACATTTATATATAATATAATGATAAAAATATTATCGATTTTAGATTACATTGATCTAATGGAAGTTAGCGGATAGTAGGTTTGCTCAATGAAAAAATTTTCTGCATCTCTTTATCACGCCCTGTAGCCCCTAAACCCTAGGCCCGCCGTCCATCAGTGCACTCTCTAAATAACTTAATTAATTAACTTTACCTACAGATTGGTTCCCCACCTGGCCGCCCACGGTGCCATTTACATGGGATTTATATAATATGTGACAATTTAATGTGTCATTAAAATATTTTTCCCTTGTTTTAAACGCCGTGATTCTGACATAGCAAATTTTGTATTTATATTTTCATAATAAATAGTGTAGAAAACAGAAAAAACAATCAAACTTTTATTTCCTGTATATAGAAAAACCTTACAACTTTTTTTTTTTTCATAATTTTTTTTTTATCAGAAATATAGAAAATTACTAAAATATAAAACATGCTGTTCTAAGGCTATTAAAATTATATACAGTACTTAAAAATAATTATCATAAAATTAAAAACAAATTTCAGCCATTAAAATTACTTTATAAGCCATTGAAAAAAAGCAGTACTGTATTATGTTTATAATTTTTTTTATTTAATATATAAAAATACAATATAAGTATATATTACAGAAAACTAAGAAGAAAATAAATAAAACTTTGACTTTAATACAAATGAATATTAGTTAATCATATAGATGAATAAAAACACTATCATAAATTTCTTAAAAGTAACATTTAAGTCCATTATTTATATTGATTGAATATAAACCACTTCATTTATATACGAAAGTGTGTATATATATATATAGTCAAAAAGTTTTTGAATCAAATTAGTGTAGGAAAAGTTAGTCTTGAAAAGTATATAACAAGAAGCAGCATTGCAGTATTTAGAATTAGAACATAGAGTCGGTTGCGGGCGGTGGTGTATTTAATTACTATTAATTAATTATAGTTCACTCACATTTTGCTTGGAGATTAATTAATTTTATACAGAGAGAGAGAGAAAGAGAGAGAGAGAGAGAGAGAGAGAGAGAGAGAGAGAGAGAGAGAGAGAGAGAGAGAGAGAGAGAGAGAGAGAGAGAGAGAGAGAGAGAGAGAGAGAAGAGTAAGAACTTTTTATCAGCTGATGAACAAGTTGGTTTCTGATCAAGGTTTAGTTAATTAATTCTATATGGGAGATTTAACCAGCTGGCGTAATGTTTTACTTGTATTAAAAGTTAATATATGGCAACAGAGAGAGAGAGAGAGAGAGAGAGAGAGAGAGAGAGAGAGAGAGAGAGAGAGAGAGAGAGAGAGAGAGAGAGAGAGAGAGAGAGAGAGAGAGAGAGAGAGAGAGAACCATTTCCAGCCATCTGTAGACCAAAGGCTTTGCAACACGTTACAATATTATTTTAAAATTATGATATATATTTGTATATATGTAAAATTCATAGTACATGAAGAATGCTCATTAAAATGACTAAAAAACTATTAAAGCCACCCAATTTAATACAATAATTGTATTCGGTTATCACAGGGTTTTTATTTACAGTAATGTTGTTGTTTAGTGTGAATAGAATTCTTTATTCTCACTATTTTATCTTAAGATAAAAATGAGAGAAAATATTTTTATTTATGCTGGGTATTAATATAAATATAAAAATGCATACCTTTCTGAACATTTATTTGAGGGTAAAAATTGGGTGGCTAAATTTTTGTAAAATTGTATTCCCATAAGAGTTTATAAAATGTTTATTTTCAATTGCAAAATTTCTACAAGCATGGGACATATTCTTCAAAGCCTTTTATAATATGCATCATCAAACTTGAAATTATTTTAAGCATGCAATAAACAAAATATTTGATGTTAAAAAGCGATAGTAATTTATTTATTTACAAATTTAACAAACTACTATTGTTTGTAATTTCAAATAAAAAACGTTAAAATAAAGTATTGCGTGATTGACCAATACATGTTTAGTCACACAAATAACTCCAATTAAAATCTAATTAAAAATAGTGACAAAATTTTGTATATTAAAAAAAACAATCGAGTTTTGATAATTATTTAAAATTAAAATTTTATGTAAATTTAATAAAAATGAGATTATCATACGTATTTTAAAACCTTTTATTTATAAACCTAAAAAAAAATTATACAAATCTATTTGCAGTTTGTTTATATAAAACATGACATTCTTTCTGCAATTGTCACATAAATACAATCATTAATAAATACAAAAAGCTTATATATTCAAAATAACTAATGACTCTTCTTTTTATACACCACAATGGTTTTTATTTGAAACAAAAAGCTAAAAGTAGCTTGGAAAGAATGTGAGTGACAGATGTCAAGCTAACAGGCCCCCCAAGTGCTGGACATTGAGCAGTTGCGTAGCTTATTACGCCCTAATCATGCGTCTCTCTCTCTCTCTCTCTCTCTCTCTCTCTCTCTCTCTCTCTCTCTCTCTCTCTCTCTCTCTCTCTCTCTGTTCTCTCCCCAGCCTAGCCTGGATTAACAAGTCAAGTCAGTCTAGCACGCCCTCAAGTCACGCTCTTCTAGTGAAGTCTCAGATGTCAACTGCAACACTTCTAATGAATTCATCTCATTTTACGTAAAGAGAAAAAAATATATATGACGCAAAGTGTCAACTTTATAAATGAATTAAATAACAATAATAAAAAATAAGATAACTGATAAAAAATATTTTTTAAACTTAAGGTAGTTTGGGTAGTAAAAAATAATAATAAGCATTTATACTTGTCATTTAACTATAAAATAAAAGGGAAGAGAAATTTTTAATGAATTTTACGAGACATTTAATGTTTTTTAATTCACATTTTAGCGTAGATTGTATAATCTAACTCAGGAAAATTTTATAATAATGTTTAAGATTCTAATAATAATAGGTAGACAGAAAAATATTCTGCTCTTTAAAATGTTCAATATTTTAGTATTTAAAACTATATCAAATTTGTATTGTAATTTTCAATAGACTAGAACACAGAAAATAACAATAGAAAGTTACAATGCATATATGACTTTACTGTATTGTAAAATTTGTTTGTTAATTGAAGCCTGATTGTTTGTGAAATCAATTAGAAAATCATAGGTCACCAATCGAGTTTACATCAAACCTCTATATTATACTTAAATGATCCTAAAATGTATTTTATGCATGATCGCAGTATCATCACTTCAATCAGAACCTTTTGCTTTCATCAACCTTTGGGCAATCACGTGATTTGTCCATCGTTATATATTTATTTGTTTATATTCATTCATTCATTCATTCATTCATTCATTCATTCATTCATTCATTCATTCATTCATTCATTCATTCATTCATTCATTCATTCATTCATTCATTCATTCATTCATTCATTCATTCATTCATTCATTCATTCATTCATTCATTCATTCATTCATTCATTCATTCATTCATTCATTCATTCATTCATTCATTCATTCATTCATTCATTCATTCATTCATTCATTCATTCATTCATTCATTCATTCATTCATTCATTCATTCATTCATTCATTCATTCATTCATTCATTCATTCATTCATTCATTCATTCATTCATTCATTCATTCATTCATTCATTCATTCATTCATTCATTCATTCATTCATTCATTCATTCATTCATTCATTCATTCATTCATTCATTCATTCATTCATTCATTCATTCATTCATTCATTCATTCATTCATTCATTCATTCATTCATTCATTCATTCATTCATTCATTCATTCATTTATAGCAACAACAACAAAAATCCACAAAAAATCTTTGTTCTCACAGATAAAAAGTAAAAATATGTTGCTTGTATCTCAATTTATATTGTATTGGTTTGTTCAACTCGCATGTCATATTTTATGGTTATCCAACAGTGTACAGTACATTTCACATTTCAATACCTATTCAGATTCAGTGAGTATACAAAACATGATATTTGTGAGCATTTGTTATATAGCCCTGCGGCCAGTACTAACGAGCAAGCTCTCATTACTGACTATATACGCACATTTTATTATATCAGGAAAAAAAAAGAGTTAACAAACATATGGTCTACTATTAATGAAAAATATATTTAATATCAACTTTCATGAAATTTTAAAAAAAAATTTTTTTGATTTGACTAAACAAAAAGTTGAGTTTTATATCAAACGATACTATTATTATTATATTCATTTCACACAGAAAATAAAATTTATTTTGTCACACAAAGAGAATAATATTTGATGTATTAATATTAATTAACAAACCATATTAATTTAATATGCTTTTTAATATATATATTTTTTTTACTATACAGTATAAAAAATTATGTAATATTTAATTAACAATACATAAAACATACAATAAATCAAAGTATATTGTATGTTTATTCAATTATTAACTGTTGCATTATAGCAGAAAATGCAACATTTAAGTATCATTAAATTGTTTTATAGCCTTCTATAAAAAAAATATATAAATCGATTAAATTCCTCACAACAAAATAAAATAGATTTATATTTGTATCGACTATTGTTCATTTTAACTACACTAAACATTAATGTGTTATAAAAAGCTTATTTTATATAGGCTTTTTAGAAGAAAAAAAGACACAAATCGTAGCATTACGACATGCTATAAAGGTATAATGTAATACAGTTGTATTTCTATAATAATTAAATACCATTTTCAGCCTTATTATAATGCAATATATGCACGTTAAATTCTGGACGTGATCCATACCCACTTGAATATTTAACTATGAAAATCCTTTCTCTAGAGAGTACTTTAAAATGAAATTTAATTTAAAATCTATTCGCTTTTGTATAAAATAATTAGTTTTTTTTTAATGTTATAGCCAATTCAGAAGAAAATCTTCATAAATGTTTTAATTTCAACTTTTGTTAACGTTTATTACTTTTTTTTTTAGTGAAATCTCTTAAAGCGAACTAAAGTGATGAAGAATATATATAATAAAATTAAAATAACAAAAATAAAATAAGCTCACTTGAAAAAAAATATTTAAATATATATTTTTTATGCTAAAAGCAAAGCTTGTTTCAAATGTTGTTATTTGATAAAAACAAAGTATAGGAAATGAATGATGACGTATTATCTTTGTGTCCAATTTTTTTTTATCCGGACATGCTTGGTTTATGTATCCTTTGTATAAGTTTAATGATTTGTATGTTTTTTAACAACTAAAATATCAAAGCAATGTTTTGAATAATTATACAAAGTACTTATCCTTGTAACCAGCCAAATAAATATGGTAGTTCAAAATAATAAGGTCGTTGATTTATATATATATATATAAATTTAATCGACCCCATTCTCTCCAATATATTATTTAAAAAATCATCATTGGTATTTTAAATAATTATACCACTGTGAACTCAAACTTAAAGGAATAGACCAGAGAAAACATAAGCATTTATATCACAAAACACGTGATGGGATTTACATAAATAACATTAGTTTGTCTCAAAACCAAACAGTAGCCCCGTAGCAGTAATTAGAATATTCGATTTATGCAACCCGCACAACATTTTCATGCTAATTTTTGCATGTTTTCTGACGTCATAAACATGAATTTTCCCGCAAATTGCATAATTTACAGTTTTTTCACGCTCTCTCGTTAGGCTACATTAACATTCTGGTAAAAAATTGTCATCAGTTTTGAAGATCCCATTTCATGTTTATTCATTAAAAAGCACATGTTGTTTTATGTGGTCTATGGCTTTAACAGTAAAAGATAAAAAATGAGAAAACAATAGAAAAGTTATTATTTATCCAAAAGTTAAAATAAATTTAGACAAAAACAAAATTGGAAATATAATAATGATTTGGTAACATTCCTAGATAGATTTTTAATTTCATAAAGTTTAAATTTTATACTTTTTAAATTAAATTTTTAAACCATGATACCATTATTCTTGATAAAAACATGAAAGGAAAATATTTTATTTCAAAAAAAAATTTATTATATATTTTTATGATAAATGGCGTAAAATGCAGTTAAAATGTCCACATTTAAAAATAAACTGTGAAGTTACTGAAAAATGAAAGTTAGACACAATATACAGTATTATAAAATATTATTTATGCTAATAACCATTTAGAAAATTTTTATATTAAAATTTATCCAATTTAAAGATAAAATATTAAAAAGCCTAAATAACAATGTTATTAATAAATCATGTTAAATGTTATCAGCATAAAAAAACAAATTGAAATATAAATTTGGAAAGGCATGTTGAAATTAAAATACGTAAATTATTTTGAATGCTTGTCTCGTATTTAAATTATATTTTTTTGAATGACACATTTGAAAATGGCGTGCAGTTAACACGATCACGTGGTTTATCTAGTCACGTGACATTTTTTAAAAAAAATCACGTGATTATATATTATAAATTAATCATGATTTTGTTTCTAGATTTTTATTTGAAATCTACAGTCGGGACTGTTTTAGCGTGACATTTTTTTTTTGAACCACTGATGTGCTTAAGTGTCAAAGAAAAATTAATAATTTTAATTAATTTCAATTTTAATTAATAAGAAAATTTAATAATATACTTTGCTTCCTCTGTACGTTAATACTTTGTAAATAGTTACATTCAGAAATATAACGTAATGAAATTAAAATTAAATATATTTAATGCCTTAAATTTTGGGTATGTGTAGGCCCATAATAATGGGTCAGAATGATGGATCAGATCATCAAAAAATTAATTGTCAATTGAAAGTTGTTGTAGTTGTAGTTGTAGTTGTTGTTGTTGTTGTTGTTGTTGTTGTTGTTGTTGTCGTTGTTGATTTTGTGGTTGATGTTGCTGATTTTGTGGTTATTGTTGTTGTTGATGTTGTAGTTGTAGTTGTAGTTGTAGTTGTAGTTGTAGTTGTAGTTGTTGTTGTTGTTGTTGTTGTTGTTGTTGTTGATGTTGTTGTTGTTGTTTTTGCACAGAGCTACTTTGGGCCTTTAAAACCAAGAAATTTAAAAATTATGGGTTATCCCATGCAAAATTGCAGTATTATTATTATTAATATAAAATTATAGTTCCATTGGGCTCAATGATAATTTCAACAATTTATCTATTTATCTACCTGATTTATATAATTACTTATCCTGAATTTTTATCACATGTAGCTAACATATAATAAGTTGAAATCAATATTATATTTGAAGACAATAAAATGCTCAAAAGCTAGAAATATGTGATCTCTGACTATACTTCTACTATGATGGTAATAATACTAATAATTATACCATATATGTACTGTACATTTTATATAATAAAAATAAATATAGCAAATTCATCAGATAAATTTCAGATGTAATTATTGTATCGTGCTTGGTACAAAGTATAGTAGTCCAACTATAAATTTATTTTTAAAAAATCAAGAAAAAAATAGAGGTGTCAAATTTTACTTAATTTTGTTCAGAAATGGTCACATTGCATGCTTATTTTTGTGCATGGGTGCTTTGTCATAATATTAGTCATTAAGTTTCCGGTTTATGATAGTTTTTCTCTCAAAGAAAAGTGCAATATTATACACCTATATAATATTATGTTAATCACACTTTTCTTTTCCCCTAAAATTTGTATCCATATAATGCATTACTAATGAAATTCTCTTGTGAAAATTTATTGAAAAATTATACTTTTACGTTTAACATTTCCCTTTTAAATGACCACAATTTTTATAAGAAAGAAAAAAAAGTTGTTTGAATTTTATATCTTAATTTGAAAATGCTTTTCTCTCTCTCTCTCTCTCTCTCTCTCTCTCTCTCTCTCTCTCTCTCTCTCTCTCTCTCTCTCTCTCTCTCTCTCTCTCTCTCTCTCTCTCTCTCTGTCATAGATTTATTATTCCATGTAATTTGTCCTTATAATGGAAATTAGATCCACTTGTATGTATATATGGTATTTTATTATTAAATAATACAAAAAGTCACAAAGAAAACGTTCTTAGAAATCAATTTTGTTATTTTAAGACAATTTTCAAAGTCTTTGATATTTATTCAAGTGGAAAATCTATTACAGAGTTTTGTGGTCATTGAAATTGAATTTTTATTACAAAATAAAATACTTTTTTTTCTTATTAAAGTTATATTACAGGACAACTTTTCATTATACTTTTGTGTTCTACTGTATTTCTATACTATTCATTGAAATTTTGTAAATTAGAATCAATAAAATATTATTCAAATTTTATAATGGAAAGTCAATTCATAAGGTATGCACATAAACAATCAAAGTAAAGATTTTAATTAAAACTTTATTGCAAGCTTGAGCAGGACAATAAGGAATGAAATATTTCATCATGCGTGAAAATTAATTTGTAGTTCAGTAGTTTGTTGTTGAGGTGGTTATTCTGTCATATTATGATGACGTCACGCTGGTCCAGTAAAGATTAATGATGCTGTATTTTAGTATACCATGATATAGTTTTCATTATCAAAACGCACTTTGCTTTCCATAGCTTTAAAAGTGAGTATATTATAGTATTATATTGCTGCATATTGTTGAAACGAATTTCAAGACAAATTATAATGCAAGAGCTACTGATTACAAAAATGCTAAAAAGCTGAAAAATTAAATAGTAAAAACATATGGAAATAGGTCTGTGTCATAGACAAGTCTGTGTTGTGGTCTTTGTGTTTTCTTAGAAATAGATAATTAGTGTTTTAAATGCAATGCAAAATTTTAAGAAACAGCAAAAAAAAAAATAATAATAATAATAATAAATAGAAAATAAGAAAATAAAAAGTAAAAAAGTGAAAAACAAGAAAAACAATATTACTTTTAACTTAAAAGATTTTTGAAACATGTATTACAATTGCACCTTTATTTTTATTTTAGCTATTTATTATTAATATTTGCTATATAAAATAATGAGTCCCATTAGGTTATATCAATCTGGCTATATAGTTTCTAACGAACAATAATTTGAAAAAAGTGACTGGTACTCAGAAAACAAAATAAACAAAAGATTTATAGAAATGATATTAATAAATTATAAATGTTGGCAGTATAGTTTTATCATGAAGAATGACTAATTGTATTACGCAGCACGTATAGGGCTGAGCTTTGTCAAGCATAAAGTATACTCTATATATATATATATATATAATAGTGAAGAGAAACGGAGGGAGGAGAGAATATTTTGAGAGACGCGTGACGATGTTTGTGCACGGGATAAAGTAGAGAAAACACAAACATGACGCCAGAAAGCTGCAGTCAGCTCAAGTAATCCGATTATAACCTTCTACTGTATACAAACATGCAATTAATAAATCGATGTTATATATTATATAATATTATATATATATACAGGGTCGGACTGACTCAGTTGCCTCCATAGTAAAAGAAGGCCCTCTCGCATTTTTTTGACACAAAAATAATTATAATAATTCATTCGGATCTAACATTAATCTTTTACTGATTTCTTCTAACTAAATTCCAATGCTTTAATTTTATAACTTTAAAAATAATAGGATTACAAAAGGTTTTCAAATTTTGCTTACTTTTTCCCCTTTTGTTATACAACAACAACAACAACAACAACAACAACAACAACAACAACAACAACAACATCAACATCATCATCAGCATCAGCATCAACAAAAGACAAAATTATTCCTATACTGTACAGGAAAGAAGTCAACAAAACGCACTGCCATAATTGCTATAGTTATTGAACTATCAGATTTCTGTACTATATTTTTATTCTTTGATCACAAACACAAGTGTCATAAATGAACGATTTTACATTAATCAAGTTGTTTACTCAATTTTTGTTTATGTGAAATCAAATTTGATTACTTACGGTTAAAAACAATTACACATTCTCTATATAATGCAAAAGGTCGCAAGTCGCAATTAACATACACACTCATACTTATATTTTATAATATTACTATAATATATTATCCATTTTATCCAGTCCGGCCCCTAAAATATTCTCAACCGACTGAATATACGTTGCTTGTCTGCTTTTACAATAAATTTATAAATACCAAAGTGATACCCGTTATTATTATTATTATTATGGGGATTTATAGATGTAATTATCTGACATTATTGTCGTCATCAAGTCATTTCAAAATAACAACTCAAAAAAACAACAACTCATTCTCTCTCTCTTTATAATATGATTTATTATTTATAAATAACATTGTTGCTTTTATTTTATAAATTATTTTTCAATGTATAAATAATGTCATTAATTATAAAATATAAAATATATTTATGTATAAGTACGTAACATGTTTTGTTATATTTATATTATGTAATGAATTAATGCGTTCACCATGTTGAGTTTTAAATAATTTTACAATGGAGAATTGAAATTACTGCAGATATACATTCACATATGAGGACAAAAAAAAAAGTATAAAAATAAAACGAGGACAGGGAAGGAAGGGGGAGATTAAAAAAACACTCCTCTTTCTTCTGATCTCCTGATCGAGAATAATCATATAATTTATTCAGCTTAAATTATTTATATAATACTGCTAAATACTACTATACAAATTTACACTGGGTAATTCAAATATTTACTTTAATTATTTTGTCATATTTTAAGAAAATAATGATGTTTTTTTTTTTATATATATACATAGATTTTTCGATGATTTATTGTGTATATTTTTACATATTTATAAGTGTTGTTGTTTTTTATAACATTTATTTTTTAAATATAAAAATGTATGATTTATGCTAATTTAGTGGATTACGTATTTATCAAAAATACATTAATAAATGAAAACAAAACAAAAGTTTCAAATTAATTCGAATAAATTAAACTTTTGATTGACAGGCTGTTTTGTTATGTTTAGAATGAAAAAAATAATATTGACATTCCAAACCATCAAAATGTACATGAAAAATAATAAAGCTGAATGAAATTTCTAAAAAATATGCGATGAGCATTTTGAAAGAGGAATGTATTTTTTTTTTCCGGATTGTTAAAGTTTTTAAAGTGCTATCTCATGTCTAGTTCTATGCTGTATATGCGTATGTTCAAACAAGGGTAGTTTTTCCAACCCTTGCCTGCTTGGGCATAACGCACCCCTGCACGTCTGCTTTAAGTTGCTCCTGCAGTGCTGCATTCAAACCCCTCCCTACTTGCTCTTTCCCTTGAGTGTACCCAGGGTGGGGGTGGATCCATACCCAAGCAAACTAAAGTCTGAGAATTTCGGCGTGATAACTGACTGTCCTAACATCGATTTTATAATCTGCAACTCTTTAACATATTCAACTTATTTTTTACGTAATTTTACTTAAAGAAATTTTTAGTTATAGTCACTTATAATTATTATTATGATGAATGAAAATGAAAAAAAAAAGTGGTTTCATTAATAATTAAGGTAAATTTAATATTTTAAGTTCAGTTAAAAAAGGGACATTTAAATTGCTTATAATATATTGACTTCATTGTCATGATAATCGTTTAAAATACAATACACCTAAGTACTGTATAAATCAATAGAATACAATGAATATATTTTTTACTTGCAGTGATGAATCTATTGAATATATAGGCTAAAATTATAAATTATGAACGGATAAATTTACTTAAGCTATATTTTCCGTTGTTGAAGAAACTTATCCAAGTTATAATCATAGAAAGTTTATATATAATAATTACTTGGCTTAAATTTGGTTACTGTTGATGTCATGGGTATTTTATACATTAAAACCAGGCTCGTGAGCTCCTGTGTTATTGCCCTATACTAAAAACGAACCCTTGTTGATGTACTTCCAATTTTCACCGCAACAATCAACATGTAAAATGTAAGTGGCGCTGTAGTCTGTTTGTGAATTTTAAAATTCACACGCAGACTACAGCGCCACTTTTATACGTAATTTTGTATTCTTGCATTGTTGCGGCGAAAATTTGAATTACATCATTAAGGGATCGTTTTTTCAACAATAGCTTCCTATCCTGTTTATATATCCATGATTAAAACTAACTATATAACTATTATATTATAGTCTTAGCTCTCACTTGAAACAGACATTTATTAGGTGGTCTACTACTATTTAGTTATTAAGTGTTTGTGGGTAAAACTTGAACATTGATCTGGCCTAAAGAGAAAGTGAAATGCGCGCCCTCGTGCTTGATGAATAAGGGTAGATCATGGCGCAGGTAACGATAGAGTACTTCACAACTACACGGGGGGTTTTGCTTTTGTTAACACGGCGGGACGATCAACAGCTGGCATGTACACTATACTGTACAGTGGTGTGCAAAATAATAAATATCTGCTAATCATCATAAATTGGAGATAAGATATCATCAGTTGTTTTAGAGGTTTGTTATTGAGGGTGTCTATAGAGGATTATTACTAAGTATTGATATTATCAAGCAAAATTATTTATTGGTTTTAAATTTAGCAGTTTTTTTCCCTTTAATATTAAGAGAAAAGAAAATTGCAACATTAACTTTGCAAATAAGTTTACACACCACGGTATGTTCTCTTTATTTCAATGCTTGTTACCGGTGGTGACGTATAACCAATTAAATTCACACGGGATTATTAAAACCCTATTTTTATAATCCTTTAGCCATAAACATAAAGACATGCATTACAGTATCTTTTATTAAAGAAAAATGTTGCACATTGACATAAAAACAAACCAGGCAGCTCATATTTCTATGCAAATTCCTTAATAGCAACATCAGCTCGTCTTTGGAATGCTTTGCCATGCTGTAGATTGAGAAATAAATTCTTCACTTCATCATTTAAAAATTATTACCAACGTACTGACGTAAATTCTGACATATTTCATGTGTATTTTATATTCTTATTTCACTTTTTTACGATTATTTAGTAATATTTACATTATTTTATATATTCAACGATTAAAAAAAACTGCTGCAATTAGAACAGAGAAATTTAAATTGTACACACTTTGCACAATAGTCATACTTTACATGTTATAGCCTATAAAAAAAAGTACCAACATTGTTCACTGGAAAGAAACATTCTTCTATATTATTATGTAATTTTATAACTGCAGCGTGAATAAGAATTTAATTAAACTTTACATTAAGTTACTATACATTACGTGTGCATTATTTTTTCTACATTTAAAGAAAAAACGCAAGTGTAACAACAAGTTTTATTCTTATATTTGATTATACAGAAGAAATAGGATTTTGAGTGCGGTGTCTTTGAAAATTGGACAGGTGTCTGTGACAAAAAAAAAAATGTCTTACGTAGTAAGATACGACACGACAACCCCTCCTCTCTTCATTTCACTCTGTACAAAGTGTGACAGTCAATGAAGTTAGAGAGAGAGAGGGAGGGAGGGTGAGAAGAAAAGAAACTCACTTCTTATGTTCGTTACGCTCAAAGTGTCAGGTACACTTTATCTGTTACACATCTTAATTTTCTAACATGAAATACAATATAAGAATTGTATAATATAATATATAACTCATTTATATATAGCTTTTTTTGTTTTTTTCCTTCTTCCATAATTTGGTTTTGTACGTCATAAAATAGCATGAGACATTTTTTCTGTTTTGAAAAATGGGAAATTATATTAACAAGATGAATTATTATATGTAAAAAGTATGTATGTAAAAAACTAGAGTAATAATATTATAAATCGCGTGCTTACTTTAGAGTGTAATAATTGTAAAAGTAACTCCTTTGTTCTGACAATTCTATTATTTCTTTTTACAATAATCATTCAAGCACTTGAAAAAAAATTATAGAAATAATATAAAAACAATAAGAAATTTTTGGTACACCAGATGTGTAATGTAAACAATATCCTGCTGAGCAATAATTTTTCAGTGAGATGATTATTAATTAATTAAGCGTTTACTCCCTACTGTGTTTAGATATTGGCCGGCACGCCCCCTACCACTCCCCCCCCAGGTGATTCCTGTGTTCGTCTCGACGTCTCCTCCACCCTCTCTTACTCACTCCCTTGGCTGGGCTGAAAAGTTGCGGTAAAATACGCACGTGGGGATCCCCCTAGTAAAGGAGCTTTAGTTATGCCGCGATATTGGCAGGTGAGCATAGGGTATAACAATGAACCCGCTAAACAACGGACGTGAGAATATAAGGGGAAGTAAATAACAAATGCTACAGCTGATATTATTGGAAATAAATAAGATTTTAAAATATGTTATATATTATTCATAAAAAAAAATTGCAAAATTAGTTTGCAATCTGCTGAAGTTCATATCCAGGACAAAAAAAATATATATATATTTAATATTATATTATGTACTGTATACGTGAAATTGGTGTATTATATATTTTTTTATTTATTATTATTCTTACTAATTTTTGAAACTCTAAAAAATGATGATGCATGAGTTTTTCTAAAGACGAGCTCAGTGATAAAATAAACGACGCTGGAATTACAAACTTATCAATAAACCATGTGAAAATAAAATTTCGTTGACAGAGTTCGATTCAGGATATTGGGTATTTTTTAATTAAAAAATGTATATTATTATCTTTGAATAATTGCAACAAATTTACATTTAATTATTTAAATATTTTATAAAAATTAACAAAAAAGTTTAAGAATGTAGGCAAACATTTTTAACTTAAAAAAAATATAAATATTTAAAAAATTATATTAATAATTGAATACTCATTTATTATCCCATTTTGGTAGACCGGTACTTTATGATACAATTTTATTTATTATACATGAAAAAAATTCAGCTGCATTTAGATTTAATATGTATTGAAATACAAAAAGTAATAAATAATACAATATTGGTCTCTTTTTTTATGTAGACAGAACAGGAAAGGTATATATTTTTTTTATATATTATTTTTTTTATTGTTATTTAAAAAAATTTCGTACAAAAAATATGAACATTTTGGTCGATGTCGATAGTATTGTATATAAGAAAAAAAAACATTTTCCCATTGAAAATGTTTATATCTGACTATAAAAAAACTGGAAGTATTGACATGCAGACAACAGGCTTTTTCTTTTCTTTTGGACAAATTGTTGAAGAAAAATATTATATTTATATATTATGAAATGCACGGGGAAAAAAATGTTATAAAAATTTCGCATGTTGAATAAATTTTTAAATAATTTAAAATAAACCCATATATGTATAATACAGCAAAGAGAAAAATATATTAAAATTATTTTAATATATTCGTATCATATTTTTGTAAGGTTTCCTCTTTATTTTTGACCTAAAATATTCACCTATATACATGATAAGATCAGTATTAACAAAAAAATCAACCTCAATTCATTTCACTTCGTTTTTTATTTATTTATTTATTTATTTATTTATTTATTTATTTATTTATTTATTTGTTTATTTATTTATTTATTTATTTATTTATTTATTTATTTATTTATTTATTTATTTACTTGTTTATTTATTTATTTATTTACTTGTTTATTTGTTTATTTATTCATTTATTTATTTGAATACTATTAGTAAATTGACTAAATTGAGTTGATTTTTCCGTGTATTTTTCTTTAAAATTTACTTAAAATTTGTTTTGCGACAGAGTGCGGTAGACAGACAGACAGACATTGAGCTAGATATGACAGATAAATAAATTAAATAGGGCGGTACCGGGTGGTACTGGCGTACAACTACTATATAGTTTTCTTGCGACTCTTATAACTAAAGGGAGAGCCAGGGTAAAGAGCCAGCTGGGTGGAGGGTGGTGTATACGTATTGCAGCCGCAACAATGGTCACGTGACGAACTTGTTGCGTGTATTGTTGCCTATCCTATCTGTCAGCTGGTTTGTATAATATATGAATTATAATCACCTGGAGGGCAGGATTGCACTCTATATATACTTATACCTACTTTCACTCTCATTCACATATATTATTATTCTCTCTATTTCTGATGCCTGATGCGCTTTTATGCTCTGCTTGTTTGATTGTGTGTAAATTTATAAGATAAAGATTATTACCTACCACACAAGCTGTTGTTGTTATTGTTGTTATTTTTTAGAATATATAGAGATAAAAAAAATGAAACACATTTGCACATTTTATTCATTTGTGAGATATAAATATTTCTATCTATATATACATTCAGCACATCATGAATATGCTATAGTGAAACATTTTGTGATGGTTAAGTGATTAATTTGAATTTGCTATAAGGGCTTTGATGGGGAAGTTTGGGGATTTTTGGATTGTTCGAACCTGTGGGTCTTACAGTGTTTTGCGTACCTTTTCCTTGCCGCCTATTTTGGGCCTTAGAACCCCAAGCTGACACTGATTTGTGCTTATCAAAGTTCGGTATCTATATGTAGTCATCAGAGGCAGAAGCAAAGAATCTACTTTTGCTGTAAAGTTATTTTTACTCCTAAAACGCAAAAAAAAAATATATATAAAAAAAAAACTGTACAGTTTTTTTTTTTTTTTTTTTTTACTTTTGAATATCTAA
Source organism: Ecdyonurus torrentis (assembly GCA_949318235.1). NCBI lineage: Eukaryota > Metazoa > Arthropoda > Insecta > Ephemeroptera > Heptageniidae > Ecdyonurus > Ecdyonurus torrentis. The sequence goes on along the minus strand of OX439132.1, from coordinate 37,404,918 downwards.
TATATTTGTTATTATATTATTATTTATAGACATCTCATCATAACTTTGCAAAACACGACGAATAAAGAGATATAACAAAAGTATTAATTATATTTATATACCAAGTGATTAATGCAATCAAGCATCATGTAATTAAATTTGGCTTTTCTTTAACTTAATTCTATATTTAACATAAATTTCTTCTTTTTCTTCTCTCTCTCTCTCTCTCTCTCTCTCTCTCTCTCTCTCTCTCTCTCTCTCTCTCTCTCTCTCTCTCTCGTTCTCATTCTCGTTAACATGATACTAAAATTTATCAAGAATTTTCTTTTCATTTATTTAGACTATCCATAGTTTAGTTTCTATTTATATTTTTATAGCTTTCTACGATTATATTTTATATGAATATTTTTATTTTCAAATAATTTGAATACATAAAATTTAAGTATAATGATCTTAAGTATCCATATAACAATAACTATATAATACATTCCATATTTATATAAACGGCAGACAATAGCGCAATTTTCTACTTTTTTTCATAAAATTTTGAATAAATTTACAATTTTCTGTTGCGTTGTAATCAACATGACATGCAACAGTTCTAAAAAAGCCTAGAATTTTTATTTTCAAAGCTTAAAAAAATATATATAAAAAAATTTACATAATTGAAATTACTGCATTGAGCAATTATTGTACTAAAAAAAATGAAATTATTTTTAATGTTTTTTTATATCAACTAAATACTTACATTAAAAATAATTTTTCTAGAATTTATTTTACATATTTTAAATACTTTAAAAAGTAAACCAGAAAAAAAAAGTAGTTCAAAAAGTTTTAAATAAATGTATATTCATATAAAAAAAAAAATGATAACTCGCAAGAAACAGATACGTTAAATAAATAACATTGCAGGTATACTTAAGACTTCGTCTTAAAAATGTGAAATGTAAAGTTTAAAAAAAATTCTAACAATCTATTTTTTACATAATATAGTTACGTTTGGAACATAATTTATTGTGACACAAACTTTCTATAACTAAGAATTAATAATAATTTTTATTGCATTGCAATAATGTGAAGTTATGTTGAATCTTTAGGAAAGACTATAAAATAGAATTACAAAAAAAAAAAAAAAAAAAAAAAAAAAAAAAAAAAAACGATCAGAGAAAAACACGAAAATAAAATATAGCACATGCTTCAATATAGCACATGATTATTAATACTTTTATCATTGTTATTATAAGAATAATATTTATTAGAGAAGTGGACAGTTTATTTGATTGTTTCCTTAAAATGTGCAGCATATAATTTGACCTGTTGTCCTAAACTATAAGTTGAAATCCCATCTGCCCCTCCCTCTGTATCACACCTGGAATTATTCAGTGCACCCCCTTCAGTTCAACCCTCTCAAGAGAGAGAGAGAGAGAGAGAGAGAGAGAGCGTGATCGCATCTGTCATAAATACATATACATACATATACGTACCTCTTACATACGTGCATAATACCAGCTGATTGTATTTGTAAGATAGGGGGATGAATAAAGTGCCTGATGTGACGAAAATATGGTTTATATATTTGCAGATTATTGTCTCCTATTTTTTATTATTTGTTGGTCAACCAGGTGATAAGATTTTTAAGTATTTTTGAGGGGGTGTTTTTGACCATGTGAGGGTTAAATTTTCATAGAAATATTAAACAATATAAAATATCACATTTTAGTTATATTTGCTAATACTTTTCAATTTTATTTATTTTAATTTTCAAACTTAAGTACCCTAAAGGATAATTTGTTTATCAAAAGTACATGATTGTTATTTCAAAATTGCATATGGTATATATTGTAAAGTCTGACTGGTAAAGGAATGAAGCTTTAGATTCAGCTACTCGTACTCGGATAAGACAAACAAAAAATAGGCTATCATATTTTGAGGCCTTAAAAAAAAAAAAGAGAGAAAAAAAAAAAAAAAAAAAAACTAACTTTTCTTCTTCTTAATTTTTGTGTGGATATTTTATTAAGCTTTAACATAATATTTTTCTTAAATAATCAGTTTTATATCAAATTTAATTATCAATATAATAATTTTTTTAGATATCTCCTAAACTGCGGGACATAAGTTAGTGTAACTGCACTATTTAACTAATATTTGTTTAGGTTATTTTATAAATTAAATGTATATTAAAGTTTTCTTGTTAGTATTAGAGAGCATTATATTTAAATAAGGTTACAGAGGAACTGCTCCTCAGCTTGATTACAACCGGTTCTCAAGTTACATATTTTTTTATACAAAATACCTATGCTCATTATATCAAGATAGACGCCTCTTAATTTCAAACTTACTTTTTTAACTTGTTGGTTGGCGGTACTGAGTAACAATATTATACTTTTAACCTTAACAATAAACCAAGTTGCTATTGTCATTCAAAGTTACAGTAAAATATAATAATGATGTTCGTATAGCTTACTTTTCTGTAAAAAAAAAAAAAAAAAAAAAAAAAAAAAAAAAAATGAACAGCTCTAAAAAAGCGTACATTACATCAGTTACGAATCCTAACTTATTTGAGGCAAAGCAGATAAAATAATGCATTTATCAAATTAACAATACACTAAAAAAAAGGGTGCATTTCTTCAGTTACGAATCCTAACTTATTTGAAAGAAACCCTTTTGAGTTATTATGAACAGCTAAAATAATAATAATAATTTATTTTTATTAAGAGTCCAAAAAAGGTACATAGGTCCTCTGACTATTTTTCAACAATAATCACTTGTCAGAGTGTTTCATGATTTTCATTATCCACAGTACATATTATAATTATCAGTTTTCAAGTAGCATTTATCAAAATATATATTAACTTTACAATTTCTCACTGAATAATAATTCATTTTAGCAAATTATTAACTAAAGCTAATGTAAGTTAAAAAACTGAAAAGAACTCAAAACAACTTAAATTAGCTATTGTTAATAATTTGTTAAAATGTATTATTTTAGCTGGTCATAATAACTCATAAGTGTTGATCTCAAATCAGTTACAATTCGTAACTAGAGTAATGCACTCTTTTTTAGAGTGAGTATAATCTGTATAATATATTAACGTTTTGTAACTGTACAATTGTTATACATATATTTGTAGTTGGTGTGAATTCAGTGTTTATTTATATTTTCTCATAAAAAAAACATCATTATCATTGAATTTGCAATAGTAAACTATGTAGGAAAAAAAAATTACGAACTTCAACTATTTCATATAGAAAGCGTTTTGTTTATTTACAGTTTTTCTCTCTGGAACATAGAGAACAGGATTTATGAACGCTATTATTATCTTACTTTGTATTTAAGATCTGTATGTGAACTTCTCTTGTTAAAATCTTACGTTCTGCAGTGATTGATTTTCCCATTAGGAGACTTTAACGTGAGGACAAACGTTAAAATTTGCCCAATTCGACTTAACTCATTTTAAAATATTGTTAATTCATTCTGAGACTTCAAGTTATTCATAATTAATTGAATGAAAAATTATCGTATTTAGGTAAAGACCTAAATACAAGAAGCTAATTATTATTTATCCAAAAAGAGCTAAAAAAAAAAACTAAATTAGATCTCCCTGCATGTGTGTTATTTAAAAATGTGCACGAATCTCATTCTTCATGTTAAAAAAAAAAAAAAAAAAAAAACGGCAAATAAAATAATCTTTTAATCTTTCTTATATACCATTAATTTTTTATATATAATACTTCTTAAATTTAAAAGAGATAAATAACAAAATTGAAAGCGTTACTCAGAACCGTACATAGCAATTTAAATTATGCAAAGTCGAAGAAATAAATTATAAATGATAGTAGGTATGTTTGAAAGTCACACCCCTAGGGTTCATATTATATATTATATAGTGAATGAATGGTGCACAGTGAAGGCTTATTACGCGTGCAGTCGTGCAGGTGGTGCTTTAGTCTGGGCACGTGACACGGATCATCCTGCCAATATATGTAACCTGAGCTGCACATGATCAACCAGGCTTCACTTCCTTTCCCCCTACCTTACTCCTATGCATGGCTTCACTATTTTAATACTATGTATACTAGTACATATATAAACGTACGTATATACGTTATTTATATAATATTATACTATATATTACACCTGGATGGAATTGAACCATATAGTATTAGAAGCGTTTTCATTTTGTGCGTGATTGAACCTGTTTAAAGTATCATTTCGTTTGAAGTTTAATCGTATTTGAATAACCTCTATATATATTATGTAATGTATAATCATGAGTTTAATATAATTATTGTAATATTATATTAAATAAAATACCTGAATATATGCCTGAACTATGCTTTGTAATTAGAGTCATGCAAGAGAGGTGAAATGAGACAAAGAGTATCAATCAAATTGAAGTTTTTTTTTTTTTTTTTTCAATTTAACTATTTTGGTGAGATATATACTATACACGAATGAACTAATGCCCTTGTTTTAAAATACTTTCTTTTTTATATAAAGTTGAAAATTTTATAATAATGTGTAATCAAACACTTAAAAAGTTCTAATATATCCTCACACTATACCAATTGAAAATAGCTTTGATAAATAGTATATAATTTTCAAAAAATATTATTCATTCTATATAATATACATAAATAATAGCTTAATTTTCTCATAAAGCATTTGCATAAATTTTTCTATTAGAAAGAAGTTGTCTCAAAACCTATATATATCTGGAACACTTTATATTATTATATACTTCCAATAAAATGGATTTATATAACATTAAACTGTCATTATATTGGCGATGGGAGTGAAACTAATTGTCTGAATCCTTGAAATAATAATTATATTAAGATTATTAAGTATTTAGTATTCTGCATAATAGATGATTTTTAGGAGAAATTTACTTGGCATGACAGTAAACTTAAACTCCCTTCTACATAAATTACTGCATTAAATACAAACCATTAAAAAAACACCCTGTAATATAGAACTTTTGGCCTATTATACTCATTAATAATAAACAATAATACTGTTAATATCTAAATTTATTTAATTAATGTATCTATAGTGTATATGTTATAGTAGCACTTGCATAGTAGTTATGTAAGTAATTGCATTAAATTTGTATAATATGCACCAGTGTGTATAAATTGCATATACGTATAAGTCTAGCCCGGTGAGGGATGTTGGGAGCTTGATATCTAATTCAGACAGTTTGATTTGAATGTTATGTGTATACAATGCCTGCCTGCTTGCCTGCCTCACTGCGTTGCCTGGTCGCAATTAATGTTTCATAGCCACGCGCTGTAGCCCTCAAGCTATAGGGTCGATACAACTCTCAAAACTCAGCACTCAAATCGTTGCTTCGCATTTATACTAACTACTCATTTTTATTTTCTTTATCTACTTTTCAGTGGTAAAAGAAGAAGAAAAAACTTAAATTTTTGCATTGTCATCAAAATAGCAAAAAAAAAAAAAAAAAAAAAAAAATACAAGAAATTTTTCATTTAAAAATTTCTCGATTGAATATTTTAAAAAAGACACCACAGAATATTATAAGAAATAATCAGTGAATGAAATTCGTTTAAGTATATTTTTTATTATTTTCTAAATGACGTAACGTTATTAAAAATATTTTTATTTTGCTACAATATGTTTTATATCTGTTGCTAAATACAACATATTTTATCGTAAGTAAAAAAAAAAAAAAAAAAAATTCAACAATTGACATTTTTCTCTAAAAAATCTATACAAAGAAAAAAATATATAATACGGAAATTAAAATCAATGTTGGTAGTCCCTGTAAACACGTCACAATCTCGTCAAATTTGTTGCTTTTCACATATACAAAAGCGTCCATTCAAACTTTAACCATTGTCTTGCATGCTATTGTTATGATCATAAAATAATTAATATTTTATTATAACAGTCAACTCTTTTGAAGAAACCTCATTTTTCACTAATATATGATATTACCGTCAACAAGTAATTTATTAACGTCATTAATATAGCTAAAAAATTTATGCAAAAAAATATATAATGAAAATAATAATAATAATTTCAGAAGATATAAAAATATTTTTAATAACACTATAATTTTAATTAACATTAAGCCATACTTTTTTATACTAATATATTTGATAATAAAACCAAAAACATGATTAAATTAATTAGTTAAAGCTTGTGAAGCTTACACTGTAAGAACCACATCAAACAAGTGTATGTTAACCATAAGCTTTGTGGCTATTTTCATATGTGCTCGACTGACTATGTATATGTGCCATATTATGTAAATATATTGTGATAATATGTATCAAGTTTTCGCCCCAGGATGTTAAAATAGCAATAATTAATTTTGACAACAAAAGGATTATTAATTTTACATCAAATTTTAGGTATATAAAGCAGATTTTTTTTTTCAATGTAATGTTATAATTGTTTTTGATATTGCTATATTATTTTAAAGCGAAGAGAGAGAGAGAAAGAGAGAGAGAACAGAGATTGACAAAATATAAAATATTATCGATAATAATCATCATAACAAAATCTCTAACTGTAATATACAAACACAAAATTAAGCAAAATATAGAAGTTAAATCAAATGGTAAATAACTTTATATTTGATATTAATACAAATATAATATCAGCTTATATAGCTAAGTAAAACAGAACAGCAAAAAAATAAATACGGTTTTATTTTGGTATGGTTTAAAATTGAATTGAAAACAAAATTTAAAATAATGAAAGGCAAAAATACATAAGAGATAATAACATTATATTATCAGGTTATCGGGCGAGTTCGAATATCATACAAAATACAAAAATTGACTTATTTTTATTATAAGTTTGAGTCATAGAAGAGATAAAGAAGAAGAAAAATGCTGTGTTGGCAAAAATTAAAGAGGACTACCACATCTTTGCACACGCTCTCTCTCTCTCTCTCTCTCTCTCTCTCTCTCTCTCTTGTTGGTGACTGCACTATATTGGCCTAAGGGGGAAAAAACCAAGAGAGTGTAAAGCCTATAAGACCCTTGTAATCACGTGACCCTTCTTTTTCTCTTGGTGTTGCCGCATTGAAGAGCACCCAGAGAGCAGAAGAAAAAAAAAAAGATGACATCTTTTGCTGTCACTGCAGACGTGTAGAGGTGATTACATGAAGTCTATAATGTCCAGCCTGAGAAATTTGATCGTTATAAAAAATTCCTGTATAAGAAGCTCCATTACATCAACAGGAAAGACGTGGTAATTTAGTAGGAAAAAGATATCATCATCCTCACAGCAACAAGATATCGACGTGTGGATTACCTATGACTAAATTGAGTAAGAATTTGTTCTCTGAAATTTCAAGTAAAATACGAGAGCAAGGAAATGTATTTGCAAATAAAGAAGGTATTACATTACAGACTAGTAAGCATTTAATATAAAAAACTGTAGTTTCTGCATAATTAAGAGAATTTATACGCAAATTTAACTTTAGAAATATTATCAGATATTTTTATTGTCATGTAGATTAGGTATAAAAATTAGAAAAAATGAAATTTATAATAAAAAAAGAAAATTAGATAGAAAGTTTAAAGCTATTTTATGAAAAATTTTAATAATTACTTCTTGTTTATATTTCCTTCTATTTGAAACTCAAACATAATTAATTTCTTATACAATATCATTTTCATTTAAAAATTTAAATTAAAATTATAATTTTAATCCCCTACAGTCAATAATGCATATTACATAAACCTAATACAATAACATTGTTTATTTTGTGAATACTAGATTATATTGTATGCGGGTGAATGATCTAGCAATTTAAGTTGGCATGAAATTGCTCTTGTTAGCACTATGCACGTACTATAATACTGCTATGTGGTGTATATATATATGTAGTTAGCTATAGCACTCGGCAAATTGACCGCAGAGTAGTTTTACCTCCGTATTGTTTTCTACTTCACAACGCAACTGAGAGCACTAAAACGAAATGAGAAATAAAAATAAACAACATTGTTTTCATCCTATTTAGTATATATAGGATACGTCATTTCATTGTTGTAAGCAAAACTACAAATAAAAAATAATGTAACTTTATCTGTTTATGTTTTTAATATTGTATACGCTATTTTACTATTGAAAAATTAGAACAATAATATTCAGTATGTATATATATATATATATATATATATATATATATATATATATATATATATATATATATATATATATATATATATATATATATATATATATATATATATATATATATATATATATATATATATATATATATATATTATTGTCTATACTACAATTAATGTATTGAACAATTCTCTCTCTCTCTCTCTCTCTTTCTTTTTTTTTCAGGGTTTCCAATATCATGCTATTAAATTTTCAACTTTACAAAATAAATAAATAAAAAGCAATGATGGAAGCAATGTGGAAGGCTAAAAAAAATATATTAGGGGGTCATTTTATTTCATATTTTAAAAGAGGAGATAGTCCTCTGGGAATCGTTTGATATGCAAGTTTTTTAATTTTTGAGTCCATTTAATTAATTTTTGAAAATAGTAAAATGACATCACGCAGGCGTTTACTGATGCATATGGGCAAAAGAAACAATTTGTAACATATTTTTTATTAAGGTTTCGTAAAAACACGTAAAGTAATTTCGCTATTTTAACATATAATTAAAAATCCTTAATGAGCGTAAAAATTAAAAACGTGCACATCTATTGATTTAAATCTACATTTTTCTTTTAGAATACCCAATAAATTTGATTTTTTTTTATTACATGGAAAGAATAAATTACGTAATTTTTGCTACATTTATGTCATTATAGTATAAATAATGCTAAATTAGAACAACATAATATTTATGCTATGTAACATAGTTATTATGCAGTATACCATAAATTATGCTGTATTGAACAAATTATGCTGAAAATGAGCTAGCATTATTATTAAGTAGTTATTTTTTTGTCTGTGCATATAAATACTATGTGTCTAAATAAACTTTTGCAAAAAAAAAAAAAAAAAAAAAAAAAAAAAAAAAAAACTTAAATATGTAAAATAATATATTCAATAAAAATAACAAGCTAAAAATCTATGCTGACTTTTATTCGTTGTAAAATTTTTGTTTATTAAATTAAATATCACACGGTAAAAATAGCATAATTTAAATCCTCTTTTTTTTTATAATATCGTATTAAATTACATATTTTATAATGTATATAGAAAAAAATTTAAAAAACAACAAAAAATCATACCTAAAAAAAAAAGGTCAACTCTCACTTTATATGTGGAAAAACACTCTAAATTAAACGTATAACATTAAAGCGAAGTAATTTTAAACTTTTATAATAATATCTAACCTTAAAACTCAACATCAGCTGAATAAAGTTTAAAAATGCAAATTTTTGTGATGAGTTTTTTTTCTCTCTCTCTAACATACTTAAATTTCAACATATTACATTATATAGGTAAGTTTCATTATGTATATTCTTTCTCTAATATATATTTACATTTTAATATCACTAATTATGTACTTCAATCTTGAAATTACGACTTTCGTATACGACAAGAGGAAAAGAAAAAAATTATTCATTACATTTCACTGGAGAAGTTGATGCTAACATAAGATAAAGAGTTATGTTAAAGTGGATATACACTAATAAAAGCTAATGCTTCATGGTGTAGAGAGAGAGAGAGAGAGAGAAAGGCATGAATAATTTGAGGTAATTTGCCTGTTTCCATTAGCTGCTTACGTCTCAACAGGCATCAAGTCTATGTACGTATGTACAGTATGTATGTATGTGATCATACTATATAAGAGAGTGTATATACAGTGAAGTATACAGGGTGTTTATATTATGCGTTTGCAGAATCTTTAAAGGCATAGACAACATGAAAACATTAGCATTTACATCACAAACCACTTGATGGGACTTACATAAATAAGTTTTAGTTTGTCTTAAAACCCAACTGTAACGCCGTAGCAGTGATCAGAAAATTATGATTTATGCAACCCGTACAACATTTTCATACTAGTTTTTGCCTGTTTCTGACGTCATAAACAGAAATATTCACGCAAAGTGCATACTTTACAGTTTTTTCACGCTCTCTTGTGTGACCACATTTATATACATTCTGGTAAAAATTATCATCAGCTTTTTAGATCCCATTTTGTGTTTAATTATTAAAAAGTACGTGCTGTTTCATGTTTTCTGTGTAGTGCCTTTACGTAAAAATATTTTAATATCTAGAAAATGTTTAATAATTTTTTTTTTTTTTTTTTTTTTTTTTTTTTACCTCAGTTGCGAGAAGCAACTTCTACGTCACATCCATGAGCATATTTTATTTCACTTAAAACACAACCAGTTGTCTTCATAGATTTTGAATAAAGGTATTAAGTACTGTGAATTATTATTTCATTGGCATTAAAAAATAAGTAATAATGTATTATTGGATTACAAATCAAGCTCTTTGTTAATTATAATGCCTTCCAATTCTTTCAATATAATATATTTTTAATTTCGTTTTACTATAACCTTCACTATCAGATAAAATATTTTTAATTGAATATAATTTTTTTTTAATATGCTAAGCTTTAAATAAGCTTTTGTTGAAAAAAACAACTATGAATGGGAAATATGGACTGATTTACTGACCTTTTATTTTAAAAATTGCAACTTCCACATCAATAATTAAATAAATCAACCTGTATTATTGATGATAAGGGATTTATGAAACACTCTGTATATAGGCAGGGGTGAAACATGCACTCAATTATTGACGCGAAATACGAGAGAGAGAGAGAGAGAGAGAGAGAGAGAGAGAGAGAGAGAGAGAGAGAGAGAGAGAGAGAGCAGAAACTTTGGTGCAGGCTCCTTGCGTGTTCTATTGTCGCGACTTTTCAAGAGAGAGAGAGAGAGAGAGAGACACAAGTTTTATGTAATGCCTGCAGGAGCAGGAGAAGAAGTTACTTACTTACTTTACTTGTCAAACTTACTCCTAACATGACTATATTTTCATCTTAATTTTAAATATGTCAAAACGATCTATCAAAATAAGAATTAATTTTTTATTTTAAAGAGACATTAATTATTATTTTTATTTTAAAAGTGTCATTTTATATTCTAAACATAATTGACATTATAATTAAAATTAATTATTTATATTTAAACTTTTTTATTTGCCCCCTTTAATTATTAAATAACTTTAAAAACAAAATGTTTTTTTTTTATTATTATTATTAAAAATTTTGAGTGGATAAATTATTATTATAATTTTAGAAGCAACATATTTTAAACAGTTTTTTTACAACAGCACCATCTTCTTATTAAATATAATTTATGTATATCTAATTTATTTGTGGTTTCATAACTTTTAAAGTTAGAAGTATATAGTATGGAAAAAAATAAATTTTAATAAAGAATATTATTATCTAATATTTTTGAAAGTGATGCTGTTGGCTGTTGAGTGTAATATAAGGAAATTTCATTGCTTTATAACGCGGCACCGGTTGCTTCGAACATTACACTTTTTCGTATTATACAGGAGCAAGAGAGAGAGAGAGAGAGAGAGAGAGAGAGAGAGAGAGAGAGAGAGAGAGAGTTATGAATTTTTCAAGAGTTCGCGTAATTGGGAGTCTGCAGAGTTTTAAGCGGGGTAAAAAAAGAGGGATGGGGTTGAATGTATATATAGAGTTTTGCAGACATGCGTTATACCTTTAATCACGCAGAGTGCTTGGATTACTTTGACCTATGTGATGTAGCTTTGGTACATACAGAGTAGCTGGATTTATTCACAGAACATTTTTTTTCTTCTTCTTCTTCATACTTGTGCATGTAAAGTGTAATATTTATGAAACTCTATATCATATGTTTCATGTTATGTATATATTAAATGATAAATACACATCAATCTAGTTTAATTAATGAAACTTGACATATAGAATATTATGTAACAAAGATTGAACATTTATAATGGTCATTAAGGTATATTATGATGGATACTCCTAAATTCATATTCAAATATTTAAAAACCAAAATTTCAGATTTTTGTAACAAGTAAGGAAACAATCTTTTATTTATTATAGCTGTTGACTTTTAGAATGCATATTTGTTACTACCAGAGTACAGAGATAAGAAAAAAAGTTAAAGATATTTCAGACTTAGTTTTAGGTATATGTAAATTTTAAAAGAAATAATTTACAAAAAAAAATAAAATAAAATGCCACTTTTATCATATATTTCTTTTTTAAATATTGTATTTTGTTTTACTCATGTTTAATGTAAAGAATGAAACAAAAAGAAAAGAAATCCTAAACGTGTTTCAAATAAAAAATAATATGAACAAGCTTATGGCATGTTCTAAAAATACCCAATTTTATAACACCAAAGCAATTTGTGACAAATTTTTCATTTCATAATATAATGTCTTGTCACCATATAATACTTCAATTTATTTCATAGGGACTTATCTTTAAAAAAAAAAAAAAAAAAACTAAATAATAATTTAACGTTTCTTCCCTTCTTTCCTTTTTATTATTTCTCTTACTTTTACAAAATAAAACATGAGATTGTAAAAATAAGAAAAGTTTTTCTATATACCGTATATTTTTATTACTCACAATATTTTTCAATATAATCCCTAACATAAAGTATCATTTCTCTGTACTAAAGCTTGAGAAGGAAGTATGAGAGAGAGAGAGAGAGAGAGAGAGAGAGAGAGAAAGCAGTGCAAAAGTAAACATTTCTCCATCCCTTTTGCCTGTTGCATAGAAACCAAACGGAGTGTGAAAAGTTCACGATGTTTTTACACGGGACTTTCATCTTTCATTTTATCATCATCATCATCATCGTATATGCATGTGTGTAAAAAGGGTCTTGCTCTCTCTCTCTCTCTCTCTCTCTCTCTCTCGCATCTGCATACACATATATACCCCACCACTATACTATACTACTGCTTTTCCATTTAGCTAATGGGCTCGTTCTCTATACTCATGCTTTTCTATATTCATGTTAATTTCAAAAGGGCGAATAACGTAGTAGACACAGGAAACAGCGAACTCCCGGGTCTTCTTCTCTCCTTTTTTTTTTTTTTTTTTTTTTTTTTTTTTTTACTATGTAATGTGTATATAAAAAGGAGAAGGAGAGAAGGAAAGGTCAATGCTGATGGATTAGAAAACCTCTTCCTTTTTTACTGTATAAGTAATGGCTTCATCTCTTTTCTATACATATAATATTAAACTTTATGCTATCAACTTTGTAATATATAGTATTATAAACTTTTTCAATACACATTTTTATTAATCCCTTCCTCATGTCATTCCTCTTTATATATTTTAAAAGGTTTAAAAAAAAGTTTACGTTATTTTTTTTAAATATATTTTTTAAGTTATCTCTATTTAAAAGTTAATAAATAAAGTTTTTACGAATTTTATTCAATAATTCCTACTACTTTGGTAATGTGATTCGTATAAAGATCTTCAAATATCTTTTTAAATTTTAGTATCAACTTGTATAAATTATTTGCCATTTTTATAAATCGTTATACTGCTAACTTTTTTTATTCTAATTTTTTTGAATTTTAAAATAAAAAATTAAAGAAAGATACTTAAAAATGTTTGAGCATTAGATTTATTGAAAACATACAAAATTGAATCATAGAAAATACTGTGGTACTGTTGATGTAATTTGAAACGTGAATATTGATTTTGAGCGTGGCAACAAAAATGCACAGCCAGAGTGTCAGTAACAGATCTCACATTTCACTCGCCGCTTTCACTCAGCACAAATATATATATATATATATATATATATATATATATATATATATATATATATATATATATATATATATATATATATATACATTTACACTCGTGTTTTTGTTTACACGTAAATGTTATTGAATTTCACGTATATTGTATATGTTTAATCAAAATATGAATGGAGTTTACAATTGATAATGAAATTATTTGTCGTATATTCTCTACCATTTTTTTTTTTATTTTTTATTTTTTTATTCATTATCAATTCTGACTTTTTACGAAAAAATATATATTTCCTTTCCTTTAAATTTTTTTAACATCACTTACTTTACAAGTTAGACAGAACAAATTTAATGTTTTTATTATGTGTATCAGAATGTTCCCCAACACCATGGACCTATATACGAGATCTTCTGATTGTCACTCCCCTAAGACCAGCAGCTGATTGCGAGAAGAACCACTGGAGAGCACAATCAAAAGACACGACACTACCTGCATATCAAGGTGAAGTGATTGTTTCACTTGGGACCATTGCAAAATAATCATCCTGTCCTGATTGATATATCAAACCTAATTTGGTCATAAGTATTTTTAACTTTAAAAAAAAATGAGGTTAAATACTCTATGAAGACAACAATCAGTTAAACGGTCAAGTATACTGTATGTTTACTATTTTATATATAATTTATTTAAATTAACAATTTTAAAATATGTACAATTCAACTTCTTTTTTATTAAAAAAATTTTAAATCAGGTAAACTTACTATGTTAATGGTATTTTCTGTCTTAAAATTCTTAACTTAAACTTGTCTGATATAAAAAAAAATAAAATGTTTAAAAATGTCCAGGAAATGTATAAATTTAATTTTAAATGTGTTGAAAACTTGAAAGGTAAAAATAACACCGAAAATCTAGTTTTTACTTATAAGTAAAGCACGCAATGAACAGTATAGATATTATATGTTAAATTATTACTGTACTAAATAATATCACATTTTTAGTATAGACTCATACTAAACACGAAGTTAACACTATAATACAAAAATGCTAAAAATTCGATAATGTGTTTTGTTACAAAGCTGTTTTTACGCTGATATATATTTTTTTCTCGCACAACAGTAAGGTAATTATATCGCAAAATTTTGGTAAATATATATATATATATATATATATATATATATATATATATATATATATATATATATATAAGAACATTTAATAAAATAGTAGTAATATTTTTGCATTGATCTGTACACACACTCTCATGTATAGAGTTAAAAACATACTAAATAAGCTAATTATATTAAATGCAATACAAGCATTAATAATGTGTATATATATTTTAATTAAAAATTTCTAGCGTAATGTTTAGTTTACACAAATTTCTAGATGAGTAATTTTGAAAATTTTTATATTAACAAAAAATGAGAAAAAAAAAGAAAGAAAGACTTTATTATAGAAATAAAATAATTACAGCTGCTATGAATTCTATGATGTCAATTGAAAATGCGTCACATACAGAGTGAAAGTCTATAATGACGATTGCAATTAACACAACACTCGTCAGCTCAAGAGTTTTCTTCAAAATAATTCACTGCACAAAAATAAAACTCCCATATACGTATATAAAAACTGTAGAGTTAAAATAAAAATCTCTCTATAACTTTTTACCAAACGTTAATCGTATTTTTCGCTTCACGAATTTCTCAAGTACTATACCAAAGTTTTTAACGATGTATAAAAAAAAAAAAAAAAAAAAAAAAAAACTTTTTTTATATTATTATTTTATTTTACTTTATTTTTTATCTTTATTTAAAACCTCATTTTTTAATAATTGTGAGGCAAATTAAAATGCTTCAATCAACTTATTTTGTGGTAGATATTATAATGTGTGTTTTAATACTTTTGCTCTTTTTAATGAAAATTTTAATTTTACTTTTCTCTCTCTCTCTCTCTCTCTCTCTCTCTCTCTCTCTCTCTCTCTCTCTCTCTCTCTCTCTCTCTCTCTCTCTCTCTCTGTCTTAACTTTTGTTACATAAAAGTATTTTCAAATTTGAACTCATACATAACTGGAACAAACTTTTAAAGAATGTTTTAATGATATATCAAGTTTTTTTGGGTGAGAAAAAAGGGTCGAGTAGAAATGCAATTTTAGACTTTATTTCTTATGTGTCGCAAAGTCAAGTGTAATTATTTGCATTGGCTGCAGGCACAAGTACACAGAATTTAGAAGGTTGGAGCTCGTTAGAGCAGTAAATTTGACTGTTGATTTTAGAGAGAGAGAAAGAGAGAGAGAGAGAGAGAGAGAGAGAGAGAGAGAGAGAGAGAGAGAGAGAGAGAGAGAGAGAGAGAGAGAGAGAGAGAGAGAGAGAGAGAGAGAGAGAGAGAGAGAAGAGAGAGAGAGAGAGAGAAGAGTTGACAGAACAAAAGATTATTATTTGAACAAAGAACGACCATGCTATAGCAATGAAGTCAATTATACACATAAGTTTTAAATCTTAAGTAAAATATTTTCAACTTCATTGAAAATCTTTATAATATATTATATTATTTTTAATAACTCTTTAATAACAAAAATCCTATCTTTTAATTATTATTAAAAAGTTTTAAATGAAGTAACTTATTCTAAAAATAATAATAATAATAATAATAATTATATAAAAACTGAAATTTTAATTAAAAGTTGTTACATTAGTTAGTGTTAAATAAGTTTTTGTTCTTTGTATGCTTATCTAATCTGAGCCATTCCAAAGTCATAAACATATAGTAACACACTCAAAGAAGCATTTGAATATAATGCAAATGATAATTATATGTATTGTAGTCCTCCATATAACATTAATATTATGAAAATATACCCAGATTTATTAAAAATATATATTTAAAATAAATAGCCAAATGATCGTCTAACAGTAAGTTCAAAACTTGTGTTATAAAGGTTTCTGAATGAACTTTAAAACATTAAAGCCATAGACCACATAAAACAGCATGTGCTTTTTAATGAATAAACATGAAATGGGATCTTCAAAATTGATGACAATTTTTACCAGAATGTTAATGTAGCCCCACGAGAGAGCGTGAAAAAACTGTAAAGTATGCAATTTGCGTAAAAAAACATGTTTATGACGTCAGAAGCATGCAAAATTAGTATGAAAATGTTGTGCGGGTTGCATAAATTGAATGTTCTGATCACTGCTACGGGGCTACTGTTTGGTTTTGAGACAAACTAATGTTACTTATGTAAATCCCATCAAGCGTTTTGTGATATAAATGATTATGTTTTTCTCTGTTCTATTCCTTTAAATAAAAAATGAAGTGTTCATTGCAAATTTTTTAAAGCGTTTGATGTAAAATATATTGAGCAGCATATTATAATGATGACACACACTTGCTTCCCTCTTTTTTTTTTAGTATAAAACATAAAGACAATAATTATATGTATATAAAAAATAAGTAAGCATTCATTAGTAAAAATAAAAATTATTTCAAGTTAACTGAAACACGTTAATACAAGTATTCTTCACGTAAAAGTAGCTAACTTAACAGTTGAATAATTTTTTACAAAAAACTATGCGTATATTTAAATATAAGGAACGATTATAATTAAAAAAAATCTCAGTTTTTTTTCCTTTACATTTTTTTACGTTTTATTTCTCATAGAGTTACACTCTTATAAAAGAACTTGCTGCAGTTATCATTAAAATAAAGTAGAGTGCGTAGTATATTTTATATATAGGCTTAGTAATGCATCGAACTGGAATATATTGCATCAAAACACGTGTCTGAGTCATCTCATTGCAAGGATATAGCTTGTTGACAACAAACAAAATAATTTCAAACTTTTCCCACATTGTGACAAAAAAAAAAAAAGTACTGCGTCACTAATAAAAGCTTTCATACTTTTTTTTTTTTCATAATTAAAATTGCTTTTTGCTTTTAGAGAAGAGGGGGAATATAATTAAAAATTAAATAAATACTGACGAGTTAGAAACATTACATATTATAAGTTAATTGAATTATTAAGTTGGTGTAAATTTGATCGAAAAAAAAAAAAGAGTAATAAAATAGGTGCATTTAAGAAAAATTGAAGTATGTTGACAGGGTTATATCATAAATCATAATTATGAATAACAGGTGATTTTTATATAATAGTTTTCACGACTCTGACATTATATTTAAATTGTAAAAAAAAAAAAAAAAAAAAAAAAAAAGTGTAAATAATATATTAATATATTATAAATGACTTATTATATATAATTATGGAAATTACTATACTTATAAATTTTTTAATATTATAAAAATATTTCACGTAATATAGCCTTAATTACAGATTCTAAAAGTGAATAATGTACATAGAGTTGATTCCTTCTACACTAGTAATAGTAATTGTTCTTTATAGAAAAATAAAATAGTTTTGTACTAATGTTAACAAAAAAAATCTTTCGAATCAATACTTTTTTATATAAGTTAGAATTAAACAAGTAGTTTCAACTCTTAATGTTTCCAAAAAAATGGTTTGAACTTAATTATAATTTATTGTAGTTAAACGGCAAAGTAATTCACGGTCGAATTTTGCAATTATGGAATTTGTAATAAGTAACCAAAACTTTTATTTCTTTCTTCTAAGTAAAAATTCTATATAGATAAATGTAAATGTAAAACTTTTTATTATTCTTATACAATAAAAATTTAAATATCTTATATATGTTGACTACAAGTGTAACTTACCCCTTTTACTAATTTTTATTATTATTATTTTTAAAATATAAAAGCATCTAAAATTTTATTTGGTGTTTCATAATCTTAAATATAATAATAATTAAATTAGCCATTAAAATTTTCATTATTTTTTAGTGTAAAATATATTATATATAATGTAATCAAGTATATATACACAAAACAAAATTATATACGTAGTATTATGATGACTTTTTAAATATCCTTTTTTTAGGTGACATAAAATTTTAACAACGTATATATGTATATATATTTTTACATAATGTTAATAAACATTACCGCATTTTTTTATATAGTACAGTATAAAACACATTTTAAAAAATATATGGAAAAAAGTAGCATTATGATATAAAACTTCTTTTTTTTTTCTTTTTTTTCTTATGCCTAACTTGCAGTTTATGTAGCACCTGCGAATCTCTTCTTCCTCAAAAAAAATCACAACTCATAAAAAAAAAAAAAAAACTTTTTTTCACAAGTTTACATTTTTTACGTGTTGTCTATTTTATGACAAGCTGGTTTACATGACAATATCGTAAACACTTGGGCAGCTAGTGTACATTGCTTTCATTCACCCCTTAGGGAGAAAAAAATATATATACTTAACATAAGGTATTGCCTAGTGAATATTTTATAACAGTGAAAATTTTTTTACACATTTTTTACTACGTTCTAATGCAAATTTTGTTTGACGTTGCAAGAAATCATTATTGGGATATAAATAACACTTTTCATATCTTATAGAAAATATTCAACAATATTTTTATACCTTTCTGAAAATGTTATTAACTCTGTATTTAAGCATGTACTACAATATTGCAATTTTTTAGTGGAAAAAAAAATACTATTTGATGCTCAAATAAAAATGTAATTTACCAACAATACCGCCGCAGTGCATTTTTGGAATACCTGATTTTTTTTCTTTATACATCTATAATTATATATTATTTTTAAATACGTTTGAATATGTATAAATACTGTTGATATTAAAGATTAAGGATTGTATTTAGAAGCCTCCTATCTTTTAAATTAAAAAATATTAGTTTGAATTCTGATGGTGACAGCTAAACTCATGATACAAATTTCTAGACCCCTTTTAATCAGATAATTAACACAAATATTGCTATTTAATGAAAGCTTTATGGAAGAAAACTTTCCAAATTTTGTGATTCCAAATTTTGAATATGGTAATCCCATAAAGGTTTTACCCTTGGAATGTCCTTAGGTATATCATTTTATTGAAAAACTAAAAAAAAAAAACTAAAAAAAAAAAAAAAAACCTGCCCTTTTTTTTTAATCAAAACTATTTCAACCTTCACAGTATTTCATTTAAAGCTTTAAGGTTATGTTTACATGCAATGTTTTAAAAATTCCCTCAAATTCTTTACCTTTTTCTACATTTTAAATTGTTGGTTTAATTTTTTGTCCAAAAGTTGTCATACATTTTACAGCAATGAATATCTTTTGACACTAACTTCAATAATATTGCAGATATAATTGGTACCATTTACTTTATTGCAAAGTAAGAACTTTGCAAATTACAGTATCCACTATGTTGCTATAACATTGGCTATATAACATAATATTTTCAGAACCATAACGCATCATATAAGTTCCCAAAAAGTTTCTATATATATAACAAACACAACAACATCGAAGGAGAATCATGACTTTATAGAAAATGCATAAAATTTTATGTTGTTACAAGTAGCCATTATGTACACAAGTTTTTTTTGTTAACATATTTTTTTTATATATTTTTACTAATATAAAGTAGGGAGAAAATATTTGAAAACTTTTATTATATATGTATTTTTTATTCTAAAAGAAAAAAAAAGACGTAACAAGTCTGTGCGCGAGATATCTGTCTTAAAATACATACTTTGCATTCACAATCTAACATAGTGGTGGTAGGCAATATCGTACTTTTGCCCATGCAGAATATGTTGTCAAAAAAAAAAAAAAAAAAACGCGGATGTAGTGCAAGTGTGTGCGTTATGGCTATAAGGGAGTAAGTATAAAAGAGAGGGGTAGTTCTTTTTTCGCTATTTCTCTATATATATTTTTTTTGCTATATACGACATAGTTTGCTCTGCTATTCCTCAAACGTACAACTTGAATGTCTTGACAAAAGAAGAAGAAGAAATACAAAACGTGCTTTACACACTGAAATTGTTGTCAGAAATAAAACTTTTTTTTTCTCCTTTTTTTTTTTTTTTTTTTTTTTTAAGAATAAATTCTTTAGTTTAGATTATTATACCATTGGGTGCCATTTCATTATGACTTCGATCACGTGATCGTGTTGTACATTTAGAATAATATAAAGTTTTTGTACCAGAACTGTACATACATAGTTGTATGTACATACAAATAGTATATAGTATATATATAGTATAAAATGTAGTAGTAGTAGTAAAGAAAAGGAAAAAAGCCTGTTGTTTGTAGAGCTACTCGCCCTCGTACGTTTACTGAATGTGAATTAGCTTGACAGTCACTAACTGCTCCATCTCTCTCGTACTGTAAGAAATTAGCTATTCTCTGTCGTTACCAGCATTCAGTGAGAGGGAGAGAAGGAGGCAAGACAGACCTCAATCAGCAACGATTGTCCCTTGTGAGATTCAAGATGGCAACATAGCGCATTATCTTTATAGACATTTTTCAGACCAGAGATAAAAAAAAAAGTTTTATATAAATAAAAAATATTTGATTTGTCAATAAAATCAAGTGTATATAAAATTTAGAGAACAAAAAAATAAATATATTTTAGTTTAAAATAAGGGGAGATACAATTTTATATTAATAATAAAAAATATTTCTGCTATTTTACACACAAAGATTGTTGTTGACATAACTGCCAGTTTCACGCATGATGCAGATTATGAAATGTATGAAAATTTGACATCTCTCTCTCTCTCTCTCTCTCTCTTTTGCCTCCACCTCCCAATTAAGCAATACGTCACAAAACAAACACGCAGCAGCAAGTCACTGTTGAGTGCACTTTCTGTTAGCCTGTGAGACACACAAAGAGGGAGAAAGGGGAGAGAAAAGGTTTTACTTTCCTTCTTGAGACAACGTTTATCTTAGAAATATGAGGAGAATCTTGACTAGAAAGCAAACATACAAGCTTTATTCTTCTTCTTCTTCTTTTGACGTTCATGCATATATTTCCCCTTTACAATGTTGGTTTATATAATATATATATATAAAGAATAATTGAAGATTTTAAATTATAAACTAACAAAAAAAGAATTGAATAATTTCTATTATTGTTTGTATCCTGCAAGGTAGGCTTTTTGTTAAGCATTTGTGTTAATAAATTTGCCTGCATTTCAGGCGCTAAGTGTTTTGCAAATCTACCGCATCATAAATTTACTCTTTTGCTTGCAGTTTATTACTAAGCAACCTTTCTTAAATGAATCATCTTGCTTTTTATAAGGAGGGAGGGAGTTATATACTAATTGCCTTTTCAAATGTTAAATTTGAAATAATTGCAAGAAAAAGAATAATGAAAAAAAAAAAAAAAAAAGAGCTGTTCGAGCAATTAGTTTTATCTAGCAAGATCTAGTCACTAAAATATTTATGCTATGTTTCAGGATTCAAAAACATCCATTGCTTTAAAAATAAATTTACATGTTTAATGCAAAAATCAGCGCGTATGATATACATTTAAAACTTAACAACCTGTTTGCTCAGAAAAGTCATTGGATTAAATTTAAAAAGCAGGTTTTAATTTTATATGATAGAATCCCTATAATGTACATTTCCAAACTTTAATTTTTTGAAGAAAAAATATGTCAACAATATTAAAAATTTAGTTAAAATTAATCTAATACAAACGTAACAAGTAAACAATTTAAATATAAAAGCGTTTTTTATGCTTAGTTATTAAAAATGAAAAATGTAATTTTCTGTTTTAAATATAAAATATTCATTTCATATAATACTATATAATATAACAATGTAATATTATATATATAATATGAATGAAAAAGTATTATATGTTAGAATAGTTATAATAATTTCAGCGCAATTTAAATAGTAAATGAAGTGAATATATGCAGAGAGTATGAGTGAGCGGCTTAGTATGCGGTTGAAAATGTTGGACTATTTAATGAACTGGGCACCCTAGCCACGGGCCGTGAAATTTAATCCGCAGCATCCGCGAACTGGAATGAAAATGAGGAGGTGGGGGGTGGCGGAAGTCATATTATATAGGGGTAAGGGGAGGTGGGAGAGGGGTGAGTAAAAGTCCCAAGAGGAAAAGGGGAACAATAGGATCTACTTTACTGCGGTCATGGTAGAAAAAAAAGTTTTTTGGTAATGTAATGCGCACATAGAGGTTTTGTTTTAAATAATCCTATTTTGAAATAAATTCGTTTTACTCTTTGAAATAAAAAAGAAAGGGTAGATAGACCACAGGATATGAAAATGTACAGTGTAGTTAAAGATTTTTGAATAAGTTGTATTTTTTTTAAAGTTCTTATGGCTTCTAAATAAATTATTATTTCCATTGTATTTTATGTTCAACAATGTTTGTTACCAGGGGTGATGGGCAACTAATCACAAACATGTAGGAAAATAGCAGAGGACCTCTAACATACAATTTTTAGCATTGCGTGACCATCCATTAAGTGATTTGTGAGAAAACTTCTGTAGGAGGTAGATATTGAAGTGACGCACACTTTATACAACTTATAGCCGTAAGCTTCAACCTCTAGTTAAACCTCAGTATTTTTAAAGTTTTGCTAAATAACAACTTAACTACGGTTTAAGCCGTTTAAGAGTTGTATTTAAAAGATTTGTATCTTAAAATCTAAAAAGAAAACTTTCAAACTTTATGATGCCATTTAAAATTTATTAGTTACAGCTATCTATGATAAAATTTAAGAACCTATAACTATCAGATAAGAGTGAAAATAATTATTGAAATTACCATGAACTCTTATGGAAATAAAGCTTCAAAAAATTTCTATTTAAAATTTATCATGGTGACTCCCCAATTTTTTTACATTTAAAAAAATATCTTATCCTTATGTACATACAGTAATACTGTGCAAAATTTCTGATTTGTCTTTCTTAAAACCTTTTTAGTCAAATCCCTTAATTGCTGATTTCCCGCCTTAACTAGTTAGTAAGCTTTTTAACATTAGGGGGTAAATGTGTTTTACTAATGCTGTTCGTAAACCCTGTTTTCTGCTCCTAAAAAGACGATCATGTTTGGTTATTGAAATGGACTGCTCATTTTTTGGTGCAAGAGAACAGGGTTTACGAACAGCATTACTATTATAAAGTTTTGACCAAAATTGTTCACAGGTAAGAGGCACTGCATTATTATATTTTCAAATTTTCCACACAGAATAATAAAACTTAAATTCATACACAGTACTGATTTTATAGCTTGTAATATTTTCTTGTACATAAAACATCATACTAAAAAGCATTACTATCAACTTCATATCTTATACAAGTATTATTTTTAGATATAAAATGCAGTACATAAGATAAAGTGACTCTCTTGGAAGAAAAAAAAAAGAAAAATCAGCAAAATTTGCAGCTTGAGATCACACAAGATAACATGATATATGAGAAGTAGATTGTGTGCACAAGAACGTGACCAATACATGTTACCTAACCAGCTGATGCAGATAAATATTAATTAGGTATAAGACTAACGTGACACTGTTTTAAATATAATAATACATCATAACATAACATAAAAAAGATGATATCATATTACAAGTTGCATAGTACAAAGAATATCATAATAAAGTCTTTTTTTCTAGTTTCTGAAAAATATCTCCGAGATATACGTTCTGTAGCGCTTGCAAAACAACGTCATTTGGATTGGTTGATGACTTCCAGTCCCATAAGAAAAGCTGATTCAGGTTGCATTTTCTCTATGTTTGATTTCGATTTTGACTTCGATAATCATACCAATCAATAGCTAATAATTAAACAAATGTTTCCAATTAAAAAAATGTAAATTTTCTTACTGCAATTTTTTAAAATCATATTTTAAACAATAAAAGTATAAAATATGAACCATCCAATTTGTACTACTAAAGTATTTTTGCGAAGATTTTAAAATCTGTCATAATATATTTGAAAGCATTTTTTAATTAAAAAAACTCACCAAAAATTATTTTTCATAAATATTTGATCTAAATACAGAAACTAGTTTTCTTTTATTTTGAGATGAAGAGAATAGATAATAAATTTTATTTTATCCATTTTTTTTTAGAGACAACACGGCATATAAAGAGGGTGGGTACCCACCGCGAAGTGCTGAGACAGCAGAGGGTTGTTAACAAGCGCCAGTAGAGCACGTTCACCTACTGATGAAGAGGTTCAACAAAGACAACTAAATCTCCCCGAGGCTAAAACTGACGAACAAGAACGCCACAATAAAAATAACAATCGTTCCTTTTTTTTTTTTTTTTTTTTTTTACAAAGACAATAACAGCATAGCAGACAACGCGCTCTTGCTTTTTCTTTACTTGACTGATGGTAATTAAACAATGTACTGTATTCTATGTCAAATCCAGGTCACCCTCAACACGTGTTCGAGTTGCATAAGGAAAAAAAATAATAAGAAAAAGAAGATTCATCAAACTGATATATAAACATAAAGAAAAACTATAACAAAAAAAATATATGTATATAAGAAAGTAAAGAGAAAGATATTATTCTGTTGACTTCTTAAAAGTCTACAGTCAACTTGTGGTAGAAGTTCCACTTATTGTCTTTGTCTTGTTGTGCAAGACGGAAAGAATGAAATTTATTCATTTGTACAGTATAATAATAACATTAAAGCTACCATAATTATGTTTTTTCTTATAATATATTTTACTACAAAATTGTTTTCTTTTATTATAAATAATAGTTTCTAAATTTAGAAAATTCCAAAAAATAAAAAATAAATAAATAAAAGATAAAAAATGAGTAATTAATAAAAGTCCATTTTTTGTCATTGTTTTTATTAAATTATGATATTATATTATTTTACAATAACTAACATTTCAAAATAAATTGCATGTAATTGAAAATTGACAATATTCTTTTTTATTTTCAAGTGACATCAAACACAATAATAATGAAGTGAAAATTCCTAATGATTGCACTCATATATACCTTTAATTCACGTATGAGGGTTGGGAGAGAGAGAGAAAGAGAGAGAGTCTCCACTTCTTTCATGTTGGATAAAAGCAAATCCACGGATTTTATTCAATTATTGACTAATAAAGCGCTTTATAATTTTATTTCTGTATGATGCTTTAAATATAAAATTCAAAGCTATATAGAGGTTTTTAATGATGTCAAAGCTACTATAGTGTATAATATATATTTATCATGGTTATTTGTTATTATTTAATTTGCACAAACTCTCTTCTATATATATATATATATATATATATATATATATATATATATATATATATATATATATATATATATATATATATATATGAATTTAATGAGGTTGTATTTATTTTATTATACATACATCTTATTTTTATTTTGTCTCATCATCGTCTTAATTATAAATTTTAATTCATAATACATTATCCACTTTTAAGATATACAGTACTGTAGTAAATATAAAAAGATTTCAATGCAATTAAAAAAAAAAACGAGAATGTAAAAATAAATAAAGTATAAATAATAATAAGTTGATATAATATGTCTGCGTCTTACGAAATGTATATTTTTATTTCAATAGAAAATCTCTCAATTAATGTATAATGAGAGTTATAATTAAATACATTGCGTAATTAATTTATCTTTTGTTTTGTTTACTTTTAAGGAAAAATATTGTATATATGCATTTCAACATTATTTCAACATATTTTGTTGTTGTTGTTTTTTTCCCATTCATACTTCTTAGCAAATAAATCTTTTACTTGTCAATTTTTTATATTATTAATTAGAAATTTCATCAACAAGAGCTAGAGTATTTATTTTTTTGATCTAGAACATTGAGTTGCACAACCATAATAGCAGCAGTGTTTTCTGATTTTGGTGTAAGATCATATACAGTTTATAGGCATTTTGACTTTTTTTCATTACCCGTTGGGTATATAATAATAAATGGTTTTTATTGAGAGGCCACAGAAGTTTTACACCCATTTACATGGTTCTCTGACATATTATGAATATATTTTTTTTGTTGGAGTTCTACAATAAAATGATAATTGATCATACAATAAATATTATCACATATATATTCAGTACTATTTACGTTATTATTTATAACAGACTTATTTTGTACTAGGTGTATTTTACTATGTTTAATGTACAGCTCTGACCAAAAGTTTGAGAACGGTTTGTGTAGGCAACCCGCAATCACACTATGTTATCTTTATGGAAAAACGCTGCGGCCGCTGCTGCCCCTTTCTTACACTTTTGGTCAGAACTGTATATATAATTCATTTTAAACCCAAATAATAACTTGTATTATTATGATTAATATTATCTATTATTGTGAAAATATTTAGAATATATTATTCTATTATTAATATTATTATCATTATAGTCATTATAAGAGATATTTCCTTAATATTTAACTAAAAGAAACTGATTAGTTCAACTAAATAACAAAAAAATAATAATTGTATTTACAGAACAGCAACAGATAATAATCTATTATATTGTTAGTAAACTTCAGTATTTTATATGTTTAATACAAAAAACAAACAAATATATCAAGCTAAATACACCACAATACTAAAAGTTGTGTCCCTCATTTTTCTTCCTGACAAGTATAAAATATAGTATTATATTCACATACATAAAAAAAAATGAAAAATCGCAAGTCAAAACATACATGACGTGAGACATGCAGTATGAAACATTTGAGGTAATTTTGATTTGGAGTGATGAAGTTTAAAAGGAAAAACGCATGATGAAGAGGGTGTTTTAATTGATCACGATCAAGAACGTGGTGTCACGTGCGCAGTGTAGCCATCTTGTCCTAAGGGAATAGCAATTAGCACGACACGGATCGCCACTCCAACTTTTGTTTTCCCCTTCCTGTACGTCTTAATAATATAGTAGCTTGTGTACCTTACATCTAACTTACTATTTCATAACATGGTATATTATTTAGTAAGAAACTATTTACTATAATAAAGTTCTATGTAGGTTACGTTTAAAGTCATTTAATAAGTATTTAAAGTTTCTATATACTAAATATTAATGTTTTAAAATATTACATAAATTTTGTTAGTAATAAATAGCATAAAATATAATAAATTTATCTATGATATTAGTTATTATAGCAAAACATTGATGTCAATTTTTTGTTGTATTGATTTTTTCTCAAAATATATTTTTATTTCATTTAATCTCATAAATATTTTAATGAAAACTTGTCATAGAAAATCCCTTGCTTTGAATAAAAAATGTTATGTGAATTTGTATGAAAATGTGCAAATTTCCAATATTTTGTAACTACTTCAACTTTTACATGGAAAACTTGTAAATCTTCAACATTAAATCTTTTCCCCTTCTCTCTCTCTCTCTCTCTCTCTCTCTCTCTCTCTCTCTCTCTCTCTCTCTCTCTCTCTCTCTCTCTCTCTCTCTCTCTCTCTCTCTCTCTCAGTTATAAAAGCAAAATTTCATGTGTACTCTACAGCTTAGCTTTTCTTCTAATAAAGAGCTAGAGAATATTTTTCCTTTGAACTTAAACCATCCAGAAAATGAAGAACCTAAGAACGGAACTTGTTCCTACAATTAGATTGACCATCCTTATATTTTAGTTTTCAAAGATTTTTGTTTCCAACTTACAAAAGAAAATAATTTTTAGATGGTCAGTTTTGAGACTTCTTATATATAGAAAATATATCTAAGAAATGAAACTTTGAATTATTGAAAAGTAAACATTTGTCAAACCTAATGGAATTGAAGGGTTAATATCTAATACATTCATTCTTTTCTGATGATAGACAAGTTTTCTTTACTTGTCTATTTTCCCCCTCTTTTACTTTTATATAACAAATAAATTAGCTATTCTACCCCTAGTTTTTTTCATTAATATTTAAGTTTCTAAGAATATGTGTATATAACATTCAAATGAGTTTTCGAACCCTGTTTATACACATATATGTAAAAAAAAAAGTGAGTATTGTATTTTTTTTTTGACTGCGTGTTGCAGGATTCCAGCCACGTCGTGTTGGGGCTCCCACCCCCCTGCGGAGGGTGGTTTTTGCTCACGTGTTGCACCTCCCACGCCTGGCGCGTGGTACGACCGGGCAATAAACATCCATCGCTTCTCCAAACCAACTTTTTTTTTTTTTAACAGACACGTTCGTCTCACACGCTTCAAATTAACCATTCACCGCACATATGGTAGCTTCTTATGTTATAATATCGATGTGTGTTTTTATATTATGTTGTATGTATTTTTTTTCTACAAAACTCACCTGGTCATGAATTTAATATCAATTTTAATTTAAAGGACTATTGCTCCCCATGTATAATAATAGTATAATATAAAAATTGAATTTGTATAAGTCATTAAGAATTATTTCAATACAGATAGAATTGAGAGAGACACCACCTGATGTTTTACCTGCAGTTTAATCAAAATTTACACCTTGCAATTCATCGCTCTGCATAAATGTAAAATAAGCATTTATTTGGATATTTTTGTGATATGAACTTGCGTTACCTTTTGTGTTACTACATTTTGTCAATATTGAATATGGTAATTTTATTTTCAAAGTTTCTCAAGTTTAAAAAAATGTATAAAAAATCTAAAGAATTGATAACGTATTCTCGTTTGATTTTATACCAATCAGTGCAAGACACGCAGCTAGTAGAAATATTTATTAAAATATACGTTTTTTTCCTCTCAATTTTGTAATAATGTTGCACTATTGAGTCAGTTGAATAAATGTACGTAAATATAATATTATGAACTCTTTCTTCTATTTTAAAATAAAAATATTACTGTTAAAAAAATTCTGTGTTGAAAATTTGTGTATTTTAGACATTCTTTTAAAGATATATTTATATATCAAAGAAATTCTTTATGTACCTTTAAGATGAAACTTGTATGTTAGAAAAGCTCACGTAGTGAAACGTGTGATAACACGAGATGATCCTGAAGTCTATCCTCTTTTCCCTTCTCTCTTTTTTGTACAATCCCTCGGGAGAAGCCAGCAAAAAGAAAAAAAAAGGGAAACTGCGGTACTCCACTCTCTCTTTCTCTCTCTCTCTCACTTTCTATACCCATCACTTCCATACCAAGCTAATCTGAAAGAACAGGACGCTAGATTGATTATCTAGCTTCTCAAGAACAATGTGCACAAACTATCGTACAGGTTTCCCTTGCCAAATAACTTTTCCTTTCAATATCAAACTTCACTCTCGGTTTTTTAAACTTTTTATGCTGTGAAATTTATGAATTTGAAATTTTATTTTATTTTCAAGACTTGTTTAATATTAAATTGGGGTTGTAATATCAATAAAAAAAGATAAAAATGTGTAAATTACCGCAAGACTTTAAATTTATAAACTTGTATTTTTAGGAGAGTGTATAAGAACTAAGAGAGAGGGAGAGAGAGAGAGAGAGAGAGAGAGAGAGAGAGAGAGAGAGAGAGAGAGAGAGAGGATAAACTATGGCAATTATTGAAATTATTAAGATATAAGATAAGATAAGATATAAGATTTTATTGCGTTCCATGTCAATACAAGAGTGGCAAAAGCTTGTCCAACA
The DNA here is from genome assembly GCA_949318235.1 of Ecdyonurus torrentis. Classification (NCBI taxonomy): domain Eukaryota; kingdom Metazoa; phylum Arthropoda; class Insecta; order Ephemeroptera; family Heptageniidae; genus Ecdyonurus; species Ecdyonurus torrentis. The sequence continues at coordinate 37,374,732 of OX439132.1, read as the reverse complement.
TTGTCCTTGTTGTATAGTATTGTTTACTTTATCATTGTTAAATGTTGATATTTATATAATAATAATAAATAAATCGTGAAACGTGAATAAAATAGTATTTCTTATATTAATTTAGATATACGACATTAACATTTGTTTTCTTTTAAATATAAACTTGTATAGTATTCACTTTAAAATCCCATAAATAAAGTGATTTATTTTAAATAAATGAAAATGATAGTGATATGTTAGAGTTCCACTCTTGAACATCGTTTTTTTTTTTTTTTTTTTTTTTTTTTTTTTTAATGTGATCAAAAAGTAATAACATTAAAAACTCACATAAAAATCATTATTTATAATTTTAATTATATTTTACTGATATAAAACAAGCAACAAATGCACGTACTGTATGTTATTTACACATTGATTTTTTTTTTTTACAATATACAGTAAGTACGGTTAAAAAAAATACACACATTACCAAATTACATAAAATAATCACGTAAGTTTAACATTTTAAAATTAAATTACTCAGTAACTTTTTTTCGCTATGTTTTATGGATTTTTTTTAGCTTGCTCTACTTTTTTTTTAATATATATTTTGAATTAAATGAACACATAAAATTCATTAAATATTGTTAAACATAAAAGAAACGAGAGAGAGAGAGAGAGAGAGAGAGAGAGAGAGAGAGAGAGAGAGAGAGAGAGAGAGAGAGAGAGAATTCTGATATTTTTACATACTCTGCAAATTTATTCTCAAATTTCAAACGCTTTTAATTTGCACAGGTCCATTATTATATTTTATTTCAAACCTACCTAACAATTAGAACTTTTTTTCCTCTGTTTTAAATTTCATTTTAATACAACGTACAGAGAGCTATAATTTACCCCTTTTTTACCCACTACACGCTCGGGACTACTATAAAAAAAACTTTTTCAATACTGTTGAATTTTTATATAAAAGTAAAAAAATTGTGGCTCTAGAGAATTTTCGTATATAAATTTGTGTGTAATGTAGGTTGAGAAAATAACAAAAGAAAACCAATTCTCCACAAGCACTAATGACTCTTTCTTCTTTCTAGTTACGTAATTAATGCTTAAGCGATTATTCTTGCACCAAGTTTAAATTGCATTTTGCTCTGAGAAAAGCAGGCAAATTCAAAGGAGGGTGGAGGGATGTAATTGTTCGAACTCACATCAGCCCAACTCAGCTGTTGACTTGAAACAAAGCCAATTAAACTTTACATATCCGTGGTGATACGGCTGTGTGGTCTACCTGCATTTCGATTATTTTTAGAAGATCCTAAAATCTATATTATAATTACTTGACTAATTAATTTTCTTGAAATGAATTTAAAGTAAGGAATTATGTAAAGTAGAAATTTTTACAAAAATAAAAAAGAATAGTTAGACCATAAAAGAAGGAATACTGTCGATTTACATAACATAATAATGAAACACATTTAGGATAATATAGAGAATTTTATATACTGTATAATAATGTTTTTTTTTGAACTAAATTAACTCATTTATTTTTTTAATTGAGTGCAGTTAAATTTAAATAGATTGTTCTCACAAATTAGATTACATTTTTTTTTCTCCTAAAACTTTATGTTTTACTTCCATTTATTTCTTTTTTTTTTTTTTTTTTTCTTTGTGTTAATATTATAGGCAATAAAGTTTATGTATTTTAAGTACTTTCTTCACGGAAACTTGTTGTTGCTTTTAACCCTTTCTATAATTCAATAAAAGTTTTTTAATGTTTTTTTGACATAGTATCACTGCATGTTACAATTGTGGTAAAGAAATTCTTACTTTTGAATAATTTATTTTAAACATGATTTGTAGAAGTTAATAAATAAAAATAACATTTGCGTTGCTAGAATATTGATTTTTGGTTAAGGTATAGCAGAAAAAACTTAGCTCTATCGCCTTTTAAAATATCAAGTGTACTAGTATAGAGAAAACTGTCGTATATTTAATATAAATGCACTGAAGTACCAAAAGCTATAATAAGAAAAAAAAATTAAGGTGGAAATAGTTAAGTAAACTTTAACTAAAGAAATCATCAAAATTGTCTTCCAAAAAATAAATTAATTTGTACGTACTAGATTCGTGATATTTTTGTTGTATTGAGTATATTTTAGTTACGGGGGTAAGTGACCGACTGATATCTCGCAAACTAGACAGTTGCGAATTATAATATAAACACAAAATAAAGAAGAAATGGCACTTAAAAGTTTAGTTACGTCAAACATGTGAAAACACGATCAAATATTTAAGTTATTCCACTTTAAAGATAACATGTAAATGTGGAAATTCAAATTTAAGGGGCAAATTTTAGTCAAATTAGAAACTTTTTTAAATTTAAAAATATTAAAACTTTTTTCGGAACAAAAAAATATGTTTTAAATTTACTGGATTTTATTTGAAAATTATAGTGTTTGTTTTGTTGGAAATAAATAATGTACAAAAACTGAAAATATGGTTCTTCTTTTAGCGATTTCCGGTCCAAGTCGGTCAAGTTCTACGTTAAATAAAAATTATAGTTGAAATAACAATTAAATAAATAGATTACAAAGACATTGAAGAATGAAATTTATTACAGCATTTTAAAGTATGAATATAACTCATAAAGTAGTAAAAACTGCACAAAAGTTACATGAAAACTTCCTATATTATACTGTATATATATATATATATATATATATATATATATATATATATATATATATATATATATATAAATATATATATATAATCAATAAGTTAATAAAAAAATACATCTGGAATACATCTAATTCTCACATCAAAATTATATTATAATAAAAGAAATGATACAATCCAAAACTTTATTATTGTAACTATAAGTTAATCTTATTATTTTCTTTGAATATAAAACTTTGTAGAAAATAAAACAGAAGTCATTATGTTACTCGTAGAATATCATTGAAAACAGTCTTCTTCTTCTTCTTCTTGAGTATACAGATGAAATTGTAAAAATAAGACTTGTCCATATAATAGTAAGTGAGATAGAGGGTGCGAGAGGGTGGGGGGGATAGGTTCAAGTGAAGGAGAGAAAGATCTTGACAATCCCCCCATTCATCTTGTCGCTTTGTCTTTCTTGAGATTGCCAAGACGATCAGAAATGGATTACGAGCGCCTGGAGACAAGACGAGAGAAAGAGAGAGAGAAAGAGAGAGAGAGAGAGAGAGAGAGAGAGAGAGAGAGAGAGAGAGAGAGAGAGAGAGAGAGAGAGAGAGAGAGAGAGAGAGAGAGAGAGAGAAGAGGGACGCAACAGTCTTTTCTTATGTGTGTAAAAGAGAAAAGATATTACGTCCGTGCGCACCACGCCGTACCAAAGAAGAAGAAGAAAACTCCACTAGCGTGACGAGAATTACTAGATGTGCATTCTACTGTATACTATTATAACAAAAGCTTTCAAAGTTTACTATATCAACAAGGCATATTACTCTGTTACTATTGGATTTTTTTATAATAATATAGTAAAAATTTCAATACAATATTTCAATGTGTTGCATTATAAGTATATATGAAAAAAACAAACATTAAAATTAATTACTATTGATTTAAAGTTTTTAGTTAATTTATCCCTAGACTAAGATAAAAGGAAATAGTATTAAAAATACTGTTCAATTAAATTTAATTTGTCTCAGTCGTATATTTAGATCGAATTTAATTAACAAAAAAATACCTTGAAAGTTTATATTACAACCAATTTCTTATATTAAAAGTAAAAAAAAAAAAAGTTACGAAAGAATTTTTCCTTTTGTTACATAGTGCATTCAATTTCATTTTATAGATTGCATTGTCTGCAATTTTAGTGCACCCTTATGGTTCATGTAGAGAGAGAGAGAGAGAGAGAGAGAGAGAGAGAGAGAGAGAGAGAGAGAGAGAGAGAGAGAGGTAATATCGCTCTAGTCTGATGGGATACTCAAAACTAACGACACGTGAAAATACCAAAACTTTCGTATACCTACGTACACACACAAGTGCAACGATCATAGTTATAAATTAAAGAGAAGAAAATAAAAACTCATTCTATTTTTTTCAATGGTCACTTTAGTCATTTTTCTGGTCAGTTTACCAACAAAATGATCCTTAACGCAATTTTACTTGTGGTTTAAGTTTCTATATACCTGCAGATAGTACTTCCATATAATAATAATAATTCATAAAATGCTTCATAAAAATACTGTCTTAAAGGAATAGACCAGAGAAAAACATTAGCATTTATATCACTTACATAAATAACTTTGGTTTATCCAAAAACCCACTCCTTAGCAGTGATCAGAAATTTCGATTTATGCAACCCGCACAACATTTCCATACTAATTTTTGTATGTTTCTGACGTCATAAACATGAATATTTACGCAAAGTGCATATTTTACAGTATTTTTATGCTCTCTCGTGGGGCTACTTTAATATTCTTGTAAAAATTATCAACAGTTTTGAAGATCCCATTTTGTGTTTATATTCATTAAAAAGCACATGTTGTTTTATGTGGTCTATGGCTTTAAGGGTAAAATATTGTGACATAGAATATAAAATTGAGTGCATCCTTTTTTGAATAAGGGGAAAATTCAAAGTATTTTCAGTCGCTTTTTTCATATGCCGTGATATGTCCTTAGGGTATCTTAAATATTTTCTCAAATTTCAAAATAACAAAACTTCAAACTCAGTTTATATGCAGGAATATTATAATATTACACTATTCATGCGTATATAACTAAAAAACATAACAGAATCAAGTATACATATATTTCCATTTGCACCAGAAAAAGAGGTTTTATATCAAAAAGTAACCCTTAAGTACTTTTATCTTAAATAATAAAACAACAAAAACATAAAATAATTAAAGAAAAACAAGTTTTTAAAAAACAACAATATAATACATTAAAATTACAGGTTTATTTTTGTTTGTTTATTTTTCACACTTGAAGAAATGACGTCATATATGAACTTTCCCCCCTTTAATATAAAGGTAAAAGTAAGTTATTTTGAACCTGTAGAGAAGTAAAAGTGTGGAATATAGAGCCATTAGGCACTTGAATCATCTGCCCTACAGTATCAATAGCAATCCCCTCTTTTATACCAAGCAAACTTTCCACTTCTTCATCTTATGTTACCTCGGGGATATCATGCGTACGTTATACATTTCATCTTCCAGATCAAGCGATAAAACCATAATAACATGCGACAATATCCAGCACACCTCGTGGGGATTCAAAAATATATATATAGGCTCTTTTTTTTTTAATAAAAATACATTTATTATATTTCATATTAAAATACTTGTTAAAAAAAGAAAGTTTAAAAATTGAAACTGTATTTTAATGTGATATGTTTGAGAATTTTGTACACCTTATTTATATCTTTAAAAAAAATTGTAGGAATAATAAATTCTTAATTCTATGATAACTTATATAAATTAAATATTTTGTAATCAAGTGAAGAAAACAAATACTTTTTTTATCATTTTCCCTTTTTTTTTAATGTAATAAAATGTGATAAAATTTTGAAAAATCGAATGAACCGACCGATAAGGCTATGCCTGGGTTGGATTATGAACTGTACTTTGCGATTTATATATACTATAATATTATAATAAAAAATAAAAGTAGCTGATAGATGATAGTAATATATTATTAAATTAGTGTTAAAGAAAAAAAAAAAGATTCTTAAATTTGCATGAAATTTAATATGAACTAATGTTATTTAAGGGTTATATTCTGATGGATTGTATCTCAAATTTAAAAAAAAAAAATCTCAAAATTTTATGATGCCATTTGAAAGCTAACTGTAACAGCTACCTGTAATAAAATTTTCAGAACCCTTTACCATTAGATAAGAGAGAAAATAATTACTGAAATTAACATTGGCTCTTATGGGACTAAAACTTCAAAAAAATCTTAATTTAAAATCTAGCATGGTGACCCCCAATTTTTTTTTTTTTTTTTTTTTTTTTTACATTTTTGAAGATAACATATTATCCTAATGTATCACCGTGCAAAATGTCATATTTTTCTTTCTTTGCAATTTTTTTAGTCAAATCCCGCAGTACCTAATTTCCCGCCTTAAATAAAAAATGGTTTTACAGAAAAATTTCCGTAACTTTGAAAATTTTAATAAATAGAAATCGTCTAATCAGAAACAATAACTGCTTAACATACAATATTATTATATCAATATTACAACTTTATAGTTTAACATATATACAGAATCAATATTTCAAATATCTAATACTTTTACATTGTCCAAACTAAACGAGAGATGTCAACTTTGATTAGACCACGTGTCACTTATCATATTGACACGTGTCAACTTATATTTTTATCAAATTTCAAAATAATATAACTTTTATATAGAAACAAAATTACATACACATAAATGAAAATCAAATCACAGAAAGTAAGAATCTGGTTTAATTATTCACGCATATAATTAAATACGAGATCATTGATTTACAATACCTAAACTTTATTATAAAGTCAGTTTGTTATTTGATTACAAAATATACAGTTACAAGTATCGTATATGCAGGCTTTATATAAAGCTTATCTTGTTGGACAATCATATATATATATATATATATATATATATATATATATATATATATATATATATATATATATAGAGAGAGAGAGAGAGAGAGAGAGAGAGAGAGAGAGAGAGAGAGAGAGAGAGAGAGAGAGAGAGAGAGAGAGAGAGTGAGAGATAGTGAGTGGAAATGGCAGTATATAGAGTTGAGATCGAGTTTACAGAGAGAGAGAGAGAGAGAGAGAGAGAGAGAGAGAATCACATTTGGTACTAAAATGGTATTGACTAAGGTCCCACATGGTTGAGAGCATACTTTGATTGTAATGTACTGTACGTACGTATATTCCCTAGTATTTCAACCATCATCATCATCATCATGAAACATCAACGTGTGTGCCATGAGCGGTTCGTTCCTGTCGGTGACATACGGGATTAGACTCATTTCACGCCTCAATGCCACCTTAGGGCTGAGTTCTATATTATATATATATATATATATATATATATATATATATACTATTATATTCTAACCCAACAAAAATACACGTTTATATGATCCAATGTTTTGACGTAATAATCCAATGTTACTAATTAAATTGTTGTTACATGTCATAATTTTATATAATATATATATGAAATTGATGATACATTATTTTTCTTTAGTTTCAGCAAAAAAATTTTAGTCTACCTTTCAATATTATGTAACATGTTATATAAAACTTTTATATCCATTGAATTTTCCCTATTGCGTTTGAAAGGCTTTCTTATATATATTTTTTTACTTTTTTTATGTTAAGAATCTGGAACATTATTTTTAATAAAAATAATGTATATTTTAGCACGATTTCAGTACCTACTTACATATAATTATAAAACACCACATGAAGATAAAAAACATTTGATATAATATATTTTTTCTTTATTTCAATTTTATTACACACAATATATTACTAACTGATTTAAAAAAAAAGGTCTGAAATAATAATAATAGAATATTGTCATGAAAAACACATTAATATTAATTGAAATTTTTTTTAATCTTTAGTATATGATATACTGTTTAAAATCACAATTTTTTTAAATTCAATTTTAAAATTGAAATAAAAGAAAATATGCATATCTGATCTTTAATTTTTTTTTAAAGAAGAAGAAGAAAAAGATATTGGCTCACGAAACTATACAGTTGAAAAAAAAAAAAGTATAGATATCTACAAATAGTAACTACTGTCAATATTCTGATATTATTTCTTTGCACGAAGTATACGTACATTCAAAGTTATTACTTTTTATATATAAAAATTTATTCAAAAACTATTGTATTCTTGAATAGTAATTGGTATATTATAGATTTTATATATACACATGCTGTTTTATCGTATAAATATAATATTGTTAAGTTATACATACTGTATATATAATATTGGATTAATTATATATTGTATATAATATATTGTATTTTAGTATATTATCATTAAGACTTAAAACTTGTTGTTTTTGAATTAATATTAATCCTATTAAAATTACAAACTAATTGAGCGGTTTACAAAGAGAGAGTGAGAGAAAATATGTATATATATATATATATATATATATATATATATATATATATATATATATATATATATATAGAGAGAGAGAGAGAGAGGAGAGAGAGGAGAGAGAGAGAGAGAGAGAGAGAGAGAAACAATATGGAATAATCACATCATTTTGAACGTAAAATTTTATTGGTGATGAGAATTTGTCCCTAGGTTGATTTTCATAGTAGTAATAATAATAATAAACCTGATAGGGGTATTTATTTTAAAGTTTTTATACATACGTACATAATGTATATAAACTCCCTATTCCTCCCCTTTCATATTTTCACAGATTTTAATTCCCGTGTGGTTAGGTTAATATGTATAAAATAAAAAAGCTTATAATATATGGTATATGATATGAACTTATTAGCATAGAAATGTAATGTCAAAGATATGAAACTAATTGTGAAGAAAATATAAAGGTTAAAACCTGGGGATATTATATTTATAGACTTGATATTGAACTTGGGTATGTGCTTTCTCTTGGGGATTGGACCAACAAGGAAAAGGGGAAGGGGGAATTCTCTAACTTTTGATTTTAAAACAGAAGAGCAGCTGTGACATTAATTTTATTTTACTGTGTCTAATTTTTTGTATACTATATAAGTATCTTTAACTTACGATTGGTTAATATAAGTAATTAATACCGCCTTCAAAAAAGTATGTGTTTAATTGCTTTCATTAAATAGATTGATGTTTATTTGATCCATTTTTGTGCTGAGTATTATTTTTATATAATTTATGCATGATATAAAGATTTTAATTTTAAAAGATTGACAGTTTATAAACTGGATTTTATTAAAAATGATATGACAGCAACAATTAGTTAAGTTTATTAACAGCACGGAGCTATACGTAACTGGAGAGGGTTGATTTGATAACATTTATATTTGTAGCTTGGTTAAATAAAGTTTTAAAATGAAGTCTTTTTTTTTTTTTTTCTTTTTTTACTTTATAGTTTAAGTTACATTTTTCTTTTAATTATGAGCTAAGTAACTGCAATTGTAAATCCCAATAAACGATTAAATTTAGCATTGCATGATGTGGTATTTACTTGAATATCACTTTAATGGGTAATATGATCGTCAAAACTGCATAAAAGCATGTTGGAAAAATACAGTAAGCTCCTGAATACGTATGCAACCATGTGGGTATTAATAGCGTGCGGGTTGCCTATATGTGTAGGATACATTTTTCATTGGCAAAGTTGCTTCGGTCGGTATGTTATTTCATAGTTTGGTCGTTTATTTATTCATTTTCTTATTTATTTATTTATTTATTTATTTATTTATTTATTTATTTATTTATTTATTTATTTATTTATTTATTTATTTATTTATTTATTTATTTATTTATTTATTTATTTATTTATTTATTTATTTATTTATTTATTTATTTATTTATTTATTTATTTATTTATTTATTTATTTATTTATTTATTTATTTATTTATTTATTTATTTATTTATTTATTTATTTATTTATTTATTTGTTTGTTTATTTATTTATTTATTTTCTTAATAACAATGATTATAATAATATTGTACAAAATATTTTCATATACAGTATGCAGTAGATATTTTAAATAAAGATTTTCATTTCAAACTTTGCTTACATATAATTTATTGAACACATATATTTTAACCATTCTCTTTTTAAAAAATTGCTGTGACAATTCCATTATTTTCTTTCTTCTTTTTTTTTATAAAAACTGGTTACATTTTTCATGTGTACGTTATATTCAACAGTTTGAAATGATACTTTATATAAAACTGACGAGTATTTGAAGTCAACAATAACAAACAAACATACAAAAAAAAAAGTTTGCTCAACGATTTTACATTATACATATAAAAGTGCAGTTTTTTTTTTCATTGATTTTTCAGATTACTATCACTTCGAAATTTTTTTATTGTAAATAGTGTGTGGGGTAAGCGATCAATTTTTGCCTGCTCGTGGTTTTACATCTTCCGTTTGACAGTCAATCTTTATATACACAACGCTGATCTTTTTCTCTTTTTTTTTATCGTGCATTAGCCTCCCTCTCTTTCTCTCTCTTTTTTTTTCTCGTCACGCCGGAAAACACGTCATTAGAGTTTGCTGTACGCAAGCTGCAAGGAAAATCAGAGCATACCCCTCTCTCACTTTCTCTCTCTCTCTTTCTACTGCTGCTTCCATTAGCGGCAATGAATTCAAAAAGCTTATAGACTCTAAGACTAATAATCCAAGCCTGCACGCGGCTAAAAGAAGCCATTTTTCTCTTTTGCAAAAGTAACATTTTGAACATAAGGACAAGTCAGTTGCGTATTCTGCAAGGAAATAACACTATAAAATTAAAATGGGCAATAAATAATATCTAATGTAAGTCTACTTAATGTATTATTAGCTATAATGGGTACAATGCTATTCTTGAAAAAAAAAACTCCAATTTTTCATCTATGGTACTTGAGAGGTCTATGTTTGTGGCTGGAAAATCCTACATTTTTTTCTATTATGATAGAAAATAACAATAATAATAAATAAACATAACTATAATAAAGTCTAAGTTTTAGAAAGCTATTTTCAGTATTAATGTTTTTTTTTTTAATTTAGCAGTACAACTAACTAATATATTTTTATATTGTTTGCAAGAAAATAATTTATTTGTAGTATTATAGAACATTATTTTTAGTACAAAAATAACTTTGAAACATGATAATGTCATTTTGTTAAAAAGATTTAGCACAACTTTTCTACTATAAGAAAGATATAGAATGGGAGAGACTTTTACTTTTTCCTGCTCTGAAAATTGATGATAGTTTGAAAAAAGTTTTTGCTTCTCTGGATTATCAGTGCAGACAGAGATTGTTGTGATGGGCAGTTGATGGCTCCTCGCTTGCCTGTTGAGTTGCAACTTAATGTATATTTCGCCTGTTCATGTGCCACACTTTTGCTAATGGCCACAACTTTTTTTTTTTTTTTTTTTTTTTTTTTTACAAACTTCCAACTGCCACGCCCAACTCTATTTCTTAAGAAAATATCTCTTCTCTCTCTCTCTCTCTCTCTCTCTCTCTCTCTCTCTCTCTCTCTCTCTCTCTCTCTCTCTCTCTCTCTTTCTCCCTCTTTCATTTCCAATCTCAAATCATCACAAATTAAAAGATAACATTTACATTTTCTTTCCATTAAATTTAGAAGAAATAAAACGTCACATTGTCAAAATAAAATTTCATGTAGAACGTGTTATGCATTTTGTATGAAAAGGGGGATGGTTTAATTTTATACTATACTAATGCAAAGCGTAGCTACTTGCTATATTAACATATACTAATTTTGTAAAAAAAAATATATATATGCATACTTCATTCTACAAGACGGAATGGTTAAATAGAAAGCTTAACTTAATATATATATATATATATATATATATATATATATATATATATATATATATATATATATATATATATATATATATATATATATATATATATATATATATATATCCAATTTAGGTCAAAAGACAATATTCCTTTTTTAAATTATAAAAAATATTGTACAAGTTTTTATTTTAAGGAATCAGCAATCCATCAAGAAAAGTGAAAATATTATATGTTTAAATATTTCATAGAAAATAAAAGGGTTAATGCTGACATTTTATATAAAATAAAAAGTAATTAATCATGCTTAAAAATATCTTTAAATATAGCATGATTATTATAAATAATTAAAGAAAATATACTATAAAAAAAAAACTGTAACGTAATATGAGACATGAGTAATTATTTAATAAGTACCATAGCATGTAAAAATTAATATACATATACTAAAAAAAAAATTATTATACATACATTATTTAATTATATATATATAAAAAAAGCAAATTCTTTAACAACCAACAGGCCTTCTTAATATAATGAACTTTATATTATTTATACATACATATAATAAATAGAGTCACGCTCTTTTCTTTCTTTTTCTTCTTCTACACGTTAGAATAATAAAACATAATGTAATGTGGGTGCGTTCGTGATTCATGACGTCATGGAGGGACATAGAGAAGCTACGATCGTTTTCAAAACTTTAGTCTTTAGGTATTTAGTACACGATTATATAATGGGGAAAAAAGTACTACTTAAAGGAATAGACCAGAGTAAAACATAAGCATTTATATCACAAAACACTTGATGGGACTTACATAAATAACATTAGTTTGTCTCAAAACCCAATAGTAGCCCCGTAGCAGTGATCAGAAAATTCAATTTATGCAATCCGCACAACATTGTCATATTTTCATACTAATTTTGGCATGTTTCTGACGTCATAAACATGAATATTTACGCAAATTGCATACTTTACAGTTTTTTTTACGCTCTCTCGTGGGGCTACATTAACATTCTGGTAAAAATTGTCATCAGTATTGAAGATCCCATTTTGTGTTTATTCATATTAAAAAGCACATGTTGTTTTATGTGGTCTATGGCTTTAAGGCAGGTATATAAATCCTGTAAATAGCGTAGAACAAGTATTACTATATTACAATAATACCTAATGCAGGTAAAATATACTACAATAAAGGTGTGACTTACTTTTAGGTGATATAGCAGTTTATAACTACCTATTCCAAATTAAAACGTACCTATTGCAAAATACAGGATTCATGTCATATATAAGTAGTAATTAGTATTATTTTTTTCCGTGTATGGAAATAAATATCAATACAAATAACACCAGTAATTATAAAAAAAAAGAAATGTACTAATGTCAATAAAGCAAACAAACAAGTAATCACTTCCAAGTGTAAGAGCAAAATTTTATAATTTGATTGTAATTACTAGAAAAAATGTATAAGGTTAAAAACATAATATAATTTTTTATCTATAGTGTTTTTTTACAAATTTTTTAAAGTACTAATAAAATGATGGAAATATTCGAAATGGTATTATATTCTTAAAAACAAAACCTTTATAATTAAAATGTGTGTAGTTTTCAATATTTCTATGCTTCAAATTTTATAAAGATGAATTGGCTTAAAGTTTTGCCTCAGAGAGTAGACACGAAGTTGAGGCATCCATCACACGCGAGACAGAAATTTTTTTTTTCGTTGCGTTGTGTGTGAGTCAGCGCGCCCGCGGCGTTTGTGGCAGGTGGCAGGAGGTGGGGGAGTAGCTGCCACTCCGCAAGAGAAATATGAAAGCAGCTCTGGTTTAATTTGCTCGGACTTCAACTGCTAAAAACCATAAATTTTAGCAGAATAGTAGGAGTAGGAGGAGAAGTCACAAAATAGAAAAAAAGAAGAATTATAATCAACTTTTGGATAACGTTGACACAGCAGTACTCTTCTCTCTCTCTCTCTCCCTCCTCCCCTCTCTACTCTAATTATATTGTCATCAGTAGGTAAAAAGATAATTATACTTTAGGGAACTCTTTTCATTAAGAATATTAAAAAAAAACTCTATTCATTTCAAAATTTGAATAATAAATTTTTATATAAAATGAATATAAAAAAGTCAATAATAATAATTTTTTATTTTAGGTGTAAAAAAATAATTAAGGTAAATCATCAAAATTACATTAAAGTCTACAAGTTATGATTAAAGGGTTTTGTGGTGCATTCACTCACGACTATAAAGGACAAAAGAACTGGTGACCCGCAAATACTGTATAACTAAAGGTGTAATAAATAGCAATCTTGACAAGTCAGGAAGTGAATAAATAATTTCTGTGTAGTTAAATTGTTATAATATAAAGTATACTTCGACCCTCTTGAAACCTAATTACCATATTATTAATAACAATTAAATTTTATTCTTTTTATCTTTCAAATTGAGTACTAATGACTGTAAAAAAAAAAAACTATTACTTTAAAATTATATTGATATTGTGCGTTTTATATTTTGTAAATTACCATGGAAAATAAATAATAATTTCTTTCAATGGATTATATTTCGTTAATGGTGTTCTATATAATATAAATTTTATTTGCTGATAAAAATCTAAACAATTTTATGTAAAAGTATTATAATTCATTTCTAAATCCTTATAGTTAGGTTATATTTAAATTTTAAGCTATTTTTGCACACACACTATCTCTCTTATTAGAAATTACAGATTCGTTACATGTATTTTAATACTATTACTGCGTTTTTATACTTCAAGAAAATCTAGATTAATACTTCTATTTTTCACCTGTTTCTTTCTTTCTTTCTTTCTTTCTTTCTTTCTTTCTTTCTTTCTTTCTTCTTTCTTTCTTTCTCTTTCTTTCTTTCTTTCTTTCTTTCTTTCTTTTCTTTCTTTCTTTCTTTCTTTCTTTCTTCTTCTTTCTTTCTTTCTTTCTTTCTTTCTTTCTTTCTTTCTTTCTTTCTTTCTTTCTTTCTTTCTTTCTTTCCTTTCTTTCTTTCTTTCTTTCTTTCTTTCTTTCTTTCTTTCTTTCTTTCTTTCTTTCTTTCTTTCTTTCTTTCTTTCTTATCTTTCTTTCTTTCTTTCTTTCTTTCTTTCTTTCTTTCCTTTCTTTCTTTCTCTTTCTTTCTTTCTTTCTTCCTTTCTTTCTTTCTTTCTTTCTTTCTTTCTTTCTTTCTTTCTTTCTTTCTTTCTTTCTTTCTTTCTTTCTTTCTTTCTTTCTTTCTTTCTTTCTCTTTCTTTCTTTCTTTCTTCTCTTTCTTTCTTTCTTTCTTTCTTTCTTTCTTTCTTTCTTTCTCTTTCTTTCTTTCTTTCTTTCTTTCTTTCTTTCTTTCTTTCTTTCCTTTCTTTCTTTCTTTCTTTCTTTCTTTCTTTCTTCTCTTTCTTTCTTTCTTTCTTTCTTTCTTTCTTTCTTTCTTTCTTTCTTTCTTTCTTTCTTTTCTTTTTCTTTTTTTTCTTTTTTTTTTACATATTGTGCCATATTTGTCTCCATAATCCCGTCAAAACATTGTCTAATCGACAGGTACATTGGAAACCGCACACACGGGTTTTACTAATTACACAGCCCGGCATTCTTCATGACAGCCTAGAGAAACCGTGGAAACGTCTAGCGGGTTGGTCGGTGCAATCACATCAATCATGCACCTCCCGAATGCTGTGCGTTGTCATGGAATGCATGCAACGTGTTGTTCACTCACACTTCACGTACGCACCCAGCAGTGGCTCGTACCTATAATCGGTGAGGAGTACAGAGTTACGAGTTAGCTGCCTTCATCACTTGGCCATACCAGCTCGGGTGTTACTTTAATTTCTCATTTAAAGTAATATCAACTGAATATACAAAATCGTTTTCTAGTTCAGCAAAATGTTATGTTAAAGGAATAGACCAGTGAAAAATATAAGCATTTATATCACAAAACACTTGATGGGACTTACATAAATAACTTTAGTTTGTCTCAAAACTCAACTCCGTAACATTAATCACAAATTTCGATTTATGCAACCCGCACAACATTTTCATACTAATTTTTGCATGTTTCTGACGTTATAAACAAAAATAGTCACGGAAATTGCATACTTTACAGTATTTTCACGTTCTCTCGTGGGGCTACATTCACATTCTGGTAAAAATTGTCAACAGTTTTGAAGATTCCATTTATTCGTTTAAAAGCACATGTTGTTTTATGTGGTCTATGGCTTTAAAAGTTAAATTATAATGTCAAAAGTGGTAACTTTTTTACATTGTTGCAACAATAAAAATTACACCTTAACTACGATTTAGCTGGTTAAGATGTTGTAACATACAGGGTCTAAACATAAAAATCAATGGTGATCATTAAAATTTATAAAAACACACTTGGTAATAACATTGTGAAGAGAGAGAGATAAAATAAACGCAAAGTTGTAAAATATATTACTCGGGGTACTTCATGATTACTCTTCAATTGCTCGTATAGGAAGTTACATGTAGGTAGTTTAAGAAAAACACGTCTCGTATCACGCACTATAAACTATTTTATCAAGGTCTTTTTTCTTTCTTTCTTTTTTCAAACAAATTAAATTTTAATTCTAGTAATATTTTATATATAAAAAAACTTTTATTATCTTTACGATGAAGAATATCCCTATTATTTTATTATTTTTATACTTTTGATTATATACATTTTTATTGAGGAAGTAATTTTTTACAAAAACTTACAATATTATTGTAACAATATATTCTTTGTTAAAAAATATCATCATATATTGTAAGTATAAGAATAAACACTAATGCACATTTCATTTTAACGACAATTTTTTTTATATATCATTTATTAAAAAAAAAGTCCCATAAAGTCTTTCATTTTAAGGAGTTTATGAAACTCATTATTTTTCCCTTGAGGAAAAAAAAAGTAAAAAAGAGAGAAAAGACGATTAAGAACAGAAAAAAAAAACATGAGCGTATATTTGTATTTTTTTTTTGTGGTAAATGAGTTCTCATTTTGGTCTTAGGCTTGCGCAGTATAAAATTCTTATAGTTGTTGCGCATGATAGTTAATGGAATTAGTCGTGCAAACCATTTGTACAAAAGCTTGTGCAATTTATGTTCTTATAGAGAGAGAAAAAAAATCTCCACACACAAAATATTTTCTCCCCCTATACAAGATGCGGGTATTACAAATGGTTTGTTGTATATAGTAGGCAGGTTGTATTTTTTCGTGTGGAAATATTTAACAAGACCACACTGATCAGGCGTACACTCACCTTTAAAAGTAGACTTCACATTTATAAGATTTTACGTATTGAAAATTCAATATACTGATTGATGAGCACCTATATATTGGCTTGTTTGTTACACTGCAAAAAAAAAAAAATAATAAAATAAAAAATAAAAAAAACTCAAGTTTTTCTTTGTGTCAATTTAGTTAGTTTGTTTTGTTATGTAAGTATGCTTATTATGATTGGTAGTAAAATATTTACTTTGATACTTTTACGTAAGATGATTTTGAAATGTTATTGAACTTTATAAATTTGCTCTAATTGTTTACATTTTTCGACTATATATATATATATATATATATATATATATATATATATATACAGGGGTAGAAGTGAGGCGGGACATGGCGGGACAGGTCCCGCCAAGAGATTTTCAGGCGGGACGAGTCCCACCTAGAAAGATTGGTCCTGGTGACCGTTTTTCTGATAAAAATTGATAAACTTTACTACAAAAGATATCAGGAAAAAAAAAAAAAAAAAGTAACTGGAAATTATTACTTTACTTTTCATGGTTTCAAAAAATATTATTATTCATTCTGTTTTCTTCTTCTTAATCTACTATACAGTAACTATAGTGTAGAATTATTATTATTAATTTGTTTGTTAATTTTATGATGAATGATGATTAATATTCATTCATCAAGCAAGCAAAAACTAAATACTTTTGATTTTAATTTTTTTGATAAACTAGCACAACAATATAGTAAAATTAGAACCAGTTTCGATTTAACTAAACTTCAAAAAAGAAGAAAATAATTTAACTGTATAGAGCCTATCCTATTAATAAAACAGAAAAAAAAACGCTTTAATTAAGTCCTTTAATAAAGTTTGTTGCTTGAGGTGCGATTCGTCATAGGCTTAAAAATCACAATAAGTGGACGGATCCGAGTTTTTCAGCCGGTGCTCCGTAGGCAAATCCATACAAAATAATAATAATTAAACAGCTAGTGCATTATTGTACAGTACTTAATTTTGCCCGTAAAAAATATTCTTTAATTTCTTGCCAATTCAATATAAAATGTAAGAAAAATTAGGAAAGTGTACTTTTAAAATAGCAATGAGGAAGACTAATGATTTTTGGGACAGTATTTGAGCACATTTTTAGAAAGAGCATAATTAGTAGATTCTATTGACATCAATATTTACCTTTATTACTTAATTTTCAGCGATTAATTAATGATTTAAAAGTGGCAGCCACGCCCCCAAGAAGCCTGTGCCGTTAGTCATTTGTTTGAATTTGCAGCGGAGTCTGATGTTCTTTTGCAAATTTGGATACGAGATTTTAAATTTTACGCGAATTTTTAAATTCTCGTATCCAAATTTGCAGAAGAACATCAGACTCCGCTGCAAATTCAAACAAATGACTAACGGCACAGGCTTCTTTGGGGCGTGGCTGCTACTTTTAAATCATTAATTAATCGCTGAAATTTAAGTAATAAAGGTAAATATTGATGTCAATAGAATCTACTAATTAAGCTCTTTCTAAAAATGTGCTCAAATGCTGTCCCAAAAATCATTAGTCTTCCTCATTATAAAAATAATAAAGTAATGTTCTGAAATAGATTTCACGTCCTTCGTAAAAATGTAAAATCGTCGATTTTATTTTTATTAAATTTTGATAAAAGTGACATAATTAAAAACCAATTTACTGCATAATATATTTGATTAAAATTTAAATAATTATTAAAAGAAAAAAGTAAATTTAATTTAAATATTTTGCCATTTACTATACAACATAATGAGTGTAAAAAAAATAAGCTGTGTGTTTGGGGTGCTGCGCGACCCAAAAAGTTTTAGAAGCCTGCCCATAGAGTATAGACTATGTGAGACACATTATTACTATAGGAATTTTAAAGCCTTGTTGGAGACTTAAACTAGTGCAGCGGTGAATTGCACCCCGATAAATAAAAAAATTAATTAATAATATTAAAAATAAAATAAAAATTACTTTTAAAATTGGCATAATTGTTTTCCACTCACGGGTGGGCCAAATTTTACTTGTTTTTAAAATAACAGTTTTAGATTCAGCAGTATATACGTGCTCTACGCAAAATCTACATGCATATAATTATTTTCCTATTGTTCATTTTTAAGATTTATTCTGAGCTCAATACGAAATGCTACCTAAAATATTGCACCATTTTTCAAAATATTAGTAATTTGACAAAATTTTGATTTGATTTGTTTTGATTTTTTTTTTTTTTTTTTTTTTTTGCCTTGTCTTAAAAGAGGAATTTTAACTCTATTTTCAATGAAGAAGTAAAAAATCAATGTAAAATTAAATATTGAAGACTTCTAATTGCTTTTGCACGAATGCATCTTGTGCATTAATGCACAAAATATAATTCTAATGCAATTAAATATAAATTTTTAATTGCAAAATAGTTGAAATTTCAGTATACTATTAAAAAAATCGCATCTCCGGCGGTAAGGGGGTTCCACCCCCTTAACCCCCGCAAGGGGCTCCGCCCCCTTGACCCCCTTCAAGGGGGGCTACGCCCCCCCTAACCCCCCCACATGGTGCGAGCGATCCGAACAGGTCCCGCCATGAGAATGAAACCACTTCTACCCCTGTATATATATATATATATATATATATATATATATATATATATATATATGTGTGTGTATGTGTGTGTGTGTGTGTGTGTGTGTGTGTGTGTGTGTGTGTGTGTGTGTGTGTGTGTGTGTGTGTGTGTGTGTTTTGTAATTATATCTGTAACTTTTTTTCTAAACAGTTTGTATCAAAATATTTGCATCAAATAAAATCTATTGTCTTACTACATTTAAAGTAAAAATCATAAAAGTTTTAATTAAAATTTGTTAAACATTACTTGAAATTAAAAGAAAAACTTGATAATTTAATTTTAAAAGCATATTAAGAAGCTTTATATATAATGTTAGCTGTAATATCTTATTGAAATAGCTATACTAAGTTGTTAAATGTGAAGCGGAGTGTGAAAACTTTACATGTTCTCTTGAACTACGTGTGATAATTCTAAACGTGACTCATTGGTAACAAAGAAATAAACATTTTAACCAATTTCTTACACAATGAAATACACAAATACTGACGTCATATAAATGATTTTTTTTACACCCCTTATGAATTTGTAAAATAAATTCGCACTAGTGCTTTTTTACTTTTTTTTTTTCTTCTTGTTCAAAGCAAGGAGCGAATTATTCTCGCATCAGTGGCGTTAGGGTCGATATGGCGGCGCCGCTCAACATGTTGGCGCCTGTTGTTTGGCGAACAGGCAAATGTCCCCAAATGTTACCCTTCCTTATATATGTACGTATATAAATTGAAGCAGGGTCAAAAAATGAATACAACATTACTGTATGTGAACTATCTTATACAAAAAAATTACATAAACCTATTTTAACGCTTGAATTTTTCTTTTCATATATTATATTATATCATATATAAAATTACACTTTCTACTTATTTTCTTCTCTTTTTTTTTTCTTTTTTTTTACTAAAATGTTTTCATCTTGAAATGTTTTCATATTTAATATCCGTTGAAAGTAATTAAAAGTTGAAATTATTCTTAAAGCAGAAACACCTGCAGCTTTTTGTAATTTTTTCATTTTATTCTTCTTCCTTACGTAAATCTCTAAGTCTACCAATATTGAAATAATATTTCTCTGATATATTCGAAGCGCTACATGTGGAAATAGGACTGAATGTGATGGTTTGGGATGCCGCGGGTGACACAAGCGGAAGAGAGAGAAAGAGAGAGAGAGAGAGACGCGACAGATGAGCCGTCAGATTGCGCCTCTGTTGAATATCCCCCCTCCCCCCAACCCCCGAATCCCGTAAACCACCCCCAACCCTTACCGCAAACACCGCATCAGCCTCTGATTGTGACGGAGAAAAGAAAGTCGGGGTGGAAGAGAAAATGTCAGAGTTTCTTCCACTCGAACTATTTTCCAATATCACGAGAATTTAATGAAAAAAATATCTGAATGTTTGTCGAAAAGTACTTTTTAAATAAAAAAAAAAGCATCACACAAAAAAAAACTTTTTTTATATATCATTTTATTTTTTATTCTTTTTTATTTACATAAGAGGTATTTTGTTTAAAGAATTTAACGATTTAACATTTGAAACTTATAAAAATATATAAAGCTTTTGATCTATAAGATTTTTATAAGGAAACAAAGGACTTTTTTTCTCTTTCTCTCTTCTCCTCCTCTTGTACGATTATAACAACAATGAACGAAAGAAAAAGAAAACTGCAAAGTTTTACCAAAAGATTTACATAATAAAAAAAAAAAAGTTTTTAGAGAAAAAAAAATTCAATGTAATAATTTTTTCCAATCTTTTATTTAAGATATTACATTGAGGTTTTGAGTGATTTCCTTTTTGTGTCTGTTTAAAAATCCATTTTAAAAACACAGAGATTAGACGTAAAAAAAAGCTTATAAGAATGAAGACTTTTAAGCTGTATAATATTATTCTGAAAGTAATTTTGATTTTAATATTAAGTTTAGTTTTCAATATTACTTTATATTTTTGTTCTAAGAAGAAAAAACTAAGAAAATTTGTTTCTATCACAACAAAAGAAAAATTCAGATATAAATTTTTATTACTATATGATGAACTTATATAACTTATTTTAAGGTTTCAAATCACAAACTTTGTTATTTAATAATTAATTTCTCAAATAAATAATTGATAATTGTGGAGGCATTTTGTACAGGCATTTTTATAACTCACTGTATTTTTTTTTAAATTTAATAAAGATCTAAGAAGGTACAGACTTTGCCATAAAATTTTTAAACTATTTGTCTTTACTCAAAGGTAAAATAGTTAAATTTTTCTGACAGAGTATGTACCTCATAAAGTATGATAAAAGTTAACATTTTTAAAGTGATTACTACGATCAGAATAATTAAAAAATAAATTTTGGTATAACTAGAATTGAAGATTAAAATAATAAAGAAAGTTTTAAATACCTCTCACGAAATGCACCCTAAAATATATTTTTTTATTTAAAGTCACTGTTTAAATATACCTGACTCAAACTAAAATAATCCTTAGTACATTACGATCCCATTACATATAAAATGAATATGAATTTCATGTAAATATTATTATATTTACCTTTATACTGTATATTATATTATATAAAAAATTAAAACTTTTATCTTTAAAATATATATATATATATATAATTTAAATTTTTAATAATTTAATTATTCATACTTTAAATCTGTATTTATGATCTTATAATATAAAAAAGATAAAAGTTAAACAAATTCTGACCTTACTGATAAATAATATAGAGAACAAAAGGAAAGAAAGAGAAAAAGAGACAACATCAGTGGTGGTGACAAAGTGTGTCGGAACATAAATTATAACCACTCTTCACTCACACACAGTGTAGTGGCCTGAATGAGTATAGTCTCTCTCTCTCTCTTCCTTATATTATACAACTCTCAATGTCCCTATATAGCAAAAGATAAGAGGAGAAACTTGAAGAGATAAGACACGATACTTGAATATGCATGGACCATACATAACAGGAGAGAGGGGAAGAGAGAGAGGAAGAGAGAGAGAGAGAGAGAGAGAGAGAGAGAGAGAGAGAGAGAGAGAGAGAGAGAGAGAGAGAGAGAGAGAGAACACGCAAAATAATAATATAATATTTTAACCAGATCTTCGTATAACGTCTCTATTCTCTCTCATCTCATTTTTTTATTATTATACAATATTATTTTTTTGAGCTGAGTTAAGCACAAAATTTAAAATGTGCACTCAACTTTATAATTCGATCAATAACCAATTAAATTTTATCTATAACTGATTTTATTATTATATATAGAAATATTATAACATTGAAATCCATTGTTACAAGAAAAAAATAATAATTCTTTTATTATAATAATTCCAAATTGATTTCTATTTTTTAAGCTTTGATACTACTTTATATCATAAAAAAATAACGATAATAAAATTCAGCATTATATTTTTGTAAGGAAAAAAATAACTTTGTAAAATGTTATTTTTAAGAGCGTATTTTTATCAAACAATAAAGTGAAAGTAAAATAATGTAATGAGTATGTAACATAGTTAAAATTTAGAACATTCTAAAATATAGCTCATTATTTTTTACACTTTATAACTGTAAACAGTTAAAATAAAATGCTAAAAAAAAAAAAAAAAAAAAAAAAAAAAAAAAAAAAAAAGACTAAAACAAAAAAATGAGTCCAAGGCAACATGAGATAAAATATAAGAACTTTAGCATTGTTTTATATACATGCTATAATAACAAAAAGTGTAATAATTTAAGTTTATATTATAACAACAACTTGTAGCAAAATCATATTATGATGAAAACAAAATCTTAAATTTGGAACTTATGTTTTTAGATACAAATTTCTTTTACACGTATATTTATTGTATACCATTAGTTGTATATACCCTCAATCACGCATTCCGAGTTTGAGGAAAAAAAAGAAGAAGAAGAAGAAGAAGTAAAGTAAGGGGAAGAGAAAAATAACAGTGAATCTGGCTAGAAAATGAATATCTCATGAGGCGAAAGCAGCCGCTCAATAGAATACTCACATAAATAATACACGCAAGTTGGACATAAAAAATATATATATATAGTAACTTTTTTTTTCCTGTATGCGGTATGTCAAAGCGTCAAACGTCCATGTATACAATTTAATTTTTAATTTATTACCTTTTGTCTTTGCTTAACAAAAAAATGTAAATTTATGCGACAATATGTAAGAATATATAGAAAAAATTTCTTTTAAATTTATAATAAAAATCATTTATATTAAAAATTAATGAAAAATATACAGGTGGAACATAATACAATTTTTATTACGCATATATTTTATTATTTAATATAAATTTACCTTTATATATATATATATATATATATATATATATATATATATATATATATATATATATATATATATATATATATATATATATATATATATATATATATATATATATATTATTGAAATTAATAAAAAAATTATTAGTATACAGAGGGTATAGTATAAAGGGAGTATATAATGATAAATATTTAATATTTTGTTTTTGAGCTGTTGCGTCGATATATTTTACATTTACGTTTTTATTTTCATGTAATGGCAATGCAGTATAATTGTGACGTCATGACTAACCAAGGGACGAAGTAGAGAGGGTATAGGGTACTATACTCTACATACATATACAGTACACACACACACACACACACACACACACACACACACACACACAAACACAAACACACACACATATGTGTGTATATATAGTATTGCACCCTCATACAAACTAGAATATGCATCAAAGTTTCATCTCTCTGAGGAATGGACTCGTGAAATCTTAACCAGTTTGTTGTATACGCATGGGGTTCCTATTTTCTAGCTGCATATTCTGTAGAGAATTGCATTATTATGCAATGCCAAAGTTATGTTTAGGGGTTATCCCTTAAGGTATTTACTCATGAATCAATACAATCCCTGTGAACTGTCAGCTGTAAACAAAAGGTACAGGCTTTGACATAAATGTTATTTATTATTACATTTTATACCTTTTTTTGTCAGTTTTTGAATACTTTGTATTTCTCATGTGGTCAATCGTTAAATTCATATAAATTTATAAGTTCAAGTCATTTATGATTATTACAAAAAAAAGTAGCGTGAATTAGCAGTACTTATAATTTTGTTACATTTTATTTAATTATCTAGCATGATTATAAATTGTTGAAAGTTTCAACATAATTTGTTATTTTCATGAAAAAAATTATTGGAAACTGTGTCGGAGATGCTTAAATTTTAATCTAGAAAGGTGCATTCTAACTGCGCCAAAATTATACAAGGTAAATTGTGTATTCTATTTTTTTACTATTATTTTTTTATTTGTATGACAAAAGCTGCATAAAGAAAAGATAAAACCCCAAAAAAAGAATCAGCTTTGTAAGCCAATTTAATGTCAAAGCTCAGTGAATATAGAAAAAAAACACTGCATTCTCAAGCAGATGAAATTGGCAAATATTATGATATGGTTAGTTTAGAGTGAAAGCTTATGCAGAGTCAACACCGCATGCCGACTGCAATTTCACGGTAGGCAAGTCAAGGTATGAGAAACAGTTGCACTGATGCAGCAGTACAGAGAATTCCATGCGAACACCGCAATGTGGCAAGCTCCAACTTCTACCTGCCAACCATGAAACAAACTTCCCAACTTTTTGTGTTTCTTGTCCCTGCACTTGCGGTTTGTACTAAAACTTTTAACTTGACAACAAATCCTTTTTACTCTTAACACTTTTTTCTTTTAACTTTTCTTGTTTTAAGATAATTATATCAAGGGAATAATGTACTTTTTAAACATACAAATACAAAACTATAGGGTGTATGTATTCATGTTAAAGTTGACGCAATGCTGGATTAACTCATTAATATGGACCGGTATAGGAAAATGACTCAGTTTACCAAATTAAAAATTATAAGCACAATTTTTTTAAAGCAGTGATGCTGTTAATAGGTTGAATTAGTATATCTCAAGCATGTGAGAAAAATAATAAAAAAATCAATCAATTTTTCAAAGAAAATAGCCATAAACAAAGTTTGTCCTATGCTCAGTAATGTTGCTCATTGATCCAGTATGGCGTCAAATTGTACTCATTATGACGTCATGTGGATACACCCTATAAAGATCTGAGCTATCTTAAATTTTATTCATTAAAATAAATGCTAACTTAAAACATTGTACAATACCTGCTAAAGTTTTTAATTCTAACACATCCAGTAGAAAAAAAATTTGATTTCAGTTATTTTTACTATTTAGTTTTATTAAATTTTAGTTCTATTTTTAATGCACACATAACGTAAAAAAATATTTGTCACTTTACAATATAGCATTAAATGTCAAACAAAAGTAAAATTTAAACAATTATTACTAAAGGGTTCATAAAAAAAAGGAACAAAAATATATATGTTGCGTAAAGCTTTAAAATTATATTATATTTACTATAACAAGAATTGAATAAAATTTAAAAGCTTTTAAAAAATATTGTACACAATTTTTTTTTAAATACACATTTCAATACAGAAAAAAATCAGATTATATTTTAAATAAAATAAAAATCTGTGCTATAGTATTAGAGAAGTGGTGTTAAAATTTATAAACTGTTGCAAAGTTGACTGCCCAAATGTGTTAATTTATTTACTCACTTCAGTATATAGGGAGCGGACGGGATTGCTATACGCAGTATACTAAAACATTGACACAGTGTCTGTAAAGTAATTGAAAATCTATCACATATCAATATATAATTGATATTTGTTATCATTTTTATTCACTTGTTTAAAAGTACATTATTTAACGAAATATTACAAAAAAAAAAAAAAAAAAAAAAAAAAAAAGATAATGCTACTCATATAGTATCTATGCATTCATATTAAAGTCAACGCCATGTTGGATCACTCAATAATATGGTTGGCATAGGAAAATAACTCATTTTGCCACTTTTAAAACACTATGCAATATCTTTGAATCTTTGAGAGCATTTCATGCTGTAAATATGTTGAATTAGTATCTCAAGTATGTGAGAAAAATAGCAATAACAAAAAATTAACTGATTTCCCAAAGAAAATTGCCTAAAACGAAGTTTGTCCTATGCTCGGCAATGTTATTCACTACTCCAGTATGGCCTCCAAGCGCATTAAGTATGATGACATATGGATACACCCTATATATTAACACGAGGAGAGGTCAGAAATGACAATCACTTGATCAAAAAAAAAAAAAAAAAAAAAAAAGTAATCATCGTCAACAGCTGGACACGTTTTTTTTTTTTTTTTTTTTTTTCGCTCCATACAATTGTGCTTTGGGCTAAGAGAAACTCAGATATGTAAAAATCATGGGGTAAGACTTCAGCAATACTTTATGTGTACGTATCTCAATGGCAACCTACCCTGATTTTTTTTGTTAAGGTTAGATATCACTATACACTATAAACTTGATATTCTCTCCTAATTTGATGGGAATAAATCATAAAAAAAAAACTGAAGACATTGGACCTCGGATCCATCACCTTAAAGGTAATTAAATTGATATAACACAAAATTTAATATTTGATGCTTTTTTGTTTATATTAAATGCTATATAATATAATTTTAGTTATTAGATTAAAGTGAGGCTAAAGTATATAATGAAATCGAAATATGAATTTAAAACTTGCAGTTACAGTACTGAATTTTTAATTGTACAAATTTTTCACATTTTTAACTTAAAATAAAGAAATTGTAGTTGCTATTACTGTAATGGAATTATATTAATGTCTTTAAACAAACTTCTTTTTCTTTTCATAAAGCTTTCATTGTTTTTTTTATATAAAAACTATAAATCACTAGCCTTAAAAAATATGTTATAATATTAAAAAAAAACAAAAAAAAAACAATATTTTATAAGATAAAATGTAGTATATATTTCCATTAGTTAATTTAATTTATGAGTAACAAATTCTTGGTTTGTTTCTCATATAAGATAAATAACATAGGATATGGTATGTGTGGTTATATAACATGAGAGAAGGAAGTCCTATGTTGCAATTTAACAGGAGAGAGAGAGAGAGAGAGAGAGAGAGAGAGAGAGAGAATGCGTGAGTCTGCATGCGGAGGAATGCAGTTTTTGGACTTTGAGGATCGATATATCGACCCCGTGTGGGAAGAGTGGCAAGCCATCCTCCTGCACCCTTGGGAGCTATTGCGAGGGATTGTATGGTCCAGAACATGAGATTCATCTCTCTCTTTCTCTCTTTCTTTCCCATCCCGCATGCAACAGTCTTTCTCTCTATGGTGTGACCCTCCTCTTTTTTCTTTTCTAACAAGGCAATATCTCAGTTAGAACAAAAAAAAAAAAAAAAAAAAAAAAAAAAAAAAAAAAAAAAAAAAAACTTATCAGACAAGAAAATTCTTTTATACTAAAAACTTGATTTTTTTATATTACTGTCAGTTGTTTTTACCACAAAGGAAAAGTATGAAAAAACTTTTGTTTTTGATAAATTGTAATTAATTCTGAAATGTTGTAAATATTATTATTATTACTTTTTGTTTAATACATACAAATTTGTATCTTTTATGGAAAATTTGTGGCTTTATTTATTAAGGAAAAGTTATTGACCATATCATATACTTCACATTTATTTTTTACTTAAAATACTATAACCCATGTTTTCAATTAATAATTATTTTGCTATTTTTTTATTTGCTTTTTCTTTATTTTTGCTTCACAGTAAACACAATCCGAAAAAATGAAAATGCGTTGAGAAAGAAGTTGTAGAAATCTTAAAAAGAGACTTAGGTAAATTCTCTATAGACCAAAAGTTTCTCTCTCTCTCTCTCTCTCTCTCTCTCTCTCTCTCTCTCTCTCCCATGCGTAAAATAAAACAATAAATGTGAAATGGAAATGGCTAAATATGTATTAAGAAAGTTTTTTTTTTTTTTTGCCTCAATCTATTGCATGACATAGCAAATAAATTAAAATTTCTTATTTGTTTTTAATATTCTTTATATATTTATTTATGGATACAAAAACAATAAATACTAAACATAAAAGTACATAAACTTAATTAAATGTTTTTTTATTCGATTTTTATATAAACTTTTTATTACCAAATATATAGAAAGTTATATATATATACACATATATATATATATATATATATATATATATATATATATTGATGTTACTTCTTTTATGTATTAAACTACTGTGTAGAAGATAACGCACGATGATAGCAGACCCTATGACATTAGCGAAGACATTTTCATGCCTCCCCCTTCCCCCATTCCATCTTTAGTTGACATTGTCCTCCTCCAACTCCAACCCCCAAACCAAACCATCTTTTTTGGGTATGAGGGGACACAGGAATGTACCGATATGACAACCAACAGCATCGATCCATATATAGAGAGAAAAAAAATACCACGCATTCTTATATGAAAGTTTGTTCAGTTTAAGAAAACACAAAAAGCTGAGATACTCAAGTACATATGCGTGGTAAAAGAAAAATATGAACCACTTGGTTTAGATCATAACACTATAAGAGTATGCTATATATAGTATACTCTATATAGAAAAAATATATCATATTCTTTTATTTATTTTTTTAAAAACAAACTTATGAAGTAAATAACGTCATATTGTAGTACTCTGTATATAACAACATATGGTCAATATTTTTAGTGATATTTTTCAACTTTAAGAAAAGTTACATAGAGACAAATACGTAGAGTGTATATATATTGTACTTTGTATTTTTGTTGTAATTTCATATTATATATAAAAGAAAATCTCATTTGATATCAAATAAACTGACTTCATATATGGTATATAAAATGGGATATTCATTTTTATGTATATTATAGACTATAATAATAATAAACTACAGAAAAATAAATGATGGTAATTTATAAAATATAATAATCGTAAAATAAACATGTTCTGTTGTTTTTAATTAAAATACATTCACTACACAGTATGGTGCGAATAGTTTATTTTCATTAATGTGTTTAAATATTGTATTTTAAATTACATTTTATATTATTATGTGTGTTAAATTATATTTTTCTATTATTTATAGATACATTCTATAGCAACAGACTGTGTACTTTAAGTAATGGTATTCTTTTTCCCCTCTCAGCTTTATGTTTTTTAAAAGTTGATAAAAATTAATCTGATATTCACTTTTACCAGTGATTTACAGATATTCTCTGAAATGTACACCTATAACATAACTTCATATTATTTGGCAGTTCTAATACTACTTAAAAAAAATTGTATCTATTTTGATATATTTATATTATTTTTTATCTTTCTGTTTTAAATTCCTTGCAAATAAATCATGTTCTTCTTCCGACATCGGAGAAATAATCCTCACGTGTTTTGTGAAGAGGAGTACGTGGTGGTAGTTTTTTTTTCTTTTTTTTTTTTTTGGGGGGGGGGGGGGAGTGAGCGGGTGGAAGAGGGAGAGAGAAGAAGCACAGGTTGCAAGAAATGGATTTTTCGATCTGCCAAGCAGACCTACTGGGGGGGTGCAAAGCGATTTATATTTTTTTCTGCAATTTCAACGTTAGCTAGGGGTTGAGATTAATCGAGACTAGCTGCTTGAGTGATAGCAACGTGTCCAGTGAAGCAGGCCACGTGATAAGAGCTGGCCAATCAGAGTGGACATTGAGTGATGATCGTAAGACAGTATGACCATTATCAGTAGTTCCTTTTTTTGTACATATACATTTTTTTTATATTACAATACTTGACGTTTTAGTGTAAAGCAAAAAGGAGAAAAAAAAAAGAAAGCAAGAAAAAAATAATTTTGTCAGTGAGATTAGTTCTGCTCCAGTTACTAACTTGTGTTTGAGGCTTTTTTTTTTTTTTTTTTTTTTACTTAGGTAAATAAATTGCTTGCATGTGAAATGAGCGTCAAATTACAGGTGAATGTAGAAAGAAAAGGGTATATTTTCTAGAGACTTTGCATTCTATCTGATTGAATAGAGATAGAAGTTCTCTTGACTTAAATTATTCAATTCAGGTAAATTTTCATTGAAAATGAATTTACGTTGTAAATGGTAAATGATTAAAGCGTAAATTGATAATTTATTCAAATTTAGATAATTTCAGTTTCAAGGCTTAGAAAGTCACAAATTTGAGTTAATTGAGATGTTGCAGCCTTAAAATTAACACAGATAAATTTATATTCAAAAAAATGCAAAGTCATTTTAAGAGTTCTACTAATATTATAATAATATAAACATAAAACATTAAATATTGTCAATCCTTCATCACACAAGGTTAAATTAAAATTCAATTTTAATTAAGAGAACTAAAATGTTCCAATACAAGATAGTAATAATAATTTATACTACATTTACGTCAGTATAGTACAACTAGTATACAAATGTTGTTATTGCATAACAATTATGGAAAGTACTAATATCACGGAAAGTATAACTTACGTAATTTATGCAGCATTTATGTCATTATGGCATAAATGATGCTAAATTAGAACAAAATAAATATTTATGCTATATTCTCATTTATGTATTTATTTATTTTTATATTTATGCTATGTTCTTTTTAGCAAATTTATCAGTAAATATAGCATAGATTATGCTGTATTGAACAAATTGTGCTGAAAATAAGTTAGCATAATTATTACGTATTTATTTTTGTCCTTGTACAGTATACAGTATCATATTTAAACAATATAACACAGTTACTATTCAGCATGGACAAAAATAACAACGTAATAATTGTGGTGGCTCACTTATAGCACAATTTGTTCTACACAGCATAATTTATGCTATAGTGCATAATAAGTATGTTACATGGCATAAATATTATGTTGTACAGCATAATTGTTAGTGTTGTTCCACTTTAGTATAAATTGTGCTATATTGATATAAATGCAGCATAAATTACGCAATTCATTCTTTCCGTGAGTATAGCATAAATTATGTTGTACTTGAAAAATATTACTGAAAATTAGCTAGCATAATTATTAACTATTCATTTTTGTCCGTTTTTAGTAGATGTATATACTAACAATTTTTTTTTCTTTATAAAATATTTAACTATATAAAGACCCTTTTGAAAATAAATTAGTAATCAATTTACAAAAGGACAAATTTGTTTGTCAGTTTTAGTAACACGTGTGTGTGTGTGTGTGTATGTGTGTGTACACATGAGTTAAGCCGACGTAATGT
This sequence comes from Ecdyonurus torrentis, assembly GCA_949318235.1. Lineage (NCBI taxonomy): Eukaryota > Metazoa > Arthropoda > Insecta > Ephemeroptera > Heptageniidae > Ecdyonurus > Ecdyonurus torrentis. The sequence continues at coordinate 37,343,239 of OX439132.1, read as the reverse complement.
AAAAAGTAAGGGAGTAAAAGTTTACGACACATGTTGGAACAGAATTAACGTCATTTAATTACTGACAAGAACATGTTGGGGAAACTCTCTTCTCATTAGCTGGACACTCAAATTACCAAACACACTCTCTATGTGATACGATAAGACTATCTATAGAGAGAGAGAGAGAGAGAGAAATGAAATGAACCAAGTATACTGTATAATGGTCGTTTATTTCCTTTTTATATAAACAAAAAATTATCTAAAAGGTAGTCATTAAATGTCAAAAAATAAAATTTATAAACAAAGTTTGCGAAGGTGTAAATGAGGATAATTTTATATTCAAATTTAAATAATAAAATAGAGAGAGAGAGAGAGAGAGAGAGAGAGAGAGAGAGAGAGAGAGAGAGAGAGAGAGAGAGAGAGAGAGAGAGAGAGAGAGAGAGAGAGAGAGAGAGAGAGAGAGAGAGAGAGAGAGAGAGAGAGAGAGAGAGAGAGAGAGAGAGAGAGATTCAGCACTTTTATAACACATATCAAAAAGTGTTTTTCTACATAACATGATGTTTCATTTTTCAATTAAAATGCATTTTAAGTTAAATAAAAAAAAACTGCTTCACTGTAACAATAAATGACATTTTTAGCCTAAAGTAACATGCACATATATAAATTGCTGACACTTTATACATGGAAATTGCAACTCTTGAATGAAATTTAAATGCCAGAAAATTGTGCAGACACGACAAATAATAAACATCATAAAAACTGTTTTAAATTGTGTAGTGTTCAATCTTTTTTTTTTTTTTTTTTAATACTATTCACATCTCAGTATTCAGCAATAAATTTTAATAACAAAATTTACATAAAAATCTTCAATGCAGTTCAGCAAGTGAATAATATTCAACATCTTGAATCTATCGTAATATAATATTATAGCCTGTTCTCACAAGTTTTTTTGTCCATTTACTATAAGAAAGAGCTTGCAGTTTTTCTCTGCATAATATATTTTATTTTATGTGATTGTATTAACTCCTAAAAATATTGATATTTGAAAAATCATGAAAATTGCTCCATTAAAAAAACTATAAAATATATATGCGAATTTAAAAATTTCTATTTCTTTTTAATTATTCTTGGAACAAGTGTTGAACAAGTTAAATAAAAATCTATAGACGCAAATATTACTGATATTAAAAAGTATTAGAGTTTTGTTATTGAGTCTACACTGTAATCTAAACTAAAATGGTATGTAAAAAAATAAGATCCATCAACATTTTGAGCATAATGTTTAAAAAAAAAATGTAATCAAATTTAAATATTTTATACATTAAAAAAAACAAAATAAAAAAAAGCGTACCTTAATAAAAGTAATTTCCAGTTTTAAAAGTACAGAGTAGCAGTAATTTAAAATTAGAGACTAAGCATAAAAAAGTCTCTAATTTGACTTTGCTTCTCTCTCTTTTTTCTTTTAGAAGAGCTTTTCATGAGTTACATCATGTATCTTGATGATAACAATGATGCTTACATAGAAAGAGAGAGAGAGAGAGAGAGTTAACATTCAACCCGCCTTTCTTTCTTTTCCTCTCTTTCTCTCGTTTCTCCTTACCAGATGAATTCTTACTCACGTGCGTGTTTTACGACTAGAAGCCCTGACGATGCGTCTTCCCTACTTTTTTTTTATCCCCTGAGATCTGCAAAATCTCTTGAGGAGAAGAAATAAAGTAGAAGAAACTCTTTCTCTCCTTCTCTCTCTCTCTCTCTCCAACTTACACCAAAGGCGTCTGTCCATGACAGTTAACTTGTATGCAAACGAATAAATTTTGTAAACCTACTTTATTTACCTCTTATATGTATATATATATATTTATTCACATATATACATATTTATAATATATATACATATATAAGATAAGCAAAGTAATACTTTTTTTTTACTTATATATTTTGATATAAGATTCATGTCATATTTTTAAGACGTGTATATCAATACACTTTTTATACATAAACAACTTTTATAAAGAAGTAAAAGAAAAAAGTTTTTACAATGTGGGGAAAAAAATATAAAAATCTTATTTCTTTGTGTCATATTTTTATATGATGTATAAAACTTTTTTTTTCTTTCTTGACTGACACTATATATGGAGAATAGTGCCAAATTTGACACAAAACAAAACAAAAAATGAAAATTTGAGGATTTTTTTATTTTTTATATTTGTGTAATAAAAGATTGGATTCTTAAAATAGAAAATATTTTTTAAAGCTAGTTTATAAAATATGCTTGGAATTTTGTTACTAAAATATTATGGTTTTATGTTTTTTTTTTTTTTTTAAAGGAATGCAGTATGAATTTTAATTCAGAATTTTTTAAAAATGAATTTAAAGTTAGACTAATAAAACTTGAATTTATTAAATGCTTTTATTAGGATTAAAAAATATAAATATGAAAACAAAAATCCATACTTGGAGTTTTAGGTTAGAGTATTTTTATGTGTAAAGTTTCTGTAGTTTTATTTACTGGAAAATTTATTGTGTTATCAAAAAGATTTTGATTTCTGGTAATGCAAGTTATATAATATATTGAGGGTATATACTTTGTGACCAAGCAACTTTACATTTGAAATAATCAGAAAATGTAACAAAAATATGAATAAAAGAACATCTCTCTCTCTCTCTCTCTCTCTCTCTCTCTCTCTCTCTCTTTCTCTCTCCCCTCCTTCTAGCTTTAGCTATACTTCGAAAAAAAAAGTATTAGCTGATTTTTTTACTCACAAGACTTATTTAAGACAGGTGCAAAAAGTCTCTCGTAAATTTTCCAGTACAAATCTGACTGAAGATAAAGAACAATGAAAATGTTTTTTTCTTTTCGTCTCCCTCTTTTCAGTACCTATTTCTTGAGCTAGTTGTTGAGACGGGTGATAAGATGCATCATCCTGAGAGTGCAACAACGCCGCCACTTGACGGTTCTCTCTCTCTCTGGCTGCAGGATGCTCCTCCACTTGTGCTGTCTCAATGACACGCGGTGCTTACTTTGCTGCCTGACGGTAACTTAAGTCGTGCACCCCACCAAGTGCTCCAGCACGTGCGTCCCTCTTCCTTAACAACCACATGCATGCTCAACCTGCACATTTGCAATCTACACACTCATCTCATTCATTCGGCAAGTAATACTATTTTGTCATCCAACTCTGAAATTTGTGACTTAAAAAAAAAAATCTTTCAGGCTGTATAAATGAGTTACTCTACTGCTCAGCAGCAATACATAATATAAAATCCCCCCCCCCCCCCCTCATTATGTCAGGTTGTATCGAGATTGCTCTTCAATTTTATGTATTTTTAGGCAAATAAAGTAAATAAATTTAAAATAAGAGCAGTTTAAAAGTATTGAAATAATAACTGTCATTTTTTACCTGCGTTTATAAAATAATATATGTGTTTCATTTGAATAATCACTTTTTCTATTAAATGAAATAGCTTTATAACATTTTTATTTGAAAAATACTAAAAATGCATTTAAATCAAAACAACGTACTATACATAAATCTAAGTGACACAAAATTGTTACACTTTGGCAATCTCACTATAACAACTGCTGACGTTTCTTGCCACGCATTGATAAATAAAATGTTTGTATTACCTTTGCAATCTTGCAATAAATATCCACAAACGATATAAGAAAAAAAAATAGTGATAGAATGAAATTTATTGCTTGTTTCCTTTTAAGTTTTCATTCCCTTACCGTTCAGTTATCACACTTATTTCTCTTTACTGCAATCTTCTTCAAAAAATCTATAAAATGTTCATTCTTTCTTTTTTTTTTTAATGTAATTCAAGTCAACTTGTAAAATAACTAAATTTAGAAGAACAAAATAAATTTATTCTTCTATAAGGTATAATTTTTAAGATCCCCTCATATACAATCAAGTATAAAATTTAGTAATTTTCTTTTTTTTGTTTAAAATATAAAGAATATAATATACTAAATTATATAAAAAATTACTTTATAAATATACTTAACTTTATGTTGCCCTCTCTCTCAAAAAATAAATGCAGTATATTTAATGTTTATAATATTTTTCCCATTTTCTACACACGTTTGTGGTTAAAATTATGACCTATCATGCTTAATACTGACATCATGTATATGTAAAATTATATAGTAGAGTGGATTATAACATGCACACAAGCAAAAGATGAGCTAACAAGTTTTTTTTTTTTTGGGGGGGGAGGGGGGGGGGGTGAAATACGCAACCGTATATAGAGTATTACGCTGACGTTCAACACAATTTGCATACGCTAACGAAAATGAGAAGATGCTTTATATAAATATAATTTTTTTTTTGAAAGGTTCCATCTACATAACCTAATTTACATGTAGATACACTATAATAAGGAAATTTTATACCTAGTAAAGTTATGAAGCAATTATAAATATGAAGTATATATTATTATATCCTGTTATATTGTATAGTATATTATAGATCCTTTCAGTATCATTACTTTAAAGTATTTAATTTGTGTCGAAACTTTCTTTTTTTTTTTTTTTTTTTTTTTCAAAATAAATTGTTAGCTATCAAGTAGTTTACCATATTGTTGATAAAAGTCGTTATCTTATGAATTTGTAAAGCTGTATTTTATTTTTGAGTCACTGTATAAGATTTTACGAGCAATGAAATGCCTGTAATGTTTATATGTAAAACAAGGTAGACAGTTTTAAAAGTATTAAAAATATTTCAGTATTACGAATCTTCTGATTTTTATTTTCTCATTTACAACTGTGGATGACATTTGTTATTGTTACACAACTTTCTATTTCTTGTATATTCATCGTTAAACTAAAATAACACTGTGTAGTATATTATTCTTTGATATAATCAGAAACACTTAAGATGGAAGGTAAGAGTGTATAATATCATGTTTCATTTTTTTTTTCTTTATTATATATATTTATATATTACATTGCACTTTCATTTTCTTTTTACATGAAAAATGAAACTAAGTTTGCACTTGAGTATTTTAAGAGTTTGCTATGAACGTGTCAGGTTACCATATGGGTCTCTTGAGAACGTGACAATGGTGCAATCTTTCTTTCACTCGCAACAATGCAATGCATCTCGAGAAATGAATAAGGGGAAGGAATGCATATATTAACAAGTACCTAAGCACGTGCGTATATATAACAATCGTGCACACACATGCACTAAATAATTACCCCTCGTATGTATTCATAATAAGAAAGGACAATAAGTGAAATTACCATCTCATTTCTTTCTTCGTATATATATTTTTTTTTCTTGTAATTATTATTTTTTTAATTACTTGTTGTATAACGAGATCTCATTGTGACTTTTGAATAATATAAGCAGATAATAATATTATAATTTTATTTAACCACAAGTAGAAAATAAGTGTTTGTAAATAGCACCATAACTCTAGATATTTAACATTGAAATCATAGAACGCGTACGGGAGAGAAGCCCCTGAACTTATATGCAACCGTTTGGGTATTAATAGCGTGCGGGTTGCCTATCTATTCAGGATATATTTTGCGTTGTAGACACTGTCGAGTTTGATCAAATTAATTCATTCATTCATTCATTCATTCATTCATTCATTCATTCATTCATTCATTCATTCATTCATTCATTCATTCATTCATTCATTCATTCATTCATTCATTCATTCATTCATTCATTCATTCATTCATTCATTCATTCATTCATTCATTCATTCATTCATTCATTCATTCATTCATTCATTCATTCATTCATTCATTCATTCATTCATTCATTCATTCATTCATTCATTCATTCATTCATTCATTCATTCATTCATTCATTCATTCATTCATTCATTCATTCATTCATTCATTCATTCATTCATTCATTCATTCATTCATTCATTCATTCATTCATTCATTCATTCATTCATTCATTCATTCATTTACTTATTCCTCAGCATTTAACATGTAGGAATCCATATTCTAAGAGACACCTACAATATGAAAAACTTTATCGTCACATGTAACCTTGTAAAAAAATACTCCATGTAATAACATTTTGTCCAACAATGTAAAAAGTTACGAAGACGACGAAAAAGTCACAGATTTGGTTCGTCGCGCCAACATGTCTTTTCTATGGACCTAACTATAGTGATTTACTGTCTTTTCAATTGTGGCTACATTCGAGAACGGAATTGATAATCAATGTATTCTTTTGTAACAAAACTTCAATATTTTTTCACCAGGTTGGCACTACAACCTAAACTTATGTATAACAAAATACAGAAAAAAAAAATCTACCTGTCAAATCTTAGAAAACTTATAACTTTTTTTTTTTAACCACAAAAAAATACATACATGAAAAGCTCAAAATAAATTCAATTCTGCTACTTTTTTTATCATTGCATTGTATTTAAACACAAAGTTTAAAATAGGCTTAAAACCTTAGTAATTCTGGTAAGTGTACTCAAATTACTCAGGATAAAATGTAATGTACCTCCTTCCCTCCTAGTACATATGAGGATTATAAGATAATGAAACCTGCTGCAGTTGCGCCTCTTATGGCATCGAGGGGAACTTGTAGGATCAAAAGTGTCAAGTGTCATATTATTGTGTGTGGTCTCATTACCTAATATGGTGTTAGAATAGAAAGTAAATTGCAATAACGTTTGTAATATTTTTTTCATATATTTAATTTACGTAATATAATACGTAAATATACTAATTTTTACTATTAATTTGTCCAGTTGCAGATTTTTCAAGTCATGTGTAATGATAAATGCAAATTTAATCCAAGCAATTTATCCAGTAACTTGTTTTTAAAAATTCATTATTTTACTTAAAAAAGGCAAAAAGTTTCAGATATGAGAAAGCATCTAAATAATGATTTTTAATACGCAGATGTTTTCTACCTCAACTTTGAAATATTTTAAACTTTTACCCTACAATTTTTCACTCTTTTTAACTCTCTTATTTGCGTGTTTATTATTTTTTGTGTTTTAATATTGGAAATTTTAATTAAAGCTTAAAAAGTTTTGTAAACTTTTGCCTCTTTGCCACAATGAAATTATATTTTTTTAGCACTTCTTTTTTTAAAGTTTTTTTTCCTTCTTGATTGAATGAAACATTCTTTCATTACAAGTGAATGGATAAAGGGAATGTATTATATTAAATCTTCTGGTGCAAAATTTTAGTTTTTTTTTTTTTTTTTTTTTTCATATGAATAAGTACGCCAAATTGATGAGTAGTATTAGTACAATTTTCATTGTTGCAAACTTACAAGTTGGTGTTGAATTTTTTTTTACCATTTTATGCAAAAAGCTTTCTATAAAGTGGGTGCATTGGCAAATACAAAGTTTGAAAGAATGAAAAAAAAAATCCAGCTTATTAGCTGAATTAAAAACAAAATATTTGTTAACTCAGTAAACCAATGCGCCAGTTTCAAAATACAGCATTATAAAAAAAGAAAAAAAATGTATAGCAATGACCAAAAATCCAACTACCAAGACTTTCAATTTTTTTCTTATCTTTGTTATCAAAAGTTAATTTTGGAATATTTAAATTCTCTATTATTTGGTAAATTTCACACGACTGTCCAACCTTATTTATTATTATTTCAAACTACAAACTGTATTTTTATTATTCTATATTACTATTAAAGATTTCTTATATAAATATGAAATAAAAAAACTTTAAAAATGTAATAAAATATAATTCACTAATATTTGTATTCTTTTTAAGTAATAAAAATATAATAATACCAAACAAAAGTACATCAGTGTATATATTTCTTTTTGTTGTTTTATAAATAGACATTTAAAAAGTTATTAAAAAATATCTTCTATATTTTTCTCAATAATATGAAAAGTACCAGTCGTTAAAAATTGTAAAATGTATAAAGATGGTTATCAAACGTTATATAACCTATACTTGTATAATAAAACGTGATATAATAAAGACTTATCAGCAATTACATACATTTTATATATATGAACATTTAAGATATCGTATAAAGCAATAAGCTTAAAGCACGCCAGTAACGTTTAATATACCAAACTTTGACCATACTATATACCAAATAGTGGATCTTTTAAAATAACTGCATTTCATAAGTTTTCATCACGATAGGTGTGTTTACATGATTCTCAAGAAAAAGAAGAAAAAAAGTGTTAAAGTATGTACGCAGTAAATAAATTGTAGTAAAAGAAATTTCAAAATAACTTTTTTTTTTATTGCTTTGGCTTTTTTTTTTTTCCAAACCTTTTTTTACTAACTGAAAAAATATAGTACATGTACGTGTAATTATATGCAAAAAATTATATATACATAATATATATATATTTTTTACATGCTTATAAATACAATTAACATTTTAAGAAATATTTTTACATGAAATTAATTACAGGTTTTTCTTTTAATCATAGCTTTAAAAAAAATATAAGGTCATAAAATTTGAGTAATATTAAAAAAATATATATATGGTAACGGAAAGATTTGACATGAAATTTTGTATGCTTATTATATATATATATATATATATATATATATATATATATATATATATATATATATATATATATATATATATATATATATATATATATATATATATATATATATATATATAAATTATTCACGTTGAAATTGATTTAAATAATGCAAATTCTGTTATATTTATATAATAGTTATTTAAGAAAACACACTATGCAAATACGATTGAAGATAAAGAACAATGTTTTGTTTTACTAACATTATTGATATCAAGATAGTTTTTTTTAGCACGACAAAGAAAATTATAATGCTATTAAAAAGATTATAATCAGAAAGAAAGTGAAACAAAAAATGTCATGCTGCAACAAATGAGCATTTAATTTATGTTGATATTTTTTTACATTTTAAGTCGTAGACATATAAGATTTTGAGCGTGTTTTCAGAGTTAATAAAGTGTATATTTCAATTTAATCAGCAGTATTTATAAAACATAAACTTATTGATTTTTATTTATCCACAGTTAGTTATGGCTAAAAGTCTGAAAGAATTACGCCCTCAGATAAAGCTGAAAATGAGGTACTGTGATTATTTTACTAGTTGTAAAATGCAGAGTAATCTTTAATTATTGTTGTTGTTTTAAAATTTATAACACGTAAATAAAAGGGAGATACAGTGCCAAATTTCAAATTCTAAATTGTTGAAATTTGACTCCCGTATGAGCCTTATATTAATTTCAATAATTTTCCCGTATTTGATGGTTATGGACTTTTTTTTTTTTTTTTTTTTTCCCAGTTGAGTTGTTACCATTGACTTTTAAAGAACATAAAAAGTACTTAAAGCTTTTGAATTTCAGAGATACAACTTTCTAACTTAATTGGAACAATTTTCAAAGATAAAAAGCGCGCATCCAACTATTATGGGGTTCCGATAATGAGAAGCGTCTGTCTTTCTTTCATTCGTGCAAGTAAATAATAAATTTTTATTATTAAATCTTGTAGTATCAGTCTCAAAATATTTTCAATATTTTATTGTATTGAATTAGATTGGATTTTAATATATTCAAATCACTAAATAGTAGAATAAAAATAATTTCAAATAAATAAGGCAATAATAACAAATCAACTAAATTTTAAAAATGTACATCTTTGATAAATAAAAATATTACCTACAATACTTATTTATTTTTATTTTATGTAAATTAAATACAATTATATTGATTATATTTTTAAAAAAATTATTTTGTTCAAGGTACTATACGTAAAAATTGTTATTTACTAAAAAATATAAATATATATTTTTTTTATCTTATATAAAACGCTCTTATGTTATATTAAAGTCGTTATTAATGTTAAAAAGTACAGCAAATTGAAAATAACTTTTTGGATATAATATAAAGCTGTCTAGTGCTTAAATTTAAACGACAGTAATCATTTAGTTTACGAGGTCATTTCCATGTTTCATTATCACACGACAGATAAAAAGACACAAAAGTGGGAGAGAAATACTATGAAATAAAAATAATTTAGAATCAAAATATATAAATCATGAAGAGATACATGTAATTTTGTTCTTATTTATAAAATAATAATAAATAAACACAAAACAGTTCGGTTAATATGTAAAATCGTAATCATCTGTTTTCTATACAGCTCATATTTTTGCACAGATTTTTTTTTCTTAAATTGGAACCATTTATACGTTATTATGAATTTATAAAATACATAGCGCCGTAATTATAACTTTTATTGTAGCAAATTTATTTATCATTAGAATTTACTTATATAAAAAGCATTTTGATAATGTGTAACAGTTAAAAATTTGTAAATATTAATTACAAAAGTAATCTACTGTTTATCACAACATTTTCCTTCATCTGTTCGTTGCTGGAGCCTATAGACATAGACACTGGAGTTGGAGCATTGGTTACTTACTTACTTACTTACTTACTTACTTACTTACTTACTTACTTACTTACTTACTTACTTACTTACTTACTTACTTACTTACTTACTTACTTACTTACTTACTTACTTACTTACTTACTTACTTACTTACTTACTTACTTACTTACTTACTTACTTACTTACTTACTTACTTACTTACTTACTTACTTACTTACTTACTTACTTACTTACTTACTTACTTACTTACTTACTTACTTACTTACTTACTTACTTACTTACTTACTTACTTACTTACTTACTTACTTACTTACTTACTTACTTACTTACTTACTTACTTACTTACTTACTTACTTACTTACTTACTTACTTACTTACTTACTTACTTACTTACTTACTTACTTACTTACTTACTTACTTATTTACTCACTACTTTGATTTAAAGTTTAAAAACAGGAAAATTTAATACCTGTATAGATTTAAAATAGCAATGCGCCACGTTGTGCAAAGCACACATTATTTGTTCTCCTGTAAGCTTATTGGGGCTAGGCAAATATAAAAAGGTATCAATATAAAACTAATTTTTTAAATAAATAACAATAGACTTCTAATGTTCTAATTTTAATAAAAAAAATAGAGAGAGAGAGAGAAAATAATCAATAATCAATTTCATTATTTCATGTCTAAAAAAAATTATAATAGCCAGTGTGTACAGCATGATGAATATTATTAGCCTGTCTTTAACTAAGCTATAGAAATATCCCCAGCATATTTTTACTCACAAACACAGTGGATTTTGTTGCGAGGCTTACTAATGTCGAGTAATTTGTCTCGGGTGATTTACTACCAAACTCGGTAAAAAATAAAAAAAATCCTAGTGTGAGATAATACCCCGATTTTTTTAAAAATTTATTTACTAAACATATTTCAAACTTTTATCTCTCATAAACTCTCATAATATAAGTTATATTGTAATTGATTTTCTATATACACTGAACTGAATATTGTGTATTCATAAAAAAAAAGACTCTTATCGATGAAAATGTTAGCTAATTTTTATTTTTCATTGTGGTACCATAAAAATAGTTGGAGCGTTAAATGTTTACATAATATAAAAGCAACAAAACATTTTATAAAGATAGCAATTTAATTAGGATGAAAAAAAAAAAGAAGCACATAAAATTTTTACACATTTTTAAGTAAATATTTTTATAAATAATTACTTATTTATAGCTTTATATGAAAAAAAATATTTTTTAAAGTTTTTCAGAGCAGAAAAAAGTGATTAAGTATTCAACAAATTGCTCTGAAGTTTAAAGCATCGTAAACAAAAACAATATATTAAAATTCCTCATTTTTTCCCTCTTTTTTTTATATTTATACGAGTGTTTTTTTAATGCGAAGTATCTTCCCTCTCATTGAGTTTTTCCACTGGGTTTAATTAGCCAGCTTTGTTGTTTAGTAATTAAAACGTAATTAGCTGATTTTAATTCGTAAAGCCAACTGGATGGAACCAGTCAAGTTTGACATTTATTTCACGTTTTTTTTTAATATATATATTTTTTTGTTTTCAAACAATAAATCTGATATACAAGTAGAGCGTGAAAATAATATAGCATTTTATCATGACAAATTAATTAAAAACCTATTTTTTTTTACATTTATTTTTAATTAAAAATATATACTGAAGCAGTACTCAATTATATATTTCCTGTATTTTTTTGATTGCACGCTGTTTTAATAATTTAAAGTAAAAAATATAAATAGCATGTAATATATATATATATATATATATATATATATATATATATATATATATATATACATATATATATATATATATATATATATATATATATATATATATATATATATATATATAAAGAAATAGTACAACAGAGCATCATAAGACAATGGTCATAGTATAGGAATGACTCGTCTAATGTTTTACTGAGGCCAATATTATGAATTATTTATATCAATATATTAACGATATATGAGATACATTTTTACATTAGAAAACGTTGATACAAAAAGCATTTACTGATTTAATTCACTGTGATATATATATATATATATAGCAGCAGACGGTACGCACTTCAGCTTCCGTTAATATTGCGTAAAGGGGATTAACTTCACAGTTATACTGTTTAATTACGCAATATAAGGGGAAAATATAGTTTTTAGAATTGAGTTTATGCGTTTGATTGGCCGACTGTTGAATGAATGACGTGAACTGCACACACTTGTCATTGACAGCTTGAGGGGACATGTATTACGGAAACTGCGAGCTTTGCACGATTTCAAACGTGTCTACCACAGCCGGCATGCTCTCTTCTTCTTTCTAATCGTTATTCTGGATCTGTCTGCTACTGGTCTTAGATTTTTCAACCGTATATCTTTGCTTCTTTTATTCTGTATCGTATTTTTGTTCATGATTTTTGTTTGCTCTTTTAGAAAAAAAAAATATTGCACATGGTTCACATTATTAACGCTTATGATTTTTTCTTGTCCCCATCTCTCTCTCTCTCTCTCTCTCTCTCTCTCTCTCTCTCTCTCTCTCTCTCTCTCTCTCTCTCTCTCTCTCTCTCTCTCTCTCTCTCTCATTCTTTTGTTCTTCATCCTTTTAATACAATGCAATAAAAACACAAAAAAAAAAAATCCAAGAACATTAATATCATTTTGTTATGTATAGGTCATTTCTATTGATCGGTTTTATAAAATTATTGCTTCCCTTTTTTTTATTCTAAAATAGAGTTTTCCTCTCGTATAATATAATGGAACTGTGTAGTGCTTTTGCATTATTTTTTTCTCCTCTCCACCCACCACAAACCTAATAAAAATATTTTATACCATGTCAGGGAGAGCGTACACCTCCCCGCAAACTCAACGTGGAAAAGTACAAGCCAGTGCAATATGCTTTTTTTTTTTAGAATAAACGTATTTTAAAATAATAAATAACGCAAGGACTGTTTTGAAAGGGATATCAAAACATTTACGATTGAGTTCATTTATGAAGAATTAATCTGGTATGTAAATAAATATATTGAAAAGGCACATTATAATCATAAAAAAATGTATAATTTAATACAAATGTATATAAATAATATTATGTATTCGATGTTTTTCCACATGGTAAAAAAAAATACCATGAGTGTTCATTGAATGAAAATTTCTAGAGATAACTTTACAGTTAGAAAAAAACTGTTTTTTATTAATTAAGATTCAAAATTTCAACTGAAGCAATCAAATTTCCATATAAACTACTATTATGTTAAAACCAAAACTAAAAACATAAATTATTATATTCTAAAATGTTTTAAATCACTCCCCTTATTTAACAATTTATTTTAGCCTATATACTATTTCTTCTAGTAGATTTTATATTATATGTTTAATATATATATATATAATATATATATAACGCGTGTTAGGGTGTAACGATTTCATTACTATTTTACAAGAGTATATATATAGTGGGCAGTTTTTGAAGGGTATAAGTTTTGTGCGGGTGGGATATATTACTGCACTATATGTTGTCCGCCCAGTTTTAGGTCCCTGTTAAGACGGTGAGGATTTATGTGCAGTTGAACGGCTTCTAATACAAGCAAGTAAGGGTATATAATGTGACGTTGGTTAGAAAATTTATGTCTAGTTTCTATAGCTGACAGGTTAGCCATCAAATACAAAATATATATATGTAATGTATCGTTCAAAATATACGACAAGTGCTTGCAAATAATAATAAACATAAAACTAAACTCACATGTTACTGGGTATTAATGTTAAAATTGGACTCAAGTACTTTTTTCTGATATATAAAGAGGAGAGAGAGAGAGAGAGAGAGAGAGAGAGAGAGAGAGAGAGAGAGAGAGAGAGAGAGAGAGAGAGAGAGAGAGAGGAGTGGATATTTTGACTTGAATTTGATGATACAGAATTTTTTTTATGATGTAAGTTTAATTTTGTTATTAAGTTAAATACTTTTAGTAACTTTGGAGAATATTCAGTTGTTTTTTGAAATAAAATACTGAATGCAAAATATAAATGAATTTCAATATAAACAAATTGTTTTATTTATAAATATCTCTCCCGTTTCAATTAAAATGTTTAAAACAATGAGTTTCTACAAAAAAAGAAATAAAATAAAATGAAATAGTTCAATTTTTTTACATTTTTTTTTTTTTCTTCAAGATTTTTTGAAAGTATGTATTATTCTTTTTAACTTGCGTCTGGAGGACGTAAAAGTTGTCTCAATATTTACAAAATAGAAGTCCTATTTCATGTGTTCAATTTTATAGTTTTAAAACTTCTTATAAATTAGTATAATAAATATTTAAGTATAAAAAAAACTGAAAGTTTTCAATAAATTAATAATAATAAAAGTATATTTTCATATTATGAGAAAAAAATATTTTAGACTGTAGGATTTCATTAATATATTTCAATAGAACTACATAACATTTAGAATGTTTAAAGCTCAAATTATACTTAAGCTAGCATTTCAACACCCAAAAATATTAATTTATTTTAAAGACGAGAACACATACATATATGTATATGTATTTTATTTTAATTGCATGAGTTTTAAGAGCATGTGAGCTGAATTCTCAAAATTAGTTAAATTTATGAAAATATTATGTTTCGTAATTAAATTCTATGTATATGTATGTATGGTCTAAAATATTCAGGTATAGTAGTAGTGAAAGTTTTGTGTATTCACGCTCACGCACTGACAGAGCTCTTACTTATATTATGTAGGAAGCAAGGGAAACTTTACTCACGCACGCACGCACACTCTTTACTCAGTGCAGACAATTTTAGTACTCCAGTATATAGCAACAGCCCGGCTTTAATTAACATCAACTACCATAACAACGAGACGTGGTTCTTAAAGAGACACAGTTTAGCCTGCTTGGATTATGACGACCGACCATATCTCTGTAATTTTATTTGTATAACCTCATGCATGGATTTCAAAATAGCTGATTAAATATTTATTTAAAATATAATTTTAGTATTTTGAATAAATAAGTGAAATTTTAAGGTAATTTTTAATTATTTAATTTTAAATTCTTAAGTACCTAGCAACGTTAATAAAATTATACATTTTTATATATTTTGAATCGAAAAAAAAATATATTTGGTAACGTTTAGAATTTTATAACTACAACAATTAAATATTAATAAATAAAAAATAAATAAATTAATAAAGGTAACTTTTACCTAGTACATACGAACATAATTATTTGCATGCAAGCAATATAAATACATACACATGACTACAATTACGTAGTTTGACAATGAAACACACAATTAAAATTCAATGTGATTTGATTGAAATATTTGTGTGCGTCTCTAATGATATCTACACTTTCTGCATACGATTCTTACTTCATGTTAAGCTCGTGGGACAAAACGTCATTATACTTAACTAACTCATTTAAAAAATTATTATGACTGTGTAACCGCTGAACAGGTTCTAAGATCATTTTTCTACATCTTACGCACCTTTTTTCTATCCTGCAAAATATTATATCAAGCATTTTACAGTATTTTCATAACTAGTATTAATACTTATTACCGCATCTCCCCAATGGAGTCCCCAATAAGTTAAAGCCATAGACCACATAAAAAAACATGTGCTTTTTAATGAATAAACATGAAATGGGATCTTCAAAACTGTTGACAATTTTTACCAGAATGTTAATATAGCCCCACGAGAGAACGTGAAAATACTATAAAGTATGCAATTTAAGTGACTATTCATGTTTATGACGTCAGAAACATGCAAAAATTAGTATGAAAAAGTTGTGAGGGTTGCATAAATTGAAATTTCTTATCACTGCTACAGTTGGATTTTGAGAAAAACTAAAGTTATTTATGTAAGTCCCATCAAGTGTTTTGTAATATAAATGCTTAATATGTCTTTCTCTGGTCTATTCCTTTAATAATAAAAAAATTGTTATATTGTTGATTAAGTAAAAGTAAAAATATATGATGTCTAAAATTATTATTTTGATCCTTAATTCTTAAAATAATAATAAAGAAAATGATATAGTCACCAAAAAGTTAAAGATATTAAATCATTTACATACATATAATGAAACAAGCAAAAAAATAAAATAATAATAAAAAACAGAACAACTACTGAAATATATTCAACAATTTACAGTAAAAGAAAATTTAAATAATGATTTCTTTTTCTTTGCCAAACACTATTAAGTCTAGAAATAATAAGAAAATAAAGCAATATTATTTAAATTATTTATTAAATGTATGGAAATTCAACAACTAATAATATACAATAACTTTCTTATAGTGTATTATATAATAAGAAAATTATCTTTTGCAATTTCTTCAGAAAAAACATAAAAATATATACAGCTTTAGGAAGAAATATATACAATTTTGTCATGATTTATAAATATAAAAAACAGACTTAACAAATTTATTAAGTTATCTACAAATAATTGAATGATTAATTGTATGTACTCTGCATATAGAAACACTTCAAACTTTTTTTTTTCTACATAATAATAATATATATAAAAAAATGAACTATATATTGTACGACCCTATTATTAGTTCTCAAATAATTTATAACAAGACAGCAAAGAAAAAGAGTTTGCTGTTAAGAGAGTTTTTTTTTTTTAATTTACATTTTTTGCTAAAAAAAAACTTGCGGTGATTTATGCAGTAAGGACGTAATAAAAAAGTCGATGACGTCACTTTAACACGGTTCTCATTAAAATTCATTACCTAATAAAAAAAATAATATAATGAAAAAAAAATCATAGCATGATAAGCAATCACGTTTGTTAAAATTTTAATAACTGACAACAACAACATTCTAGTGGAGAGAAGTAGCTACCAAGCGAGTTATTATTATTTTAATCATGCGAGTGAGGTCCATGTTATTAGTTGATGAAAGATTTTATTTTTATTTATTAAATAACTAATCGATTTATATCACAATCGAGTGGTTTTTGTACAAAAAAAAAGTATAAATATTGATTAAGTAAAAATGTTACGTAATTAAATAATTTTTAGAATAATAAGTGCAAAAATCGTTTTTATACGTATAAAAGTCAAATTTTATTAATATTATTTTTTAATAAAGTAATATTGATTATTTATGCAAGCAAGCTCATAATAAGCTAAATATTATTAATTTTTTATTAACTATTGAATTATTCATTTTTAAAACCAGCTGTTGTAAAGTATACCGCTCGATATAGAAACTTTTTCATTGTAACTGTAAATTTTAACAAATAAATTCAGAAATTTTTGCAAATTTAGCTAATTACGTATAGTCAAGGGAGATAGATTTTTTTTCTTTTTATCGTATACAAGTGGTCTTTGCTTAAGATTCATCCAAGTTTAAAAATGCAAGTAATTGAAAAAATTTTGCCTAAAAACTTTTAAGGCCAATACTTTTTTTTAATTAAAAAGAAAAAAATCGATTGTATTAACTATCGATTATTAACGGTTGATGATAGAAGTATAGGTTTGAATGTAAGGCATGTCATAGTAATTAAAATATGGAGGGGTCATTTTGTACTCAACTTTTCGCTTGCACGATCACGCTTACATGTGCCGCAAGTGTTCCATGTTTACTCCCCTTTCCCCTGCTGCTTATTCCCAACTCCACACTTACATATCTACTAGGTAATATAAAAAAAAAACTCTTTTCAAGAGCATTTTATCATTGGAATAAAAAAAATCACAAAAGCATGAAATTTTAAAAAAAAAGTATAACCACAAAAATGATTAAATATCGATTATATTTTTCTCAACTTTAAAAAAATACATTTAAAAGTCATATCGAAGACTATTTATTAGATAAAAAAATTTAAAATTATATAAGTATTAATAATATTGACTGCAGCATTGCGCTATATGAATATAAAAAAAATACGAGTCAGATATAAAGAGAATATTTCATATTCTAATAATAAAAAAAGTATATAAAATTATTACTTCAATGAGAATTTTTAATATAAATTTATTCGTGTTTGATTTAAATAGAATTTTTTTTTTTTCAATTGAATGTTGAAACGTTTTTTTTTTTTTTCGTGGTGGGTTTAATGTACATGAATCTTTAGTGATTATAGTACTATTATTATTATTAAATTTGGTATAAAATAAAGGTTTAATTTGGTAATATAGTTGGTACTAAATATGATAATAAACTTTCAAGAGTATTGAATAACATGACGTAATAACTACAGAAATTAACGACTATATTTATGTTGTCTCTTGATGTGGGTGTAAAATATTTTATGATCTAAAACGTAAGTGATAAAGTCATAATATGTTAAAATTCAGTAGTGAAAAATTAATATATACATTTAAGAAATCATTGCTTAAAATGCTTGCAGTCATAATACCCTTTAAATGGACCCCAAAATTTCGTGTACATTAAGGCCTAAAAAATCTTTTTTTAATGAAGCTTAAATATAGATATGTAGGTTTTCACGGTTCGATAAATGAGGTGAGACATTGCTAATGTCATAGGCTCTAACGGGATAACCGTGGCGGGTGTTGTTCTTCTTCTGTTCACGACGTTTCGCGTCCTACGTTTGAGCGCATCTCACCTGAAGATGCGCCCAACTGTAACTGTATTTTTGAACATTTGAGTTAAATGAAGAGATATAGTCTTAATTGTGCCCAAAATATAGAGTAGTCATGAATAAGTATTATTGTTATCATGGTGATAACATTTTTATAAAAAGGAAAGCCAAGAGTATTTGAAATATAAAGATATCAATTCTTTTATTTTTGCCAAATGAACAAGAAAAACTAGAAGAAAAAAAATTGATAGCTTATGTTTTTACCTATATTTCCTTTCACCAAAATAAGTTTTGAAATTTGAATATCAGTTACTTCTTTTTTAAAACACAATTTCAGTTGCGTATACAAGTAGAAATGGAGACACATTCTAAAGTTTGTCTAACTGTATACATAATATATGTACAGTTTAACAACGTAAATTTCATAAAGGTTTAATCGAGTGTAAGATCAATTAATGGACAGTGTTTAATCAGACTAAATATACGCTGAGTAAGTTGATAATTCTAATTTTATAGTTGAATGGAAATATATAATATCCAGCTAATCATGCTTTGTAGTAAACATAAAACAAAATTATAGTCATTTTAAAAAAAAATTATATCCGTTGATATTATACTATTCTCTATAGATTGTAATCTATGCACATTATAATCCAGCTTTGTGAGTTGAAGCTTATTTATATTAGTGCCTCAAATGTGTATCATTCTTGTGAATATTTACACTATATATGTATATGGTGGGTGAAGACGTCAAGGCTAGTCGACATGATGAAATAAAATCATGTTTGAAGTAACAATTATTTATCATTGAAAAATATTTCAGGAAATATTATTCAATACAAAAAAATTATCTCAAAACATACGTAGAGCATAAAGCCCTTTTTTTTTGTGTGAACTGGATAAACAAAAAACAAAAAATTATCCGTGCTGAAAATAAATTAAATTGTATTTTAAAACTACTTAATTACTTTTTTGAAATATTGTATCTATAAGCAATAAGAAAAAAAAGCTTTTAAATGCTGTATTGTAGTTACTATTAAATTCGTTGTGTTAAATTTGCATTTGTTTTTAATAATTTGAAAAAGTAATGCAAAAATTTTGTTTGCTAATATGTTATGTAAATTGCAAAAATTAAAACGAACATCTGTAGTCAATCCACTCCCTACTATAAAGAAGAAAATTAAATTTAAAAACACAGCAGTATGAATCAATGATATTAAATGTGGTAGTATTATTGAAAGTGCAAATTTAAGAACATCATGAATGACGTCACGTTATAGACAAAGCCATGCACTTGTATATGTAGTATATGTTCATCATCCCCATTTTATTACCACCCTTAATTTCCTAGTCTGTATATATGTATGTGTGGGAGTGGAAGGAGGGTTTGGGAGGGAGGGTAGGGGTATAGCAATCACGGTGACAATGAGGCCTGTTGCCGCAGCCAACAATACAATTCAAACCACCCACCCACACCGCTTGCTACGTAACAATACAAAAGCAGCAAGTTTTCGTGCTAATCCAGCAATCGTTGTACAGAGAGAGAGAGAGAGAGAGAGAGAGAGAGAGAGAGAGAGAGAGAGAGAGAGAGAGAGAGAGAGAGAGAGAGAATAGCCTGCGGGTAGGCGCCAGATAGAGGGCTTTGTGGCATACGTTGCATAACAAACAACCCCCTCATCCCCCTCCTCCTCTCTCGTTTTTGCAAGCGTAGCACTTCACACCCATCATGCAATCAAAACTTTTGTTACTTTGTATTTTTATAAATCTATAATGATGAATGAGTTTCACATACATATACTATATTATAAAAATAATATTATTTGTGATATTAAAGCTCAATGATTTCATAATACTGCCTGCTTACAATAAATACATACGTGAATTAATTCCTATACACTACATTCCTACTAAAGTTTTTTTATAACATTAAGCATCGTGTCAAATTATGAGTGAAATACATTTTAGTAATATCCTTAACTAAGCCTAGGATTTATGGATCAACAAATAGATTAACGTGGTTGTTTACAAAATAACCAGGATCAGGTAAATAGTAGTTTATGGTTCTAATTCTAAACTATCGAGTGATTTGTTCATAATCGTGGATTGCAAATTATATTACTGTCACACAATATTATTATAATAATAATATGACTTTATTTAAGGCGCATACAGGGCTTTTTCAACCTATTACATGAACTTTATGAAATGCCAATATACTTATACAAATAATGACACATTTTGATAAACATAAAAAAACAAAATACCAAATTTTATAGGCATCCAAGGTGATATACTGATAACTGGATGTCGGCTGTTCACGCATGCAGTTTTCTGTGGTTTCCTGCATGCACCACCCTGTCGAATGACTGGACATTCCTAACTATAGGCCTCAGCCGCTACCTTCCAGTACTTTCTACTAACACTTTACCTCTTCCTTCAACATCCTTTCATCCCTTAACGTGGGCGCTTGCACCTTTCCTGGGTACCGTCTGTCACTGATCAACGGTCCTCTCGAATACGGGGGCTTAGTAACACATACAGTAAAAGAATAAGATTAAAACAACAATTTACCAGTTTTTAGGTAGACACTTTACCAAATTATTTAATTCATACTAGCTGAATGCAGATACTAGAACCATTGACACTCAGACCTTTAAGAATTGAAGCAAAACATTGTTAAAAGAGCAATAACATTTTAACACAATATGACCATAACATTAAAATCTAGGTGTTAAATAACGAGCTATAGTTTTCTATACAAAATCATTACACATATAATTTTTTACTTTTTAATATTTTATTTAATTAAATTACACCAGAAATTCTTGAAATAATAGAGTAAATAAGCCGATTCATTTATTTAAATTTCATATAACTACCAACGTTTCCATTAACAATATTTCGTGTTAAAAAATTAAAATTATACTTTTAAACTGTATAGTACCCTACAAGTAGTATAATAATGTTATTACTAAATATTTTATATTATTTATATATATAAAAAACTTTGTACAAATACTTCTAGTACATACTTTAGTACAACATAAAATAACAAAATTATTATTATGATTATTACAGTTTATACAACACAACGATGTTGTTTTACACCAGTTGGTGAAAATAGAACAAGTTTAAGTCGAGAGAGATTGGTGGTATAATACGACTCTCTTTATTTTACCCAACATGGTTATTTGTAGTTAAACTTTGTTACAAAAAAGTTTTTTATTTGGTATCATAAACATGATTATGTCTGAAAAGTACAAGCTGAAAAAAAAGTAGAGAGAGAGAGAGAGAGAGAGAGAGAGAGAGAGAGAGAGAGAGAGAGAGAGAGAGAGAGAGAGAGAGAGAGAGAGACCCGCGTGGCATAAAGAAGTTGTCATCAAGTGAATAACGCGAACTACACAAAGTGACATAAACTTTCAGAGAAACATAACATGCGACGAAAACTACCGCACTGCAACTTTTTACACAGAAAATATAGAAACAATACTTGACACAAATGACTCGCTTATAAACTTTTTTTTTTATTTAAATTTTCTATTAGTTCAGAAAATGTTTATAAAGAAAAAAGAAATGTACTTTGGATTAAATTATTTTAGTTTATTCCGTAAAGTTGTTTCATTGTGCAGTATTGCAATTACTTTATATATACATTAACTCGTTTCTTTTCTTGCTTTCCACTACATAAAATTAATTTAATTTACTTGCTTAAGGCTTTGTCTTATAAAATGATGTATTTTCTCATGAGAATGTTATTACTGTTAAAGAAAATACATGATTCATTGGCATTGTTATTTTTATACAGATTGAAGTTAAAAAGTAAAATCAAGACTTTGTGAGGATGCAATTATTATGACAACGTATTTTTTGTTGCTCTTGAGTTTTTTTTGTACTGCACTCTCTCTCTCTCTCTCTCTCTCTCTCTCTCTCTCTCTCTCTCTCTCTCTGATCAGGTACGTATATATACATCAATGAGGGAGACTCCAATTTGATCTACGTGCGTGTTCGAGTGTGCGGCATCAACAACGCAAGAGAGTGCGGCTGTGTCGCCAATTACCTTGGGCATAACAACAGCTTCCGTAGCTCAAATCACTCGTCAGTTTGAAGGACCAAAGTGTCACTAAACAACATAGCAATAGGGACAAAATCGTAATGACCATACGATGTGACAACTTATATTATAGTTTTTGTATGAAAATAATCTTTAACATAACATAGAAGCTGTTGATGTTGTTATAGAAGCTGTAATTATTATTGTAATTAAAATAACTCATTTTTTGTATTGACAAAGTTATTTTGTTTACTTTTATCCTATAATGATGATAAATTAATAGTTTTAAAAATATCCTTTACAATAAAGGTTTGTAAATACTTGAAAATAATATTTTATCAAATAATAAAAAAAAGAGGTTATTCTCTCCTAATGAAATGCTAACAGAACAGAGGAGATGAAAATCCTACAGCTAACTAAGCCATATTGTCAGAGAACAGAGCAGACCCTTCTGTGTAAACTCATCAGAAATCCCTAGGATTTTTACATAATTCTTTATATCAACCGCTTAATTTATACACCACTTTTTTAATTAATCTGAAAATTACATAATTAATGCAATTTTCAGTTAAAATTTTTGACGTTATATATATTATATAAAAAAGAAAGAGCAGTAAATCTAAAATATTACCCTGCTCTTTTCATTTAAATAAAACATATCTTTATTTATTTTTACAATCAAATAATCATACATTTAATCTTTATATATATAACAGGCATAAAAGATTATGAAAAGCATTTTTCATGCATTTTGCAATATTGAAAAATTCCTTTGATCCTTAAATAAACAAATTGAAATCACTTTTTTTTATATATATATTTTTTTTTTTTCATCAATGATTATTTGAAAGTTTGGTAATACGTAAAAAAAAAGTAAAAAGTAAAAGAGCAAAAGAAAATATTAAAAAGAAGGAAAATTGAAATGCTTTATATAGATAAATTTTTGTGGTTTTATAATATTTAATTTTAAGTCAATTTCAATAAAAGATGCTTTCTATTCAAATAGCTAAGGTTAAAAAAAAAAAAAAAAAAAAAAAAAAAAAAAAAAAAAAACTGTACGTACCTTTATATAATTATATAACATTATAATATATATGGAAAACTTCAAGTACTATCTCCTTTTTAAACATTTTGTATTATTAAATATATTTTTATTAATATTAAAAAATCAACATTAGTTAATACCTTATTTACATATTTGTAATCTTCTAAAAAAAAATGTTGAAGCCTGATAAAATACGTATTATTTTGTAGTAATATCTCCCTATTAAATTTCTCAACACAATCAGTGGTTATTTTTCTTTCTTTTTTCTCTCTCTCTCTCTCCCCATCCCTCTGTGGTATATATTGGAAAAAAGTCTAACTAAAAACCTTAACTGTGTTAGTTAGTAAACCTAACGAGTTCTTTGTTACTGCTGATTCTGAAAAATTTTCTGCTTTGAGAAAGAATAATATGTGAGTTAACCAAAAAGCTGATGAATCTAAAGAAAAGAGAATTCATACGTATTTGAAAATAGGGTAGAGAGAGAATATAAGAGAGAGAGAGGGGGTGAGAGAGATATATAGTATAATATAAGGGTGGTAAATTGGGAGCAAAGCAACAGAGAGGGTGTATTATTGGATCGATAGAATGTTATAAGAAAAGAAGCTTTTTGCATATACATACTCACAAATATATATTGTGTGTTTTAGTGCATTCCAACAGGCGTTTTACTTCTTATGTTTGCCTTAAGATGACATTAAGAATTTGATGCACACTGTTGACTCAGCCTCCCGCACTTATATATGTCATAGCTGAGGGATTTTCTTGCCATAAACATACAATAGAAAGTTATTACAATATTCTTGGAAATGAATATAACTTATATAAAGTAAAAGTTACGAGAAAATGAAGTTACACGATATTTGTACTAAGAAACAAAATAATGTAAGTCAAATTTAAGTGGTATTTCATCTCTCTGCCATTAAGATGAAACATAAGTAAAGCTAGAGACATTCTAAGAATTAATATTGAGAATGATTATACGTTTCTATTTCTTTTTTTTTTAATTAAACACCGCCTGTTGTCTTCTATAAGGTATAAACTAAATGAAAATTAATTTTTAATATAGAGGATATTTTACTAAATATGTATAATCCTTCAACAACACTCTTGATCAATATTTAATTATCGTTAAAATCATAAAAGAACGAAAAAGAAGAAAAAAAAAATAACAGCCATTTTTCTGATATATTAAACATTAAGAAAAAAAATCCTTATATTTTTTTCTCAACTTGTTTTTTTCTTGAGTGACAGGGCAGGTTTTGAATAAGCCGAGCTGTCGATATGATGAACGAGCTAACTATAATTTACAACCTTTAGAGTTTTCTCAGAGTAGAGACGCCTTTAAGTTATGATACATACTATTTTATAAGAGAATACAAACGGAAAATACGTGTTGAATAAATTAAAAAAATAAATTTCTTCAAACAAAGAAGGAATAACAAATTTAGTATAATAAAACAAGTATTTATCTCATTTTTATAAAAGATTGAGTTAGCAAAGTCTTTTTGAAAGCTTAAAGTCGTTTAGCTTTCTCAAGTGTATTCTTAAAACACTCTATACTCAATTTCTCTTTCAAAAAAAAAAAAAAAAAAAAAAAAAAAAGCTCGTAAAATCCTCTCTTTTCATCGTTTCAAACTTGCATTCGCAGTAAGATTTCCTTGCACTTTGAGAAATTTCAACATAATATCGCTCCTCTCAAGCAATAAATTACACATAGAAAAAACCTTACGTTAGAATTGAGTAGGATTTTATATTTTAAAAGTGTATTACGCAATCTTTGTCTGGATATCCCTCAATTTAGCTTACCAGGAAAGAGCGAGCGAGAGAGAGAGAGAGAGAGAGAGAGAGAGAGAGAGAGAGAGAGAGAGAGAGAGAGAGAGAGAGAGAGAGAGACGATAGTACGTTATTCAAGGAGCGAACAATGCAACAGTAAAAAAAAATGTGCATAAAATATAATATGTAAGTAAATTGATGTTGCTATTTTAGTATCAAATTTCATTCATTTATTATATTTAATGAAAACAATATCTTTACGCACAAGGGATTAATAATAACAAATTTAGAGAAATTTCTTTTTGTAAGAAAAGTAATTTTACACCAAAAAAATAATAAATTACTGTGTATTTGTATAGCAATTTTTTGTTGCTCTAGAGATGGTTGCTCTTCAATTTGGTAGGTTAACCCCAGCATCCAGTGCATTGTAGGAAGAAAAGAGAGAGAGAGAACGAGAGAGAGAGAGAGAGAGAGAGAGAGAGAGAGAGAGAGAACGAGAGAGAGAGAGAGAGAGAGAGATAACGAGGAACTCCCGCGCTCCGTTTGCACCCCCGCAGCAAATTTAAAAAAACAAAAGGAAACGAGAGAGCGGCTCGCGAGATAATGAACTCTAAGACTGAAGCATCCCCCACAAGAAAATGAAGTTTATTTACAAGCTGCAAATTGGAAGACACGAGACAATAAAAATTTAACTGTCAGCTTGTGTAAAAACTACAAAATACAATTTTTTCTTGAAGTGAGGAACTTTACAATTTTGTGCAGTGTTGGAACTAGTGGTGCCATCTAATGATAGAAACATTAAACTTTATTCAGAACTTTATGAGCATTATTTGCCCAACGAAGTGATTTATTATTTTTTATTTCACAATAACAATAGATTGTTATAATTATACCACCACTAAAATATTTGATAATATGCAGTGGTAAAAGTGGAATGAAAAGTGAGAGTACACGCCAGGTAGAGAGCAACCATGATGCTGAGGGGGGGTGCAGGGTGGGACTCCCCCCTGCTGGGGGGTGCGGGGGGCTGCGCCTCCCGTAAAAATTTTGTGAAAATTTGATGGAAAAAAAAACATTTTTGTGCGTTTTCTAAAGCAATATATTTATAATTTTAATTAATTCTTACTCATTTAAATAAATGTTTATGAAAGTAACCATCATAGTTTTTGCTATGACAATATTCAAGCCAATTGGGAATAATATGCAGATATTTATAATGAATTAAATTTAATAAAGTAAGCCAATCGTTAAACCTATATTTTATTTCAGTTTTTTTATTATAATGTTATTAATTTGATTGTTTATTACTAATAATAAAGTTATAAAATTACTAGAAATTATTTATGCTTTTCTTTTACGATTTTTTTTATTATTTTATTCAATATCTATAGATCGCATTGAGATATATAGCCGTGTCTAAATTTACAAATTTATAGGATAAAATTTGACGAAATACCAGGGGTTTTTCGGTTTTGACTGGCGGTTTTTCTCTCATCTCAAACAATTTTATTGTAAATGTATGAAATTTCGTACGTAGAACACCATAATGACAACAATTCTAATTAATAGAATGCAAAAAAATAAAAAAGGTACAGTTTCTTTTTCAGTTTTGGTTTGCAACGTTATATTTTGATTTCAAACTATTTAGAAAAGAAAATATTTCCAAAAAATTAATTTTAATCAATTAATTCATTAATCTACTAATTTTTGAAAATTCGCGCATTAAATAACACTTTTACTGTAAAATAGTTTTTTGGAAATCTTTTATAAACTCTTTATTTATACTTTCACTTTTTTTTCCCCCTTTAAATAATATGCCACACTTGGAAACATTTAAATCGCCCAGATGAGCTTTAAAATAGAAATCAATTGGAAGTGACTATAAAATATTGAATTTGCGGAAATTATTTCCACACGTCATAATATTTTAATTTAAAAAAAGAATTCCAATAGAAACCTATGTTTTATGCTAGAATTCAAATGGAAAGGTTTTAATAATTAAATGTAGAAATTATTTAGAAAAATAGCTTAAAATATTTCTTATTGCAGTGTAAATGTTTGGAAGCGTTTTTTATTCCATAGAATTGCAATAGAATTCAAATTTATTTTTTAGAATTGCACTCTACATTTTTTCCAAGTCTTTTATTTTAATATGTGGGACTTGGATCATTTGTTGTGGTTGTTGATGTTGTTTCTGTAGTATTTGAGTTTTCATCATCCTCAAAACTTAATTTTTGTTTTTTAGTATTAAAAAACAATTCATTTATTTTTAATTGTCTTTTAGCCATAATTACTATTTAAATTTACTTGCTTCACTTCTTGTTTATGAATTTAAAAAACACGGCACCGCAACCGCAGTTGAGCACTGAAATGAACTTAATTTTAAGCAAATCAATTATTTACAAAAGCAAAAGGAAACCAAACATGCGAATTGCAAAACTTATAGGCTGAAAGTGCCTCAGTGCGCATAAAATAGAAGCAAAAACAGTATTTTTGAAAAAGCAATAAAAATATCATTTGGTACGATATATTTGGAAAAAAAAATATATTTCTTTATGTATTTTATAGTTTTTCTCCGAAAACGTTGATTTTTTAACAATAATTTTATAGTTTTTTAATTTATCGAGAGTACACGGCGTGTACCCCCGAATTCTCGAGGCCAAACAGCGTGTCCACATGTGTACCCTCACTTTTACCACTGATAATATGCCATCACTACAGAGAAATATAATTGTGACACTTTTTTCAGGAATCTCCTTAAAAAGATCTTAATTTTTAAATAATACTTAAACTGAGCTTTTTTAAATTCCAATTAAAAAATTTATGAGTAGAATTTTTGTAATTAACCCACTTTTTTTTTCTGTTGTCATTGCTGATGCTTTAAATTGAAAAGTATTGTTTTGAATTTAATTTTTATTGCTATTAATACTTAAGGGAACCTCTTTCGGGTAATTAAGACATTTATTTTTAATTAATTTTAATTATTGTTCACTATATAATTGTTTATGTACCTATATGACAATACCAACGCTTGTTATAATTCCTTGTTAATGTGCATTGAAAAAAGTATAACTACAGAGTTACTTTTTAGACTTTATTTATAATAAATTTGTTTTACAAAGTTTTTTAAAATTTAAAGAGATAACTATTTACCGATGAAAAAATAACGTCAATACTAGCAAATTACTGTTTAAACTTTTTTCAACCAATTTATTGGTTTATACTGAAGAGTTACATATATGTAACTGAATAATTTCTTAAATTTATGTTTTCCGTATGTGAGTCAATAAAATGTCTTGTTTCCTCTACTCCTTTTACTTACAGTTATGAAATAACGACGTCAAAAAGTCGTGGTAAATTTTTTTGAATTGCAAAATCCCCAACAAGTTTAATTCACATCACATATGATATTTTACAAAAAAAAATCTTTTCTTTTAAAAATATTTGAGCTGAATAAAAGTCTATTATTATCAGCAAAGTAGTAGAAGTTAAAGTGTAAAAGTTTAACAAAATTACGTCATCAAAATGCGTCAAATTCCTTTCATTTCAATTACAATTTACACTTGAGAGCACACATTCAAATCATTTGACGTAATGATGAATACCTTCTGTAAATTTTAAAGCTTGTTGTTTCCTAATAACATTTCCTCGTTGTAATAATTACACTGTCAAAAAAAAATTATTTTCCAATTTTTATAATAACAAAAAAAATCACCAATATTTAATAAAGTATAAATATACTTATTACAAAAACAACTCATCAACAGAATGTTTTACATAATATACAAATCGATTATTTGATTACACGGAAAAAAAATTATGAAGTCAAAAAAGAAAAATAACACAAGATATATTTTAGTAAAAAAATTATAGTTTTGATAGCTTTTGCTTTCATTGTGAAATGTCTTCCAAATTATTTGATTATTCTAGGTATTTAGGATATCCTCTTTCTGTGCATAATTGTCCTTGAAAATTCCAGACTATACCAACAAATGTGCACAGAATTTTCTGTTTTACTCGAGAAAAAAACAAAACAAAAAACATACACGTTATATAAATTTTATAGACTTATGAAACTACAACTTTTCAAAACTTGAACTTGATCTGTACAAATTTAGTATTTTATTTATTTTTTTTTTTTTTGGCCGTTCAATTGCTTTCAAATATGTTTTAAATTTTAAAGAGAACATTTTAATGAAATTGCTTTTCGCACAGAATAAGATAAAATTATCTCAAAATTTTGAAAATTCCATTAACTCTGACTATTTAATTAGAATATTATTATTTTGCATTGAATTTTACAGCATAATTTTCACCGTGTTAAAGTAGATAATGTATAATAGACAATGAAAATCGCGCGTGCCAACAAAATGAAGCTCGCTTAGTAACCACAACATAATATAGCAAGCAGCACAAGTATTTGCAAGTTTGAAATTGCATGTATATAACATTCAGCCGTGCATAATCCCCGTTATGACGCGTCGTTAATTGCTTTATCACACGCCCGAGCCAACACCTTGCTACCTATATATAGCTTTGCTTTTACTATATTATATACACTAACTCACCGTTGTAGCGTTAACTAACATGCGGGATGAGAAACACAACACGACTTTAGAATGAAACTGAATATATATTATCTCTCACATTCTCTCACTGCGTCTCATTAAACTTAATTATATGTTTCTATCATTATTTTAAGTTGAATTTCATCATTATCATTATTATTATTTTCTATTTTCTTGTGAATTTAATTAAAAATTATCATGTAGGTTCATTATTTTTGCTTAATACTTTCAACTATAACAGAGTATGAATATTCTAACAGTTTGGTTGTGTTAATGCATGTCAGAGGCTCATGCATGGCTTCTAAATAATAACAATAATAAAAAATTATATTTAACACTTGTATGTAGAAAGTTCTGTCGATATTTTTATTTCTAAATTATTTAACTTCCCTTAATTTACATTCAATAACGCAGAAATGGAAAAATCATATTTATGAGTTTTAGTTTTGTATCTCTTGACTACAAAAATTGACTTTTTACTTTTTTAGATTATTTGAAAAAGTTAATAGTAGCTACTACCTGATTAAGAAATTCAGGACTTAATTATGACAATCACAAAAGCAGAGTGAATAAAAAAATTACATTATGGGAGTAAAATAATAATGATAAAATCGTACTTCAAAATTTTGGATAGTGATTCCCAAAAATTATAACATACGTAAATTTTTCTTACTCTTAATTATCAGATATCACTGTCCGGGGGGAGGGGGGGGGGGGGCTTAGAAACTTAACGACTTAACAACCATTATAGTTCAATCATTGCTTAGCCTTAAAAGATAATTAAATTAATTAAAAAAAATACAAATTGCATTGAATGACGTCATGAGTAATACAAGTGAAACAGAGTACATGTTTGTATTTAAGTGCATTAACTGCAACGTCCTCTGCTTTGCATAATTATAATCATGCGGCGAAGTAAGCCTCGCTCGCTACACTCTAAATACACAATTATCGTATGCATGTCTGGATAAACCAGCTTCATTAACTGCTCATCTAAACTGCATTTTAAGTCTTTAATTATTATATTATACTTTTTTTTTTCTTTCTGTTATTTTTTTTATATATAATATTATTATTTTTCCAGGTCATATGAATATTATGAGATTATAATGAGACACAGGTGTTTTTCATTATATATATAACAAGCGACTAAGGTATATGTTTATAAACTTTAATTATACATTAAATGTAAAAGTTAACTATAACATTACTTCCCTTAACCTTCTTCATAAATAAAAATGTTATATGAATGTAAGTTTAAAATATTGAAATAAGGAAATAAAATACATTAATTTGACAATGAAAATAAGTTGTTGGAATCTTTAATTTTGTAAGAATTCAATTTTCAATTTTCAATTTCGTTTTTTTTTTTTTTTTTTTTTTTTTTTTTTTTTTTTTTTTTTTTTTTTTTTTTTTTGCTTGGTTGCTTGCTATATTTTGCTATCGTGCTACTCCAACCCTAATCCCAGTCAATACATTGTCTTATCGGCAGGTAAGGACTTTCCAATCAATGGAAAAATACACACGGGCCAGCAACAGCCTAATTACACAGCTCGGCATTCGCCATGACAGCCTAGAGAAACCGTGGAAACGTCTAGGCAGGCTGGTTGGTGCAATCACATCGATCATGCACCTCCCGAATGCTGTGCGTCATCATATTCTATTCATAAATATTATACAAAAGATTCAATAGATATAATTCAAATTGTTTATTTATTCAACAACAGAGCACGTGTACGACGATTGAATACAATATAGACAGATGTCATAAATATAACATAAAATGCAGATATAAAAAAGGTAAATATTCAAAACAACCATGTACTATATTATAATGTATGTAGAATTATTATCACATTAGGAGGACTATATAAAGATCAAATTAAAATTGATAACTATTAAAAATTTGCATGTCATGGCATTAAAAATATGTATATAGTTTTGTTTCTGATATATTAATATACTAATTTGGAAAAAAAATACTTTACTATAACTGAAATAAGATATATTAATATAGACAAACAGTTGATAAATACCAGTTATAAAAATATAGTCGATATATGATATATTGCTTTCTATTCAATAATGCATGTTAAAGGGTGCTTAATCATAATTTTAAACATAATATGTTACTAGCACTTTACTTAATCCTTTATAAGATAATATAATTTTAATAAGTTTTCTACAAAGTAAAACTATACTCTCTCTCTCTCTCTCTCTCTCTCTCTCTCTCTCTCTCTCTCTCTCTCTCTCTCTCTCTCTCTCTCTTGTTCCCTCATATTTTCTAGAAGATATATAATGGATTCAAAAAAGTCAGGAAAAAGGAAATAGATACGAAACCAATATCCTTTAAAATTCCATCAATTTATATTATGTTAAAAAAATTATGATTAATTAAAAATAATATTTTAATATTAATAATTGCTATATAGAAAAAAAAAGATTGATAATATTAAATAAGAAAAAAATGGTAATGTCTTATGTTAATAAAGAATGATTATGAAGTGATTAAAGATAGCGTTATGATTAATTATGTCGCATATCCTGCGGTTGCTGTGTTAGTTACTCCCCGCTGATATCGGAGAGGAGGTTATTTAGCTGAGAGAAAGTAGCGTGCTGCTGTACGCTTCTCTCTCTCTCTCTCTCTCTCTCTCTCTCTCTCTCTCTCTCTCTCTCTCTCTCTCTCTCTCTCTCTCTACTCTACCTTACCTATTAAGTCAGAGGGTTCAAATAATTCTCTTCTCACTCGCGGTTTACATAATTTACTTCACACTTTCAACCCAACAAGTTTTAACAAGCTAACTTAAGTAAGTGTATATATCTTAGAGATATTGTATTAATAAATAAATTAATCTAATTTCAAGTGTAAATGTATAATATATAGATTTTAAAATAACATCTAACATCCAAGAATATATAATTACACACACACACACACACACACACACACACACACACACACACACACACACACACACACACACACACACACACACACGTATATATATATATATATTATATATATATACGAGTTTTAAAAATTATAAACAAAAAAGAACATTAGAGCTTCCTAATGTATTTTGTAATATTAAAAAATATAATATATCAAATAAAAACCAGCAAAACAATACTCATTCTGTCTATTTTTTTTGTATTACTTTAAATTTTACATTAATAATTTTATTATTTATACTGTTCTTAATATTTATTTTATACCTTTTGAATTCATAATAACAAATGAACATTTATAATTTAAAACTATTTATTTTATTTGAAACTTAACAATCCAATTATTACTTTTATTATATTCCGGTTTTCACTTTATTGTATTATATAACAAATTGTCATTTAGTACAATTTGATATTGAAGTACTATTATACATTATTAAACATTACGTATATAAATATAAATTGAAATTTTGTTATATGAATGAGGAGAGAGAGAGAAATTTTAATCAGAATATGACTAGAATTAATTCTATCAAAAACATCATAAATGTGAATGATAAATGTTATAAATTTCTGCATCTATAATGCAATATAGTTTAACATGTTGAAAATGTAATCATAATAATATATTGTTGAATTGTGTGTAACCAAAACATAACCACATAATATCTAAAACATTACTTAATGATCACAACAGCAGGACTATAATAAATTTTAGACCATAGACAGCAGTTTAATTATAATACTTGTACGATAATCATAAAATTTGACATATAATATGATGTTTGAAACACATGATGACTAAAAACTGAAGCTGTAATGATTTCTACTCTTGCTTACTGTAAAATTATAAAAGAAGATAGAATTGAATAAAAATCTTTATTTTTATGCATTGGTCAACTCTATTGTCATATCTTTATTAAATTATCCTAAAGTAAAATCTATATAATAATATTATACATTTTCATTAAATTTCGTCAGTTTCATTAAAATGAAAAGTGAAAATGAGATCTGTTGCATACGTACGTATAAAGAGGGGAAACAGAAATAGAAATAGAGAGAGAAAGACAAATATATTTCCTCTCTCTAAAATTACTTCTTCATTTACACTTTTCATCAGTTATATAGCTATGGACAATGTGTTACCATGCCTACCAATTCTAAAGCTAATTTGCTGGCGGCAACCACAATATGGCAGATGGTATTGTCAATGTAATAATTTCCTATTCTATTGTTACCAAGAGACAAGTTTACTGTCACAAAAGATAATATATATATTATCAGTAATTTGACTATCTATAAGTAATAAAAAAAAATTTAGATTATATTGATTGAAATTTTTAATATTGAATCAAATATCATAAAATTAAAATAATTTCATTATTTGTTTATCATTACAGAGCAAAATTAAAGATTTTTATTTTTTGTCTAAATCAACAAAAATATAGAACCAAAATATTTACTTTTATATCTGATGTATAATGTTTTTACGCATTTTGACTTTTTATTTTAGTATATACATAACAATTTTTTAAAATTAAAAGCAATACGGTTGTATTAAGTGAAGCGTAAGCTTGTATTTTAATATATAAATGTTTAATCTGAATACTATCAGTGAACATATTTCTCTCCCTCTAAATTATACTGTACGTACGGCACGCTTAGCTGCGAGGCACATGCATTGTTCCAGTGCTAATTGGCGCGAGATAAGCCTCTATTGATTGTTACAACCATAGAGGTGTCTGCTTGCTTTCCCTACTTGTCGCTTCGGGACTTTTTTCACGCCTTAAAATCCTCTAAAATTTGATAAAAAAAAAAGTATAAAATTTACTTCTATATAATAGACATCTATGCTTCAGATTAAAACAAATCGATTCCATTTCAAATATCGATCGTTATATCTGAGAATCTGAATTGATAATGATGAAGAAAAACTAGAAAAAAATATCAACTTTGCCTTTAAATGAAATCATTACATAAATTAAATCACAAAATGCCAATCCAAAACATACAATAGGAAAAAAAATTCATAATTATCGATAGTAAACTGATATAATGTAATGAAAATAAGACAAAGTTTTATGATCAAAGTAATATAAAATAATTAAATTATATATATATAGATAGAGGGAGAGAGTAAAGGGTTGAAATATTTTATTTAGTTGTGTAAAGCAACGATGCAGTAGTTAGGTAATACGGAAGTTGGTTTCAAATTTACTGGGTGTCTGTAAAGCCTGAGGCAGTTTACTGAGCAAGTTAGTCTTGTCAATAGGCCTCTCTTTCTATCTTTGTAACCAGGTTAGTACATCCCCCCGGCTAAAGTACCGTCTCTCTCTCTCTCTCTCTCTCTCTCTCTCGTGACCCTCAGCTTGTGTACTCCTTCCTTTCTTCTTCATTGTTCTCTCTATGACAAGCTCTAGAGTACCGACTTCGACACTCAAACTTTATATAAATTTATATATTCTTCACGTGCTGCTTCGTGATATGAAATAAAGGAAAATTGGCATGAAGGCAACAAAAGTTATTTTTATTTGTGTAAGTAAGAATTTTTTAAAATTTTCATTGAATATATTTTATATTACCATACCACTAATGCTGTTCGTAAACCCTTTGCTATTAAAATGACGATCAACTATGGTTATTCAAAAGTAATGCGCATTATTTGTAGCAAGAAAACATGGTTTACGAACAACACTACTCTCTCCCCTTATCTGTTTCAATACAATGATACACCAACAAAATTTTATTCAAACATTTTACAAATCAAAATAATTAGCAATAATAAGTATTTTTTTATATGATCAAGGTAATTATTTTAAACAGTGACTAGTAGATATTCAATACCATACAAAATAATTGTCAAAAAGAGATATTATCATGGTATATCAGTTATATACATATAATAAATCGTTATGATTAATATGATAGATACTAAAATAACTAATTAAACAATAATTAGCACATTATTATAAATTAAAAACATTATATTTTTTCTTCAGATGCATATCATGGTAATAATAATAAAAAGTTTTATTTAATTCTCAAATTATTACATTTAAATTTTGATAATATGATTTCTACCATTTGAAAATTTTATTAAAATAAAAATATATTCTCTTGATATATAAAAAGAGGAAGAAAGAGAGAGAAAAAAAGAAGTGAATAAATATTATAAAATATAAAAGTTTTCATTTATATCATTTTTGCCTCATTTCCTGTTTTAAAAGAAATTACCAAAAAAAAAAAAAAAAAAAATTACCCAAGGCTTGTCTTTATTATCTAGCACTTCACTAAACTCATTTTTTTCTCTCTCGCTCTCTTTTTTTTTCTCCTCCTCCACAAATTGCAGGCTTGTATAATATAAAAAAGTTGTGTGGAGTAAGTGAGGTTGGTGTGTGTCCTTTGTGCGGCTCTTGATTGCGGTGCTGATTTGATTTTCTCAACAAGTGCAGCCACCTGTGCGGGCGGGCTGGCAGGCGGCGCCACACACAAAAATGATAAAGCCTGGCAACAAGGGGTGGCGGCTTAGCTCAGGGAGTATTCGCCTCGCTTAACTCGGGGGTTGAATAGAATGAGAGAGAGAGAGAGAGAGACAGGGGGTGAAGGGTCTGGCATGGAGCCAGAAAAATAAAAATTCTCTTTCACTGGTAAAATAGGCTTAAAAAAACGTGTCCTATCATTTTAGGACCCGCAGCGTCAAAAACATAAAATAAACTACTTGCTACCTTGTTAGTATGAAGATGTTTAGCATTATGATGTGGTTTTCTTCATACCTATATTTTGTTTATAACTTTATCAAAATATGTAAAACATGTTTGAAATTTATATATATATATATATATATATATATATATATATATATATATATATATATATATGTTTTTAAACTTCAAATGATATAGTTTTTCTTCACTACACATAGTGTAGTTCAGAACTCCACGAGATGGCGATATTTTGTATATATATATATATATATATATATATATATAATCATGAACACATAAAACTTGTTTTATTTATTTTCACACATTTTTACATTATTCAGAAATAAATAGAATTTAGATAATAACAAAACAGAAACTTGATAAATTTTCCTCCTTGCTCCTTTTTTTTACGCTTAATACATCTATTGTGCAAGATTAAATACGCGATTTATATTTTCTTAAGTATTTTTAATCACATTTTACTAAATGTGAACTAAAATGCTGCCTAATATCACAATATTTGTCAATGCCGGGTGATAACCCCTTGGAGGTCCGCAACTTGCGTGACAGAAGTACCCGACTTTTGGCCTAACTTACAGGCGTTCAAACTACGGTTAATTTATTTAGTTGTGTTAAAAAATAGAACTATTATTTTTCTAAAATTTGTTATTCATCATTTGTCAAACAAAAATGACAAATTTAAATCACGTCTGTATTTAAATACTTAGTATTTAAAAAGCAACATTGAAAAGAATAAATCTTAAAAATTCCAATTAACTAAATATAAAAAAAGTCACTACAAAATATTTAAATATAAGCTATAGAGTATGATGAGAATATTAATTACTTTTCTATTTATAAAAAAATTGGAACAAAGCATTTTTGATTATTAACTTTTTTAAATGGAAGGTACAGGAAAAAAAAATAAAAGACTGCTAATAATTCAAAGTATTGTTATTACGGCCACGTTTTAGAGCGAGGGAAAAATTAGCGCAACGTCATTCGACAGACAAAAGACAGTCTGGCAAAACACGCTATTGTCATTTTTTTTGTCCACTCTAATCACTGAGATACAATATTGCTGCTACTAAAAAGACAGGTAATTTAATATGAGGTAGAAAATAAATGTATGCAAGATCTATTAAACATTCTAGGTATAACGATTTATGTTTTAATTCTAACTTGAAATTCAGAGCAAAAAATATATAAGTATAACTAATTACT
This sequence comes from Ecdyonurus torrentis, assembly GCA_949318235.1. NCBI lineage: Eukaryota > Metazoa > Arthropoda > Insecta > Ephemeroptera > Heptageniidae > Ecdyonurus > Ecdyonurus torrentis. The sequence goes on along the minus strand of OX439132.1, from coordinate 37,304,987 downwards.
ATACTATTAAATTTTATTTCATAGTATTTCTACCTAACAAAGATGATCTAAAAATATTTCATTTTTCATACATATTATTTTCAATGTTTTTTCAGACTAATATTAAGCATATGAAGGAATTTTAAGCCCATTTGAATTTTAATTCTCAATTACTTGATATGTAATTATGTAATATTCAAAAACATTTTTTGAGCAAATTTGTAAAGGTGAGACCTTATAATATTTCATGGTACATTATTGTTATTTAAAAAACAAACAATAAAGATAATTAGATTTATCTATATATGTAATAAACTTATATAATATTTCTTTTAAAAAAAACTCTGGTGTTTTGGCAAGGGTAACAGAAAAATAGAAAGAAGAAAAACAATATTAAATTCACTGAATTAAAGTAGGTTGCAAAATAAGTTCATGAAAGTACATTTACAAAAATTTCTACGATTCACACTCGCTATATAAAAATATACTTTGTAAAAAAAGTTTTTTTTTTCTTTACGTTTGTCTTTTTTTTGCGATAGTATATAGAAATTGAAAAGAAAAAAAGTAGTACTTAAAGTTAAAAACTATACTTGACCCTAACCTTGTAATGTCCCTATAGTAATGAATTATATGAAGTAGAAAAACAACAAGGAAATAAAAAATAGGATATTCCCAAAGCTGTTGAAGCAGTATAGACTTTGAGACGGTAAAATCGTGTAATCCGCGGCGGCAAGTTCTCACTCAAAAGGTTCGTTAGCGTGGCTCAATCTCTACGAGGGTAGAAAAAAAATAAAAGAGAGCTTGAGAAGAAACGTGGTCCAACTTTCTATTAGGCTCTCAAGGGAAAAAAAGAAACTTCTTAAAAACTTCTATAAGACGAAAAGAGAAAGAGAGAGAGAGAAAAAAATACTGCGGTGTTGCTCCTTTGCTTATTTTTCTTTACTTGTTTTAATTCTTCAAATAAACATAAAAAAAAATCTTGCATAATTATTTACTTTTTCTTAACAAGTTGAGTGTTTTCAACAAAATAATATCTCTTGAGAAATAAAAGTAAGTAAAAAAAATAATAATAATAAAAAGAAAATGAAAATTAAATAATACAAAATTTTAAGAAAAGTAAACCATTGTTATAGTTTTTATTTCAAGATAAAATTTTTAATTACTAAAATTTGCAAATTCTATTTTTTCCCCATTTTGATTTCATTTTATTTAAATTTATTATTATTTATTGTTCACTAATGATTAACGTCAGTTATCATCAGTGCCCTAACATCAAATAAATTTACTCAACATTATTTCCTATTTATAGAATTTCAAGTACAATAGAATTTAATCTGTATAATTCTTTACATAATATAATACATAAAAATAATTATCATTTAACTAACATGAAATATTATAGCTGTCTCTTATAAAATTTACATGTTATCACGAAATCATTTGTTAAAAGTACTGGTATTTTTGATGTAACATAATAAATTTCCAATCATTTACAGTAGTTACTATGTACATATATCGATAAGGCCTAAAAATATACATGATTTGTGTCTGGTTAAATTGGCACGTAGAGCTTATAATGTATAGTAGCTAGTTGGATATTGTGTTAAGTATAAGTGGGTCAACTTGATTGCTTGTGGTTTCGTGCAATTAACTTTGGGATATCGCTACCTTTGCCACACTGCATAAATATACATGCAAATTTAACGTATTCTTGTTAAAATGTCAAGTTTTTTATTGATATTGTCTTAAAAGTTTATATTTTAGAAATTTAATTTTATATTATCTTTATTGTATTATTTCAAACTGAATTTTAATGATTTAATGTTTTTAAAGTAAAAAAACGATCATAAGTTGAAAAACTATTAATTTTGACGTAGTTTTTTTTTTACCATCCTAAAAAATTAATGAAAAAATGGTTTAATAATTAAAAAAAAAAATAAAAAAATAAACGAGTCACAATTTGACTTCAGTTTAGTTGTTGCACAACAAAACACTGTATCTCCTGTCTGAATAAATTGATTAGAAGAAGAAGACAATCGATTTTTTTTTGTGTTATCCTTTAATGTATTTGCATGCGTAGACTAAAATTTCTAAATACAGCAAACACTACACAACTAACATAATTCTATTGATTAAAATTTTCATTTGTATTCACAACTTTTAAAAATATACTTAAATTTCTCTAACTTATCATTTCAAGTATGAAGCTTTTAAGTAATAAAACATTAATGAATATCAACTTAAAATAGTAAAAAATTTACATTAAACTTCCATATTTATTAATTGTTTTTAATGATTAAAAGGTTTGATTTGAAAACTTGACAAAATAATAATAAGTTTTAAAAAGTTTAAGTACATTAGAGAAAATAAAGAAAAAGAAGAAGAAAAACTTTTGACAGGCAAGGATAAGTATGAAGTTAAAATTTATATTTTCTAACATTAAGTTGAATGATTTAGTAATGATAATGAAGGATTACGTCATCACCCTATATGGAATAGATAATGAGTTGGAGAGAGAAAGAGAGAGAGAGAGAGAGAGAGAGGATTAGCTGACAAACTTTCGTGTAATAACAACATGACTTTTCTCGCTTCTTTACAAGAAGACTAAACTTCAAAGTATTTTCGCGTCTCTTTTGTTTTCTCTCTCCTCGTGTTAGTGTAAAATATTATTATGTTGAAAAGGAAGAAAAAAAAATATATATTACACTTCCTACACAAATGACAAAAATACAATACACATCACATCCTACTGTCTACGTTTTAATACTTTTGTCTTAAAGTTTTAACATCTTTGGAATGTTACACACAAAGAAAGTTGTGACGAAAGAGAGAGAGAGAGAGCGTTCTCTTTTACAATATTGTCTTCCCATGTTGTAAAGTTTTATATTATAAGCTTGTGTTTTAATAAGAGTTACAATTTTAATATAATATATCTTCAAAGATGTATTGAAATTTAATTTTCAAATTAAAGCACACAAAATTGTTTCTTGAAAGTGTACAATTTTTAAATTTTCCTCCTTCCTTTTTTTATTTTTAACTTCGGGCATTCTTTTTTTTTCTTTTTTTTTTTTCGTTGCTTATCAGTATAAATACAGATTTGCAGAGCCTGCCTATATTTCTGAATTACTTTAGATAAGATAAAGCATTGTCATTTATAATAAAAACATTTCATATCCTATTGCATTCCCTAACGCATAATATACTTTAAATATTTTAAGTGTAAATGACATTAGATAAATATAAAAAGTTATATTTTATTTTTAAGCATTTAATATAAAAAAAATATATATTTGTCGCAGGTTGCCCATTTATCATTTTAGAGTATTCATATAAATACAGAGAGAAAGAGAGAGAGAGAGTGAGAGAAAAGTTAATAAAAGTAAATAAATCGCATGTTGGCTTGGACAAAAATCTCTCTTACTTTTTTTTTTTTTTTGATAATACTTATTACATGCGAAGACGAGGGAGACAAAATGTACCCTAGGGATCAAATCATATTTCTCTCTTTTCTCTTTGCACCCCTAACGTAAGATTGCTCCAGTTTTGTCATTTTCTGGCTAAGCGTGTCGTCATGATGAATTTTGTGGGAGAGGGAAGTCTCTCACTCTCTCGCTCGCTTGCACTGATGAGTCCCAAGAGCCTTGTTAACTCCGGTGATCTTCTCAACGCGCGGGCTGTGATCGCAAATATTTCACCTCGCAATATTTCCATGTTAAAGAAAGAAACAGGGAAAGTGATGAATTTACAGTAGCTTCTTCTTCTCTTTAAGAAAAAAAAGTAAAGAAAGAAAATGAGAACTATTTACATTTTATCTGAGACGTAAGTCTTTGTAACGTTTTAATGAAAATATGGTTGTCTTGTGTTTTATGTGATACTTTACAACAAAAATCGATGTGTTTATAAATTTAAATGTTATTATATAAATGTAATAAAACAATATAAGAATTTCAAATCATGTTTTTTGCACAGCCAATAATATTAAAAGTTAGGATAGAGGCTTATATTGCAATGAAAGTACTGAAAAAAAAGTGCATCATTATTAAAATGTTACATTTTGCGTAATAATTGCACGAGAAAAAAAAAAAAAAAAAAAAAACTGAATGGCAAGTTCATAATATGAATATACTAAATTGTAAAGATTAAACTAGGAACAGGTATTGACATACTACACAATGCCACCTAATGCAGGTGAAATGTCGTATTATCTAGGCAAGTCAAATATTATTGTAATATGTTTTACCTGCATATATAAAGTATTATTGTAGTTTATCAATACCTGTTCCACCCTAATTTTAACCTATTGCAATTAACACTGATTTATTTACCTGTTTTTAGTATAGTATTTATTTTTTTCATATATAAAATTATATATATATACCAATACAGCAAAATTATAACTTAAACGTAAATTTGAAAATATATTGCCTATGATTAAAAAAAATTAATCATAATTTAAAAAGTTGTACATGGAATCATCATACAGATAAAGTTAAAATATTTTTTCTTGTTTTTTTTTTAAAATACTTTGTGTATATATAATAAATGTGAGTTATCAAGCTAGGTGTACGTATGACACAACTCCCGTGTGTGTGTGTGAAAAATTGTGTGGGTAGACATGGGTATAGAGCGACATAATTAAGGAGAAGGGAGGTTTTTATACTTGTTGCCACAGTGGCGCCTGGTTGCCTCTTGGCGCCACGCCACTTCACTCCATACCACGCACTAACCTAACCCGCATCCTACACACAATAGGGAAATTTGCCTTACCAAAAAGTTACACCCTCATGAATCATGTTTTGCTTGTAAAAATTTTTATCAACCTTTTATACGAGCCTTTATAAAACTAAGAAATTAATCTTTATTTGCATTTTTTTCTCCTTTTTTTTTTTTTTTTTTTTTTTTTTTTGAATTTTGTAATTTATTATTGTAATATTTTATTACTTTTACTATAACATTTAATTTTAATTAAATATCTCAGAATACAGATTACATTTTATGACAAGAGTTGTGTGTATACAAAAAATCGTGGCAACTTGGGTTCTAAAATAGGAACCCCAATATACACTTTTACAAACACTTTTGTGTACTTTTGTGAAACAATATCTAAATTTATAAAAAAAAAAATTAATTCTGGAATAAAAATAATGAAATTAAAATTAGATTATTATACTCAAATATTGAATGAGTAAAATTATTTTAATATTATGTGTTTGTTTATTTTTACTATTTTTTTATCTCAGTTTTTAATCGTAATAATAAGTTTTAATAGCTATAGAAAACATATTGTTCGTTTATTTAAATATTTATATTATATAATAGAAAATGCAATTACAATGGAAATTGAGTTTAAAAATATAAATAACACGTTTCTAAATGTATACATTTTCTAAAAGTTTTTTTAGTTTTTTTTCTTTCTTTCAAAGTTCTTGCATTGTTTACATGAGAGAGAGAGAGAGAGAGAGAGAGAGAGAGAGAGAGAGAGAGAGAGAGAGAGAGAGAGAGAGGGAGAGAGATGTTGCACGGGTTGCGGGGTTTCAAGGGTGGCAAGTCAAGTGTTGCATGTAACTTGGAAGTGGGGAAAAAGATGGTGGAGAAAAAAAAAGTAAGAGAGAGCCTTATCAGCAAGGCAGATATCCGCATTCCAAACACGCTTCTTTGCTCCGTTGAGGTGAAAAAGGCACGAAATCGAAGCTACAACATGTTACCCTTCTCTCTCAAGTCAACAGGCCAAAGTTCAAACGCAAAAAAAAAAAAGTTCGAATAACTTTGGTATTCAATATGTTCACATTATACATTTTAGACTTTTATATTATATAGAGTTTTGTGTATATATTTCAAATGCTAATATCTCCATTACAATTTTAATGGGAAATTTTCCAACTGTGTTTAGAATATATAGGTATTATTATAATAATATGTTGAATAACATACATAAAAAAAGAGAAACGAATTCTATACTAAAAATTTACATTGAACAAAATAATAATGTTTATATTGGAAACATTTTCAAACTTTTAAACATTTGCGCATTGGTGTAGAATTTTAATTAAGTTTAAGTTGGTAAAGCATAAGAGAGAGAGAGAGAGCGAGAGAGAGATTCAAAACTTCTAAAGAATTCTTATAAATATGTAAGTATTACAGCATAGAGTATAATACCTTTTTGAATATTTTGAGTAAATTTCCGAATATTTTAAACATTTCATGACCATTAAGATCTAACTGTGACTCTTACTGTTATGGACATTTTCCTCTTGCCACATCTTCAAGAGTTGCAATGAATCTTTGCCAGTTATGTATAAGTCCGAAAATCTTATTAAAATATGAAGTAATCAAATATTTGATTTCCACCTCAATATTATAATATACAAAAAAGGTTTTATTGACGCAGTTATACTTTGTAAAAGATTTTTAAATTTTGAATTCAGAAAAGCAAGTTTCATGGTGACAGAGTGCAGAGTGGTCAGTGGGTGGACAAGACGACGAGAGCACACAAGACGTTCTCAGCAAAGTTTATGTCACGTCAGCTGCTCCACCATACCATGCCACTGAGTGAGCTGAGGGGCTGACGTGAAGATAAAGGGGAGAAGAGCAGGGTTTGACGAGTAAGCGGGGAGAACATTGTGCTGAATACGCGCCTTTTAATTCAACCAGCCCTCAAGCAGAAACCGGAAATCTTTTTAAACCATTTAAACTGCTGACTTAGACAAAGATGCTTACAATAGATTTGTGTGCATCTCCAATATATATATATACTACATTTTGTTCTCTCTTAAAAAATTGTACAATACTGAGAACTCTTTAACTAATTGTACATATATGATATGTCATTTATGTTACTCATTCTTATAACTTTTTTTATAGCATTTTTATATTATACTGTATATACATGCAATAAATTTTGATATATCAAAATAGAGTATTGTCATGTTATCTAATTTAAAATTTTACGACTTTTGTTAAAAGAAAATTTTATACTGATGGAAAAATATATTTTAAAAAAAAGTAAAGGGGAAGAAAATTGATTAATTTTTTTTTAGAGAAGTGTTTAAATTTTATATCTAAAAGTTTTAAGTTTTTTTTTTAACTTACAAAAACAAACTTAATTAAATTATTTTGAAAGTATTTTTGTACAAAATCTTACAGTAAAATTTTAATTTCTAGTGGGGGTACAATGGATACAGGATTTCTATATATTTAGGCTCTCTGAGAAAGTTGCAATATTTCATTCAAAACTTCAGGTCCTCAATCATTTGTTCAAGTTAGTTTGACTGCCATAAAACTGTAGAAAATTACATGAAAAGTACATAAAAGGAATTATAATATTATTTTAACATTAAAATATATACTTTTGAAAAACTTTTGTAATGTAAAGTACAAGCCAGAAGTATAAACTTTTTATCTAATCAAACAAAACTTTTTTATTTTATTTTTGTTGCATGTTATAAATATTGCATAAAGCATTTAAAAATATATATTTATATGAACGAAATAAAGAAAAAAGAAATTTTTATGACTAATTTGAAATAAGATATCCATGACACAGCAAGATATCAGCAGCAAAAAAAAAAAAAAAAAAAAAAAAAAAAAAGTACTGTGGCCAAAGACTCAATGCAATATCAAAACTTGCATTTTTGGCTTCAAATCAAATGCCATGAAATGAGATGACTATCATCAAAATATGCTATAAACAGAATAAAATAGTAGTTGAACATTGCAGATATTTTTCTAAACTATATTTTTAGTGTAATAAAATTATAGATTTCAACGACTGGTTGAATTTTTATAAGCAAGGTTATTATACTTTAGAAATAGCTAGGATACAAAAATAGCATTTAAGATATAAAAATTGTTGAAACTAAAAGAATATTAAAAAAAAAAAAAAAAAAAAAAAAAAATACTTCTTTATAAGTCATACTCATTGAAATTAGTTTTCAAATTTAATGATCTGAAAGTTTTAGTTCCGAAATTTTGAGAAAAAAAAATGAATGATGAATAGCTTAATATAGATTTGGGCGTGGTTACTTATAAAAATTAAATGTATGAAAAAATGTCGACTTTTTCCACTACAATAGTTTGTGAAAAAAAAAAAAAAAAAAAAAAAAATCAAGTATATAAAACTAAAAGTCCATGTATATAAACATTTTAACAAGTATTGAAGAGAAAGAGAAAATTAAGATATATATGTATTAAAAACCACATAGTAATTTTTTTTTCTTCTGATAGTTGTTGAGGTCTAAAATATATTAAGTAGTGATAGAAAGTCGACGTCTTATAAGTGACGTCAGAAACACTGATTGGTGCTTCTCTTTATGTGCAGTAGCTATCAACAGTAAGGAAGACAAATTGCGAACATGGCTTTGCAACCCAGCTACCAGTGCGCATACGAATTAATCAGATAAACATGGTAAAAGCACTGTGAGAGGGAGAGAAAGCCCGTTTGATCAGATTTAGTGAAGTGAAGGGTGGGTATGGGAGGGTTGGTTTTGGAAAGAGAGAGAGAGATAGTGGCTGCCACCCTCATCCCCCCCTCGCGCTTGTTGAATTATGATCTGTATGTCCGATGTATTACAGTCACAAATGTAGTTATACATTTTACCTCCCCTATGTAAAAAAAAAAAGTAACGATATAGCTTTTGGGCATTATTTTTTTATACTGTACTCTCTGTGTATGCATTACTACTTAAAATTTATGGTAATTCTAGATTATACAATTTATTTGTCAATATTAACTTATTTAGACACATGAGTCAAATCAAGTTAAAAATTTCTTCCTCTTATTTCAATTTTTAAATGAAATATATATATTTTTTTAAGTACAAAAGATACAGTAATTTTATTATTAGAAAAGTTTTTTACTGACGGACGTTATATGAAATATTGATGAAATGCATTTATGTCAAAATATTATTGAATGAAAAATGCAATGTACTGGAGTGATAGCACCAATAAAAGTTTATTTCTTCATATGAAATACATTCTTCTGAAGTATGGTTATTTACAAAGTAAATGATATTGTCATGGAATGGAATAAGAAAGTTTGAGTAAATATTAATAAATTTATTGATCAAAGACTACATAAAGTGTTGAAGAAATCAATCAATTTAAAATCAATTAAGTTAAATTGAAATAACTAAAAATAATAGGTATCACTGTACGATTATTATGTTTTTAAAGAGCATACAATTATTACTCGTTAATAAATGTTTTGCGCAGTAATTTTTTATAGTTTAATTTTATATCATGTAATAATTGCAAAAATTAAGAATTTCAACACTACAACTTTCCATTATATTATTAGTATTCCCAAGTAGATTTGCATGTAATCTAAAAATAACCTCACAGGTTCAAATTTACAAATTGTTAAATTTTGCCAAAAAGAAACAAAGATTTTTTTTTTATATGTATGGATTTTGTGGATTTTAACATTTTATTAAATAATTAAATACAGTGTTCTCATATAACGATTTTACTTTTTAAAAATTAATATTACTAATTTAAATAAATACACAATTATTCGATAATTATTAAAATTGTAAATATAAATACTTCTGTTATACTGTTAGTATAATATTAAAATAATAACTCCCATATGAGTATGATATTAGCGTATTTTATTCATCATGCTAGGAGCGTAGTAATTTGTATTGTTGTCACGCCGCAAGCTGACACGTCATGCAGATGCTGGTCATCCAGTGATGTGACAGCACACGTCAAGTGTCCCGCGGGACATGTACACGCCCGATATTTTACATATATCGATATTCATCACAAAACTGCAGCGCTTTTACTGCATCATTTACTTCATAAAATCAATATATTATTATTAAGTACCTATTTTATATAAACCATACATACCATAACTTATTATATACTTAACATTGAAATACTTTTATAGTTTTTGGTTCTTAACATATTGTTAAAATTGACCACTTGCAATGAACGAACTTTTTAAAATAATTTGAATAATTCTTAATGCATTTCTTATGTAAAAATCGTTTTCACTTACTTGCTGCAACAATTAAAAACATTTTATTGCAAGTGGTCCATTGACTGTTTATTTTTTAAATGAAGCTGATTATTTATTTGAAAACATAGTTAGTTAATTGTTAATTGTAAAAAAGGATAGAATAATATATAATCTATTTATATATTCTATATCAAAACATATATTTGCACACGCAGTGTGGTCATTAGCAGAGTCTCTATCTTTTAAATACATTTAAATTTATACTGTATCCTTGAATCTCCCTTTTAGAACTATATGTCCTTATTTAAAGAAATATTTTAAAAAAATCATGCAGTGTGTTTTTAAATTACAGTGATCGTATATTAGAGGTTAAGATGTGATATTGATGTTATTGTGTTATATTGATTATATAAAGGTATCAAAACATATTAAATGTTTGATTTATTAATTTATAGGTACAATATTATACCTTAAATGCATCGATGTGTTATTACAATCGATATTCTGTGAGGTGCTCCGATGACCGCAACGTCCAGCACGAGATGCTCTGCATTTCAATTGGATTCTCATGACATGTCAGTCAACACATTGAATATGTAAATGTGATAGAATGTGTCGAACTTTTCTCTGCTGAATATCAAATTTCTTTAACACTAACTTTCAAAAGAAAAGAAAATAAACGTCACTTATATTTCTAGACAATCTTTAAAATTGCATAACATGGGAAAATTTGTTGCATTTTATTTAAAAATGAATATGATTTTTTATCTAATACATGTTTACTTATTTTGAGTATATGTCATGTTAACATTAAAGCCCGAGTCAACTTACCTTTTTATCATTTAGAATGCTAGACTGATAATTACCATACCTTAATATCCATGAATTAGACACCAACACGTTGATTTTGGATTTATTTTCATTTATTTTCCTTTTTGCGGTTATATCACGTATCTGACGTCACAATGTACCACCGACAATCACAGTCACCGCTCTGGTCACGTGATAAATTTTAGCCCCTCCCTCAAGTTCTTTACCCCTATCAAAGCCCCATCGGTACATTGTGACGTCAGATACGTGATATAACTGCAAAAAGGAAAACAAATGAAAATAAATATAAAATCAAGGTGTTGGTGTCTAATTCATGGATATTAAAGGAATAGACCGGAGAAAAACATAAGCATTTATATCACAAAAAACTTCATGGGATTTACAAAAATAACGTTAGTTTGTCCCAAAACCCAAGAGTAGCCCCGTAGCATAGATTAGAAAATTCGATTTATGCAACCCGCATAACATTTTCATACTAATTTTTGCAAGTTTCTGACGTCATAAACATGAATTTTCACGCAAATTGCATACTTTACAGTTTTTTCACGCTCTCTAGTGGGGCTACATTAACATTCTGGTAAAAATTGTTATCAGTTTTGAAGATCCCATTTCGTGTTTATTCATTAAAAAGCACATGTTGTTTTATGCGGTCTATGGCTTTAAGGTATGGTAATTATCAGTCTAGTATTCTAAATGAAAAAAAGTAAGTTGACAAGGGCTTTAAGAGAGCGTTTTTCTTTATTCTTAACGATTGTAGCACATAACTAGCTTGATATTTATAATTCTATTCTCTCAGTATTTAAATGTATTAATGAATTAATGAAGAGAGAGAGAGAGAGAGAGAGAGAGAGAGAGAGAGAGAGAGAGAGAGAGAGAGAGAGAGAGAAAGCAACCCTAAACCTTTGGGAAAAAAGATAGAGAATAAATTGAATAAAAGATCATGTTACTTGAACTATAAAAAATATGAAAGTAAATAAATCATTTACCAATTTTTTATGTTATTTTGTTGAAAGGAAATAAAGTTATCACTACTTTTACTTTCCCACCCTTTATTATTATTATTATTTTTTTCTTCTTATGTGCCTATATCACTTGACTTGTTACAATAACAGATATATAGATTTTTAGCAACGATGTTCACTGAGGCGTACCGATGTACAGCATGGGCACGTGTTTCCACCCACCCCCTCTCCATCCTCCAACCCCCGAGCACTTCCTCCCCCCATGCATGTCATTTTGTTCAGCGGACATGATTCAATTATTGTCCAGTACTGCATTCATTGTCATAAATTTGCATCTCGTACGCGATGTTTTTTCAATGTAAATTTTCCCGTTTGTTATGTATCTCATTTACTTTTATGTTTTTATTGTTATTATTTATGTTGTGGTTCTATATATTTTATTTTTGACCATAGAAAATATAGTTAATTTAGTATTATATATGACACTATGACCATAACTATCTATATATTATATTTATGGATTGATAACTGTTGAAAGTCAAATTTTTATTGATTGTGCATGTTGAATATTATATCTATTTTATTTTTGTGTAAATTTTTATATATGATAGATGAGGGTGCATATAACAGAAAAAGAAATACATAAAATATAATATGCTGTAATAAATGTAATGGAAAAACCAAAAAGAATGTAAATAAAGTATCTTATTATAGAAACAGAATGCAAAACTCAAAAAAGTACGTAAAGTAAGAGCACGTTGATCAATTCCATGAAATATATAAATATTTTTAATTATTTCACATTATTATAGATTCATGATGAAAAAATAATTCAAAATTAATTTCAATTTCAATCTGAATAGTAAAATTGTTTAAATCCTGTTAACAAAACACATATACTCATAAATATATTAAAAAGAAGTTGAATTTGATTTCAAACAATAACATAAGAATTTTCAAAAGGAAAGCTTATTTTGATCAATCACTATATTATAGGAATATAGGATAATATCAACAATATTATTCGAACGTTTCTGTAATAACAAGACAAGAGATTGTTCTATATTATATTATACTCTCTTTACTATACGTAATCTATGTTTGCCAGCAACAAGCGTTAAGTCGATTAATATTTCTGAGTAATACAAACAAACACACACGTACACACGTTATTCAACTGTGTACTAACAAAGCTGCATTAAGTTTTGATAGAGACGAGCGTGCAATATATTGAGATAGTATGGAGATTGGTGTTTATTAGTAGGTTCTATATGATAATATATTTCGTGTGTATTATACGTATGTTATTATCTAACTATCACGCACCCCCGCACATAAGAAATGATGACTTTTCCATTATAATATTTTATCATGACAACAGGTCTCTTCAGTTATTTTTATAAGAGGTATATAAAACAAAATTTTATTTAAGGATTTTCATTTTTTCTTGAACCGTTTTCTAATTCAAAGTTGTTTCAAAACGTTACACATTCATTATGAAAGTTAATAAAATAATTTTATGATTTTTTTATTAGTAATATTAGTTTATGTGTGATTTAATTGACGTTATAATTACATTAAATTCTTGTTTCTAAGTTTGCTCATTTGGTGGAGAAGAAAAAAACTTTTTCAATTTGGTTTTATTTAGTTGTTTAAACTAAATTATTAATACTTTAAAATATTTTAACTACTAGAAAAATAATTAAATGATTGTTTGGGTGTTCTTTAAAACTCTTTGTATGTTTTACACTTTAACCAAATATACTAAATAGAATATTTTATATACGATATTTTTTTTAGAAATATTTTCTAGAAATCAATTTCAAATATGTAAACATCTTTTACATAGACATCAATAATAATATAAATTACCAGTATTAGAATAATATATAATATTTTATAACGTAGCAAAACTATGACAAGTTATTTAGGTTTGATATTTTTTCTATTCTATACATGTTTTTAACAAATATAACGCACTCTCTTTTTAAATTTCTTCTCGTTTGCCTATAATATTTATGATTTATGATATAGCATTTATATGATACAGCATATTTTCTGATATGGAAAGGATATAGTAGGTATTGGAAAGTCCTTACCCCTGTCGATAAGACAATGTCTTGACTGGGATTGGGGTTGGTGTAGCACAATAAAACAATATGGCAAGAAAAGAAAAGAAAAAAAAAAAAAAAAAAACTGAAAAAGTTTAACATAAAATTGTGAGTCAGTCAATTTTATTATATATATATAAAAAAAAGCTGATTAGTTTTACAATAAACAAGTATTAAATTTAAAAGTACTTCTAATCCTTATCAGATTTAAAAAAATCTTATTTATGATTTAATACCTAAAAATCTTATACATATAGAATAACTATTTTAACTATATAATATAAATAGAGGGGTTTGATTTAATTAAAGTGCTTTGCGGTTATGACTACTGTTATAGGAAAGGAAAGGGTGCTAACTATATACATCATAGGCCTTCATTAGGAACAACTACCGTCTCTTCTTGCATATTTAATTAACTTTAAACTATTTTCTAATTTGAATAACGTGTATACATAAATGTAAATTAAAGCTTTTGATGCTTATACATATAGAAATTTATTTTATAGTTTTAGTAATATTATAGAATGGTTTATTTATATGCTATGCAGATTATGGTCAAACAAAGTACTTTGGTTATTCTTATTATTATTATTACTACGAACAACAAACAATTATTATGACAATGCATAACTTGCATCGTACAGTACATCTATAACATAGCTCATTTGAAAGTTATTATAGCCGCGTCTGTCTCAATCTTCTTCATTCTCTTTCAGGAATCCAAGCACAGTAATGAATAAGAAAAAAAGGGCGGGGGTAATTGTTGCAGATTATAAGAAAAGGCAATTGTTGGAATAGTTCTGAATCAATTAATGTATACGATTGTATAATTTTTTAGTTCACTAATAAGTAACTTCACATAATCATCACTTTTCACCTTTTTTCACACCGTTCCTTTCACTGGGGCTCGTTCTCGTCGTAAATACTTTTTGATTTGCGCTTTTTACTTTATGATGATGTACGCTTTAACGTGTTTTAATAGTTATATGAAGCAAGAAATTTAAAAATTAAAATCATGAATGTAACATGGTAAGCCCTATACCAGCCCAAAATTAGCATAAAACTAATGATGACTCTTGCCAGTGATCAACCTGATAACTCTTGCCAATGACAAGTGCTGATTTTGTGAAGTTGTCCATTGAATGCAAAAGTTACTATAACCGTGACTTAATATAGCAATTTTCAAAAATTAATTAAAAATACTTAATAAACTAAAATAAATTAGAGACTATTTTAGTCTCTATAATGTGTTTACACATCAATATAATAGTCAAGATGTTTTCCTCTCTCAAAATATGCAATAAAATTTCTCATTTTCTTTAAACAATAAGCATGAGGAATAAAATATTACAAAAAATCAATTTATCAATTTATTATATATATATATATATATATATATATATATATATATATATATATATATATATATATATATATATATATATATATATATATATATATAATAAAAATCAATATGACTACGTTTTGCAGTACTAAAATTATTATACATGTGATTCAAAAATATCTGATCAAAAGAAAAGTATATAAAATATGCGTCACCACATTACCAATAAACGTTTTGTGTGTATATCATATATTTCATAGATAAGCAGTTTAGATTTGTTGCGCGTCAACCACAGAGGTTTAAATCCAACAATTATATTTCTATACGCGACCGCATCAGCACGCGCCTATAGATAAACTAGGCCATTAAAAACATCATCCCTCTATTATAATAATCTGAATAGAAAAAAAAAATTAAAGTCGTGGGAATTAATGCCCCGCCCCCTTATATATGCACATATCATTACCCACCCCTCTCAATGTATACCCTCTCTTATTCATAATACTATATAAGTTTTGTCGTGTGAGTATTCATTTCAATGACTTTTCATGATATCTATACGGACCATTTAAAACTGCGCATCATTAAAAATTATCTCATCTTATTATTATTATTTTATGCATTATATATTTTTCTCTACCACTGGCAATGATCTATAACTGTTTTATTCTGTGGGAAAACTATGATATGTGGTTAAAATCATAAACGATACTAATAAATTTTCAGCTTGTTTTTATGTTGTTAACAGATGATATGAACATTAATTTTATTTTTAACTGAACAAAAAAATAATTTAATTGTTACCACATAAAGACAGATTTTTGCGTCACATTTTAATGACATTCTCTGTACTATATATGTTTATATTCTATTTTATTGTTGGGTTAAATTTCATTAGTATAGTAATCGTTAAAATAAATAAAATCATGTCTTATTTTATATATATTATATATATGTTACTACATTGAAAATTATTGTTACAGAAAGCAGTAAAATATAAATTTTTAAACAAATAAAGACCCAAAATGATAAAGCTACAATAATAATATTATTTGGAATCAAAATACAAAAAGTTTACATTAATATTAGAATATATTATATAGGGTGGTTTCATTCATGTTAAGGTCGACGCTATTACGTGAGTGCTAAATAACATGGGCCAGTATAGGAAAAATACTCATTTTGCCAGTTTAAAAATACTTCGCAATATTTTTGAGAGCATTGATGCTGTTAACAAGTTGAATTAGTTTTTCAAGTATGCAAGGAAAATAATAATAACCAAAATATATATAATTTTCCAAAGAAAATAGCCAAAAACTATGTTTGTCCTATGATGAGCAATGTTGTTCATTGCTCAAAAAGAGCACCGAAAAGCATTTAGAATGACGTCATGCGCACACACCCTATAAAAGTCTCACAGTTACATTTATTTGTTCTTAATGGAGTTTCATATAGGGTTACATTTTAAATTTAAGATTATTTTAAAAAATATTAAAAATATATAGTTTATGAACTGTAATATTTGGTTGGTATTATATTTTCATTACGAGAGCTAGTCTTTAAGTTCAAAATTCTTATTAAAATAAAATTCACATTATAATATTATATGGCCTTTGTTTACCGACAGGGTGCAATATTTATAATGTGCAATGAATTTGATTGCAGATATTGAAAAATTTTGAAAAATCATTAAAAAATTTCCATGCAATCAAATTTATTTCCTATGTTTTAGCATCATGTTGATATATAGAGAGAAAGAAAGAGAGAGAGAGAGAGAGAGAGAGAGAGAGAGAGAGAGAGAGAGAGAGAGAGAGAGAGAGAGAGAGAGAGAGAGAGAGATTGCTGAAGTTCAATATTCATCAGCTTTGGTGTTAAGGAAGAAACATAAACAAAACTGTTGAATATCTGAATATATATTTATATATGTACAGTACTGTGCGTGCATTTCGTCCTACCAACATCGGCATGTGATATAGAAAGTGTGTTAGCTTATAAACTGGCGTGCATAGGACTCGACAATGTATTTATTTGTATGTTTGCTACAGTGCTAATTGAATCACTCGAATAGCACACAGTGGGGATCTCCACAATGATAGACGACCACAGCTTCAACTTCATTTTTTTTTTTTTTTTTTTTATTCCTCATCATTATTTGTCGCGTGCCATAAAACACACTCTGGGCGGTCCGGATTTTAATGTTCCGTGCCCGTCATATTTTCTTCTATGACGCATGCAAAAACCATTTTCTTTGCTCTTTGTTGATAATTTTTTTATTCGTTTATATAATATATGCACATAAAATGCATTTTTAGCACAAATAAATTGCTTTTTCAATGTTTATAGTTTCTATTCTTTTTATTGCGCACACCAAGTGGAGTTTTATATTATATATAAAAACTACATTGCATGATTAATAAAAAATTTATACTGTCTATAGTGCATCGGGCTTTGGTGAAGGTTTACCTAACACTCACTGCGTGATAGTTATTGTTATAACGTAAAATATATGATTTTGTAAATTTCAAGAGCTCGCTTCTTCTCAATATGTATAGTTGAATTTGTGTTATGTTTGAAACAGCTAAAGTTGTCCTTTTACTCAATATACATTATTGGTGGTACAGTGTACATACTCTACAGAAACAAATTACAAAAATTACATGCATATAATGTTTACATCACAAATATATAGTACGATAAAGAAACTTGTATATTTAAACAAGCATATTTTTATACAGTCATAATAATCTTTATAAATAGATCGACGTGCTATTACATGAAGAAGATCTAGGTGTAAAATAATTTTTAGACACATCATATAATAAACACGCCGAATACTAGTCAATTGACGTGTATATTTTATTTGTGTTATTATAACTTACAAAAATGTTACACTTTTTAATATTTTTATTTTAAATAATACACGTTTTTTTTTAAAACATTTCTGCCAAATTTAATTCAAATTATGAAAATTTCAGCATCAATAAACACCACTATTTGCCTTTTTAAATAAATTGAATACTCTCATTTTTTGTTTTTAATATTTTTAATGACGATATCGATCGTCTGTATCAACTTAATATCGCATAAAGCTTTTCTTTCTCTTCTTTGTTTTTATACCAAACCAATGAAAAATAAAATCCTTTTATAGCTACACTTCAAATATATATATCTGAATTAAATAAGAAAAAAACAGTAACTTTTCTTCAAAGCAGTTTTGTTGTGATTGGATTTATACTGAAATGTGTTTTTTCCCTTAAAATCAAAGAAAGAATTATTTTCATGTCCTATAACAAACAAATAAAACTGACATTCGTAAAACCTCTACAAATTTGTTGTTGCATTTTTTATTTTTTTTACAAAAAAAAAAAAAAAATACGAGACACAAAACGAAAGAAAAAAAAGAAACACATCAAGTTGAGTATTTATTGTTATAGAATGAATTCCCAGTTCGCTAATAAATCTCAATAGGTGCAGTCCATCACTATATATAGAGAATTTTTGTATCCTCAGTATATATTCGAAATGTTGACAATATGTGACATTGGGTTATACTGGCTCTGAGCCAGTATTATAGACACCATGTTTTATGTTTATTTCTATTGGTAAAACTCTCTACTTTTTAACCATATATACTACTATGTCTCACTATGTCTCTATACTACTACTATTCCATTGAAGCCAAAAATCTTATGTCCCTTTGCTATCTTTTCTTCGCTATCCACTTTACTTGAGGGGTAAAAAAAAAAAAAAAAAAAAAAACTAAGAGTTTTTATGTTTGCGCACACCCTCTTTTGGTATCAGAATTTCATCTCTCAACTGGCGATAAAACATCTCCCATATCTCTCTCTCTCTCTCTCTCTCTCTCTCTCTCTCTCTCTCTCTCTCTCTCTCTCTCTCTCTCTCTCTCTCTCTCTCTCTCTCTCTCTCTCTCTCTCTCTCTCTCTCTCTCTCTCTCTCTCTCAAACTTCTCCACACACGCTCATCCGTTGTCAAAACAACATCGTATATTCCAATGTTACGTTTAAGAAAATTATAGTCAAATGTTGCGCGTGCTGTTGCTTTAAACTACTTTTTGTCTCATGGGAACGACAACAAATGAATTTATATGACATTCAACAAAATAATATAAATAAATAATGAAACTTTAGTTACAAAAAATGTGAATAAAAGTTGAGTTCAAATTGATGAATCGTGAAACAGTTGATTTTATCTACTGGCACTAACATGTATTGATAATAATAATACACTCTCCTGCATTATGTTTTAATTTGTATTTAAGTTAAGGAATTGGATGAAATTTGTATATGAATAGATACAAATAAATCGTCGTTTTTGTTTTGCTTCTAGCTCCAACACAATACATATCCTGCAGAGATAGGCAACCCGCACGGTATAAATACCCAAACAGTTGCATAAGAGCTCAGGGGCGCTTCTCTAATTTTTTAAATCAATATATTTGAACGATGATTGTTTATGCTACCCTAAAAAAAATAATGGTAAATAAAGAGAAAAAAAAATGCAACTGTTATGATGAAGTCTTGTGTACCAATGAGTGAGCACGCGCGCTTTTTGCTGATTAATTTCCATCCCATCGTGTCATCTACACATCAAAAAAGCATTTCTCACACATAAAAAAAAATTAATCACCGGCGCCGCACAAAGCGACTAGAGACCCCTCTAACTTGCATTTATACATGGGATCCAGTGATTAATAGTTTCAAGTCACCACCCACAGAGATAGAAAGAGACTTTTTTATTTTTTCTTCTTTTCTTTTTCTGATACAATTTTTTTTCTAAAAGTTAATTCTGCTTGCGTAAACTGGAAATAATGAAAAAACGAAATGAGAAGATAGAAATATCTCAAAATAATTATCAGCATAGGCGTGAAGTATATAAAAAAAATATATTTCTACGTCACTGACGTTTTATAGTTTTTTTTTAAAGAAACGCAGTAAAGAATGATTCTTTGCTAGAGAAAGAATTGAATATTAATAAAGGGAGTTGAAATGGAGGGGGCTACAAATCACAAGTCTATTGTGATGAAGATACGTTTCCTCCTCGCCAAACACATAGATATATAGAAATATACGAATGTAGGATTTTGGCTCACAGAACTCCTTTCTCTGTTGAATTTGGCCCTAAAATCGTTACTTTATCATTGTTAATCAAATCTAAATAATTTTGTAGTCATAGAACTTTCTATATTATACACAAAAACGTCGAATTACTATTCAACAATGATATAATTTGTTGCATTATTACAGTAGAAAAAACGCTTGTATTTCTTTTGAATGTATCATCTAATGGCTTAAAAATGATTTAATGATTCTTTTTTTTAACACACACTATCACAAAAAGAGGTATAATTTTTTACTCTCGTTTTTTTTTTTAAAGAATTATTAATATATACATAATATTCAAATGACAAATTTAAACCGTATCTCTTGCCAAAAAAAAAAAAAAAAAAAAAAAAAAAAAAAAGTATAGGACTTTTGAATATATAAATTTATGTTTTGTAGAGTAATCTATAATTTGGAACTCTAAATATTGAAATTTTAAATTTATTATTCATTCTGTGTATGTATAAAGATGTTGGTCGTTTAGTGTAATGAGATGGTATTCAAATGTGGAGACGCTTTTATCAAATTTAAAGAAAAATGAATAAAAAAAAAAAAAAAAAAAAAAAAAAAAAAGTGGAGTGGAAAATAAAATCACAACGTCTATGTTTTTCCACAAAAAATTATACATTTTTTTCCTTCAACTGTTATATTGTGGGATGTTTTATGAACATAAATTAAAAAAAAAAAAAAAAAAAAGGAAAAACATTCTGTCTTCGTGCGTCATAGAGAGATCTCAATGAAAATAACAATACCATAATTTATATGATGACTGTAAACAGTTTGCTGCAATAAAACTGTTCCTTGTGGTTTCTTATTTTTATTTAAAAAAAGTTTATAAGCAAAATACAAATTTATACAGGATTTTTTTTTTCAAGGTTTGTTGAATAGTGAATCAATATATTAAAAATTCTTTGTTACAGGTTAATTTTATTAACTTTTGAGATACAAAAATAATCCTCTGTCTCTACGTAATATTGATTCCCTAAAAGATATTTTTCAAGCTTTCGTTTTAGTTTTGTATCGTAACACAGACTAAATTGACCATAAAAATATACAAATGTTTGTTATTGCTATACATTTGGGATAATATATTCATAATTATATTGTTTTATTAAATAGTTTAATTGAATAAATAAGAAAAAAAAAGCACATTTAAATTGGATATCCATTTTCTCACATCTTTCACTGATAATTATTTGTAATGAAATGTGACAAGAAAAAAAAAATCATATGGGATTTTTATTTTAACAATAACCTTCTTTTTATCACGTAAAATTTAATTCCTATAAATTTACAATTTAAAAAAAAATTGTGAAGCTATATGATATACAATTTTATTTTTATATTTACCCCACATATTGTCTTGGATATCTTGATAAGTGTGAGTGTTTGAAAAATATATATATCAAAAGTTCTGCATGAAATGAGGAAAAAATGCTGATTTGTTTGAGTGAAGGAGGGGAATTTTTATTACGAAATATAGCAAAGTATGAAGTTGCTATATAATATTCAAGCACAATATAGAGCTCAGCAGAATAATATCTTATATAGCACTGCACGGGGGAGCACTTGGCAATTCAAATGTATTCAAATTGAAGCTGGGATGTGGGGTGGGGTGGGATGGGATGAGTATATAGGGTGAATAAAAGTTGGCCGCGGGCTAAGAAGGTCGCTGTGGCCATCAAAAATTCTTTTACTCTATACAAGCATGCCATCCGGAGAAATTTTATTCATTCCCTTTGCAGAAATATATAAGGCACTTTTTCTCTATATACGTGAGATAGAAAGACCTCTTCAAAATATCTTTATCTCTTTACAAGCATACAGGTAAAGGATTCTAGTTCAATATAAATTAAAATGACTCGGTTTTTATTATTAAAGGCCGCAACCAGAAGAAAATTTTGAAATCATTTAAAAAAAATTTGAAATGCAAATATTATAAATCCTAAGAAAAAAATCGTTTGAGCATTATGCTATTGATGTCGATTAATGGTTAAGAAAACAGAATGTTTTAATAACAGTAAAAAAAAAAAAAAAAAAAAAAATCTAAACGAAATTAATCTTTATAAAATTTAAATGTCTAAAAGAAGTTTTTGAAACATCGAAACAAAATATTCAAACATTACAAATAATGCAATTATTGTGTTTCGTGTTTTACAGAGAAAGAGAAAATTAATAATAATACTATGCTTGCATGCTTGATGATGATGACAGAGAGAAAAGGGTTATAATTTGTTAGTTTGAAACAAAAACGATCATTAATTTATTTTCTCTCATATAGGCAGGTGAGAAAAAACAAAATTACAACCACCTGCTGTTCGAGATTCATCTAATGTATTTGACTTTAATGAGAAGAGAACATTATTTCATTTTCCTTTCTCTTTTGAAAGCCAGAGGAATTATAGCATTTGCATACAAGAAGATTAAATTTATGAAAAATTAATTACTTTATAAATTTTGTATAAAGAAATAAAAAATATATGGAGGGGAGGCGAGTACTTTTAATTTGAATGAAGTGCGTTAGTGTGTCCGAAAAGTTGCATACTTTACAGGATACTTTTATATGAAACTTTTAACGTCAGTTATTATTAGTATTACTATTGTTATGTTATTAAAAATAATCAGTTTTTCCCAGTGAGTGTATTTTTACTAGACTGTATATCAAATAAAGTATATTAGATAAATTGGAGAGTTTTGGTTAAGCAGGTATATATCGTGTCCTGATGATATAACGTACATTGAATCTCTCTCTCTCTCTTGAAACCGTGCCAGTCCATAGATTGCACTAAACATGATGGCTGGGAAATACGAAGCTACAATGCACGCGGTTGCAGTTTTAAGTAAGGAAAGATGATTTTTGTACGTTAAATGTATATAATTTTAGACGTTGAAGACGAGAGTATAGTATACAAGGGCGAGACGAAACACGCAAAGAACATCCGCCCCGCGCTGTTGATACGAGGTCCCTAACTTTTACCTTGCAATATATCTGCCAAGTCCCGATCAAGCGTGTTGCGCCCTGTCAGCACGCAAATCTAGCATGTCAATAAAAAATATAACTTAAATTATATGGTCTATATACGAAATATATATATATATATAGGGATCTCCTCTCTCTATCTTTAAAATATTAATCCTCTCAGGGTGCAGCATTAATTATGTAGCCTGTCAATCATTCACAAAAAAAAAAAAAAAAAAAAAAAATCAGAAGCAGATTGATATAAATTAGTTTTTTCCGTATTTATTATTTTGGTGTGGTCGAAATAACAATTTTAAAACTAAAATTTCTCTGAAAGAAATGAAGTTGCAGATGGCAGCACTACTCAGTAAAATACAGAACTTTACTATAGTATGTAGTACGATATTTTAGATTGTGTATTCTAAAAATATGTTTGTCACTTACGACAACAAATCATGTTTAGAAACGATAGATATTTTTCTACTAAAAGGAAACAAGAAAATCGACGTAAGAAAAAGAAAGTACCATAAAATATACTTAAACAATATATTGACCTAAAATATATAGTTGCAAATTTGCCTCATTAAATCGTTTAGTATATTATTATTTTGTGCTTTTAACTGTGTATATTTATCCTACTAAGAGGCACGTAAGAAAGAAATTAGCCTATAGAATTTATTGTATCACACAGAAACTAGACCCTGACTAACTAACCTTACTAGGGTTGGTAGGAAGTTTGAGGAATATAGTTTAAAGGTTAAATGTAGAAGGATGACTGTGGCCTGTAATTTGATACTGTCCAGTCATAACACAGGGAGGTGAATGGAGGAACCACAGACAACTAAATGTGGTGGAGAGCCAACATTCTTTACTTTGATTGCCTAGCCAGCCTGCAACATATAGGCACCAAGTACGTGCCAAAATTACCACTCGGTATCAAACTCAGATTATCAGTATGATGCTACGACTGGGCCGTTCAGTGATTTAAAAATATTATCTTAGAAAATTGGCAATATTTGCAAAGTCTAGAAATATATATCTACTGTACTCAAATTTCTTCATTATAATAGTATAAATTTTGGAAATATAAATATTAAACAATTTAATTAAAGGGATAATTTATTTATTTATCTACAAACAAAAATCAAATTGAAAGCCACAATGACACTGATTTATAAAGCATTTTAGCAGACGTAAAGAAAAGAAACTGCAACTGGGATCAGAAACCTGGAGGAAAATTTATTTGAGAACACACAGCACTTTTCTTATTGTCACCTTCCTGCTAATTAAATAAATAAATGCATTAAGTATAACAATGTAACCAGGAATTATGACTTCAAATTTAATAGACACCAATTTTCATAAATAGCAGTGTTTATAGTTTGTGACAAATGACATTTGCATTAGTTCCATTAGAAACTGGTATTTAAATTATGATTTCAGTCAAAGAAAACATGATATTTAACAAAGAAAATTCAACAGTTACAAAAATAGTTTGCAATGATAATGCTTAACTATACCTGAAGTTGAAAAGGATTAACAGTCTCAAAATTAAGTGTACAGAAAATTACAGAGAATGAAGGCATTGCCCTTTAAAAATGCAAAAATAGATCATAGCATTCAGATTACCCACTTTTAGAACATTTTGAAATTTGAAAAATAATTTTCATGTAAATTACAAATATAAACCTCTCATTCACTTAATTTCTGAATACTGAAATGAGTAGTTAAGTACATACACAAAATAAAAGTGCATTATTGATATTAATTGAAATGAGCCCACTGCTATTATGAAATAGTGAATATTGGACCAAATACAATGATAGAAAGCACAGATAGATTTCAGTATAAACAAAATTAATGGAATTTTTGTTCCTATAAAGAGTATTATCTTAAGACAAAACTATCTTTGTATTTGGTTCTTATTTGCTATGCACTGATATTTATTATATTTTTTAACTCTGTGGCTTTCAGGTTTCAGTCTCTGAGAAAGAAAAATGTCGCTATGACTTAGATGAGGGTTTCTTGCCAGCTTTACTGCCTGATTTTGTACTGCTGCTTTCTGCAGGGGTAGTTGGGCTACTAGATTCAGTGCTGGTCGCTTCCTTGGCAGGTTCTTCACGCTGTTTATTCCAATCTCGTAAGCCCTCGGGCAATGTGGTATCCTCTTCAAATGAACCAGTACCTTCAACAAACTCCTCGTATGTGGATTTCTCAGGGAATGGACGTTTGCCCAGCAATTCAATCATGTCTTCTCTGCTCAAAATTTCTTGTTTAAGCAATCTTTCTGCCACCTGATAACATTGAACACAATACATGTACTTAGAATTATGTTACAGTTTTTCAGAAGGAGTAAGAATAAATAACAATTGTAAAATTATGGAAAATAAATTAATCAAGTTAGGTTAATGGTATAAATTTTTTCTAGAGGAAAACAGCAAGGGCCTTACCATGGTTCTATAGTTTGGTGAAAATCTTACTAGCACAGAGTTAAACACACTACAAAAAACTCCATAAGGAAATGGATTATGTGTGTATGCCTTTTTCAGTCCTTGGGCAGTCAGAAACCATGAATGGTCCTATTGAGTTTCTTTCAATAGTTTCTATTTGAGTCTACAAGGATTGAAGAAAGCACACACACATACTCCATTTTCTCTTGAAATTTAGTGATATCCACATGTGTTAATTTTGTTATCTCTGAACTATGGGAATCTCTTCACTATGGTAAAGCCCCTTCCCTTACTCATTTGTATTATCAAGATAATAGAAATTGATTGATAAAATTATAAAATTTGCCCTATTTATTAATACAAAATCTTGCTAGCACATAGATAATTTTCTATGTGCTGGTACAATTTTTTTATTTTTTATTTTTATTTTTAAGCCTCTCTTTTCTATGGTAAGGCCTTTGCTGGTTTCCTCTATCCTATTCTTTTATACCATTAACCTGACTGCGATGGTTTATTCTCCTTAATTTTGCTATTTATTAATACAATAGAAATTTATACCTTGTTAAATAAATAAAATAAAATTTATAATAGGAAATAGCAAAGAGAGATTAGAGCACATTGAAATGAAAACTAATAAAACGCAAAGTTTCTCTAATTTATATAGTTAATTGGAACTTGGGATCAAATATAGACAAGTGCTCAATATAGTTTTATTTAAATAGACATTAAAAAAATGAGGACACAGTGGCAATAAGGTTGTATGGTATACACTACAGGCTAAATAACATAGCTTCTGTAACAAAATTCAAATACTGTAATAATAAACGAAGTGATACGTTGGTTTCATATTGATGCTTCCGCGGCAAAAGAGAGTTTCCGGATTCATGGTGAGTGGAGTGTCTACACTTTCCGCCTTGGAGCATCTGCAATGTTAAGCAAATGGCTGCTACTGCAGTCACTGTGCTGTGGGGAAAGTGTAAATGCTCCACACTCCACTCGGCGCAACGGAAAGAGTAGCTGCTCTTTCGAAAGCTTCGATACGAAATACCTGAGTAGCCATTAGAATTTTTTAAAATACCTTTTCTACATTTTCCTTATGTTTAGTGAGAAGTGTTGTTGTGTGCACATGAGCTGTTGAGATAAGAGTTCTGACTTCTGAATCAATCAATTGGGCAGTTTGCTCAGAGTAAGGCTTCTCCATCACCATCTCTCCAGGCTGTGGCATGTCAAAGCTGACATTACCAACCTTGGCATTCATGCCATAGTGGACAACCTGGGGTAACAATAAACACAAAATATCAAGCACAACATTTCTCAAAATAATCATTACTACAATTAAAAATAGCCAAAAGTGTTTGACTAATAAGTATGTGTACAAAATTGAATTCTTACCTGAGCATAAGCACTCTGTGTAACTTTCCTCAAATCATCTTGAGCTCCAGTGGTAATTCGACCAAAGAAGATCTCTTCACTAACACGACCACCTAATGTCATACACATTCGATCAAACAGTTGCTCTGTTGTATACAGATACTGCTCTTTAGGCAAATATTGTGCATAACCCAAGCCTTTGCCACGAGGAATGATGGACACCTAGAAGTTGAGACATTGTTTTTTTATTTCACAAACCTTAACACTGCAGCAGAAGTAAATCATGAAACTTTTGGACAGTCATAGCATGCAAAATCTCACTTCAAGGCAGAAAGCCATTGAATGAGTTGATCAATTATTTTGACCTCTCACAGTGCTCTGACTGAGCTAAATTTTAATCCATATAACACTTTTCAATGCATGAAGTAATGAAAATTAAACATTAGCTTAATCAGAGAAGTGTTCATGCTTTGAGAGACTGATTTTTCTCACCATGACAAAAAAGAAGCAACAGCTCAATATTAAGTCCTAACCTTTAGCAAAGGATCAGCATGCTGTAAGAACCAGCCAGCAACTGCATGTCCAGCCTCATGATAAGCCACGGTACGTTTCTCCTCTGGTTGTAATACATTGGTCTTCTTCTCCATGCCAGCAACAACTCTCTCAATTGCAGCCTCAAAATCTTTCATCACAATGGCTTCTTTCAAGTCTCTGGCAGCAATGAGAGCAGCCTCATTGCATACGTTTGCAATGTCAGCACCTTGAGAAAAAAAAAAAAGATTTTTAATTTGTTTTTTAATCTGTAGTCAAGAGATTAACTACAAACCTGTGAACCCAGGTGTGAGAGCTGCCATCTTTCTTGATAGATCATTTTTGTCAATATCTGTCTTAAGTGGACCGAGGTGAACCTGGAACATGAAATGAAAATACGACTTTCAAATAGAAAACAATAAAAATCAATAATCTGTTAAATTAAATTCTACTTTGAATATTCATTTTCTTATTATAATTATTTACTAAACTGATGCTTATGAATTTACCTTGAAGATTGAAGCTCTGCCTTTGATATCAGGTGCTGGTACAAAGATCTGTCTATCAAATCTTCCTGGACGCAAGAGAGCTTTATCAAGAATATCCACTCTGTTGGTAGCCGCAAGAACAACTACATTCGTTGTGGTGTTGAATCCTAAACAAATAAACCACTATAGAAATATCCTAATAAATGTCATTTAAAAGACTAACCATCCATTTCCACCAACAGTTGGTTTAATGTATTTTCTTGTTCTGAATGACCTCCAAAACTTCGACCCCCTCGCTTTCGTCCCACAGCATCAATTTCATCAATAAACAGAATACAAGGAGCATGTTTTCTTGCCATTGCAAACATATCTCGTACCTGTAATCAATATCAAATTTAAAGAAAAACATTACAACAATCCTAGATATGAGGAACTTACCCTAGAAGGGCCAACACCAACAAACATTTCTAGAAATTCTGAACCAGATACAGTAATAAATGGGACATTGGCTTCTCCTGCAGTAGCTTTGGCTAGTAGAGTTTTTCCTGTACCAGGAGGACCTATAAAATTACACAAATCAATTATTACTTTGCTGTTAAATATTTGTATATATGAACTTGCCTGTTAGCATAGCACCCTTGGGAATCTTTGCTCCCAGTTCCATGTATTGCTGGGGATTCTTGAGGAAGTTGACAAACTCCATGATTTCAATCTTGGCCTCCTCACACCCAGCTACATCTCTGTTTTATAGAAAGGAGTAAAATTATAGTCATTTGAAGAGGTCCATTATTTCAGTGTTTTCCCCTCTCAGAAGGGGGAAAAAAAGGTCAATGGGAATAAAATACCTCTTTTTTTAATATTTTTTTTTAAAGTACGGTACTGTATATATTTTGATGTTGTTGCGAACAAAATGTCTAACTTGTATTTTGTCACGCGAAGCAAAATGTCAATCTCACATTTTGTCACGTGAAGCAAAATGTCTATCTCGAGCGCCATCTCCATAATGTTCGGGAACGAGATAAGACATTTTGCTTACGGTGACAATTGACAAAAAAACGAAATAGACATTTTGCTTCGCGTGACAAAAAACAAGATAGACATTTTGTTCGCAACAAGAATAATTTTTTTTTAATTTTCAATTCAACTAATCTCTCTGCTACGTACTATTTCC
The DNA here is from genome assembly GCA_949318235.1 of Ecdyonurus torrentis. Classification (NCBI taxonomy): domain Eukaryota; kingdom Metazoa; phylum Arthropoda; class Insecta; order Ephemeroptera; family Heptageniidae; genus Ecdyonurus; species Ecdyonurus torrentis. The sequence continues at coordinate 37,275,702 of OX439132.1, read as the reverse complement.
TGTTATAAAAAATATATATATACTGTATTTTCAATTTTTTTAGCGTGGTATTATATAAAAGTTATTTGAAGCTAGATTGAATTCAATATCTGGGCCCCTTATCCATGGTTAATAATAATAAAAAATCACATAAATGAGAGTATGTTACTATATTTTATCATTCAATCTATTTTTCCAACAGCATTGAAAAGTTAGGGCCAAAATTTAAATGGTAAATATACAGTAAAACTTGAAGGCTTATAGCTATACCAGTATTCCGTTTGGCTTAAGATGGGTGCAATTCCATTTTAAAAATAATTAGGTTACCATAATTTTTCTTGAAAACTATTACTTACTTAAACCTGACGCCAATATCACTGGAGTTAATTAATTTAGCTGTAGACTCCATAACACCTCCAAACAATCCTCCACCTTTACGACCACCTCTACCTCCTCCCATCATTTCTGCAGATCTTCTCATCATGAACAGCAAAAAGCCTAAGAACACAACATAACAATTACATATATGGTAAGTCACATACCAAATTACGCAAATATCTATACCCACCAATGATAAGCAGGGTGGGAAGTAATCCTGTTACACTGGCAGCCTCTAATTCAGACTTGTATACAACAGGCAAGTAATTTGGAGGTTCGATATTCATTTCCATCTGAGCATTTTCAAGATTTCTTTCAAATGAGTCAACACTTCCTATGTTGAACCAAAGTACTCCTTGCTGTATAGGTGGAAAAATAAAATAAAAATTGAAGCATAATTACTAGAATAATAAATGTATCTGTAGGATATTTAACATCATGACTATGTTTCAAATGTAGGGGTTATTAGCTAGCTTGAGACATCAAACAAACATTTGAAAATTTAACAATACTATTACAGTAATAAAAAGAAGGCTCAAAACTTACACTTCCATCGTATGTGTTTCCAGGTAGCAGACGTACTCTCACCCATTTCTTATTTACAACCTCCAATTTTTCTACGGTCCCTTTGGCTAAGAAACTGCAAATGAATTGGGTTAGCATAAAGATAATGATGGTAATTATTAGTAAATTACAAATTAGCGACGGATTGGCCGCCAAGATTTTGAGGATTTCTCGATGGACGGCATCCAAAGTGGGCCGTATCAGGTATACGCACCATTGGAGGGTGGGTTGTCTCTCTTTACTATCTCAATGGTCCGTATACATATGCAAGCCAATCTGTCCCTGATTACTATGAAAACAGTGACAGTGTAAATTTAATTTTGTGTAAAACTTACTTGTTAACAAATTCCTTCCATGTGATTTCCTTGTAGCCCATTTCGAAATAGGCTATTGCCCCCAGTGCAGCTAATGTTACTAAAACAGCTACTATTAACCACTGGTCTCGTTCCCTAAATTTAGAAGAAAAAATAAGAGTTTGAAATACTTCATTGAAAAACAGCAGTGACTACAAATAAATTACCTGGTTGGTCCTCCACCAAATGACCCAAATGACCATTGATCAAAGGGTCGTCCACTCCCTGGTGCAGGGGGTGGCAACTTTGATGTTGGAGGAATTCCTTTGCTAGGAGGAGGCTGTGCATCTTTTGGTGGAGGTGTACTATCTTTAGGTTGCTCCTTTGAACCCTCTTTACCCGAAGGTGGAGGCTTACTTCCAGCTGGCCTAAAATACTTCTCAAATCCTTTAGGAGGTTTCTGACAAAACCTTCGGATTAATGCATCGATATCGATTCCACGATTCTTGTGGAGTTGTGTTAGACTTTTGCGAATCTGAAACTAAAAATAAATTATTGCAATAGGGTGTATGACAACTTACATAATCCATACAATGCATGTTTTGTACATATGTACATACAGAGAAAGTGTTATGTAAGACAAACAAAACTTACAACAGTCACCCTATCAACGTTTCCTCGAGTTGTGGCGTTCCATAAAAACCATTCTAATCTTCTTGCTGTTGCATTTGACATAAGCCGATAAGCCATTCTGAAATACTTTTCAATTATTTATGATTTTAACAAATAGTTTCACTTTACGTCAGAAATTAATGCCCATTTACTTCCATTACGCAGGGACACCAACATAACGATTTATGATTATCAGATGTTCATGAAATCGAGGAAATTTGTAAATAAAACCTTTTTTATATTTTATTTGATTATAATTAAAAATTATGCATATTCTTTGGATTAAATTTGCAACTTTTACGCACAGAAATCAGAAATGATAAAAGTTTCAACATTTTAATGTTGGCTAAAGTTTGCGGGAAAACTACAAAACGTATCGCAGTCTGGTCGCAGTAGTCGCAGCACAGTATATTATAGGGTCTATGCATTCATGTTAAAGTTGACGCCATGTTGGATAACTCAATAACATGGGTGGCATAGGAAATAAAATCATTTTGCCAGTTTTAAACCACTATGCAATATTTTTGAGAGCATTGATGCTGTAAATATGTTGAATTAGTATCTCAAGTATGTGAGAAAAATAACAATAACAAAAAAATTAACCTATTTCCCGAAGAAAATTAGCTTAAATGAAGTTTGTCCTATGCTGAGCAATGTTATGTACTACTCCAGTATGGCCTCAAAGCGCAATAAATATGACGTCATCCGCATACACCCTGTAGTCCATCTCCTATAGCGGGAATGTCAGATCGAATGCGCGCCATAATTCCGACTGGGTGAAGTTGTCAGAACTACACGTAACATTACTTCAAATTACGGCTTCTAGTTCTGCCACCTTCACCCAGTCGGAATTATGGCGCGCATTCGATCTGACATTCCCGCTATAGGAGATGGACTACTGTATAATATACTGTGTAGTCGCAGGTCGGGCAATGTCTCTCCCATGTCTTCCAACTCCAGGCACTTTTTGTAGTCCAGCGACACTAGCGACACCTGAACTACAATGTTAAGCTTACGAAGCTTTTAGTTCCAGATGTCACTACTATTGGCGCAGCGTCGTTTCATATTGGACTACGCGCTAGCATAGAGAGTTGGAAGCAACGCCTCCGCACTTGAATACGTGACCTTGCTACATTGTAACCTTGTCAGCACCGCAAATACTAGTAAGATTTTCTCAACATTTGCAGTGCTAGCCCGGTGATAGTATTGTTTGTAAGCCTTTCTGAGTGTTAGGACTATTTAACACGAGAGTGCGGTGGTGTTGGTTGGAAGACATGTGAGAGACATTGCAGGTCGCGGTCGATACCAACTGCAACTACCAATGTCTCTCACATGTCTTCCAAGTTCCAACTCCCTATAAAATATGCTAGCGCGTAGTCCAATAGAAACGACGATGCGCCAATAGTAGCGACATCTGGGACTACAAAGCTTCGTAAGCTTAACATTAAATCTGTAGTGCAAGTCTGGTTCAAGTGTTGCGTGGACTACAAAAAGTGCCCAGAGTTGGAAGACATGTGAGGGAAATTGCGGGCGATAGGAAATATTAATCCACCAAAACCAAATACAGTAATAAAATAACAGAGGCAAATACCTTTCAAAGAGAATGGTTATTTCACCATATTAATAATTAAAATTAAATAATAACATTGAATCATCATTGCAATGGATTTTTATTTAAATATATGTATAATTATAAGAACATTCACCCCACTCAAGCAAGAGCTTGTACCTTTTCACTTTTTACTCATCAATATAACTACATACAAAATTTACAGAGCAAAGCTGCAAATTATACTGGGACATATTTAATCATAATTATGTGTATTTCATTAATGAAACGATTTAACCATGAAGTGTTCAAAAAATTCATACTTAATATTGCATGATCAATTATAAATTTAAAACAAACAAACTATTTTACAAAATTCTTGAAATAGATTAGATTCAATGGATTAGTATGGTTAGATTTGAATACATTTTATTAAAACGTGAAACAAAGAACCAACCATATGATAACTATTTTTTTAAGTAATTGGAAGAATGTTGAAAATAACACAAAAGTTGTTTTTATGATTATTTTAACTCTCTCAGCTCTTTAATTAGTTTTACATAAAAAACTTCTTAACTACACATTAAAATAATTACTTCATAATAAGAACAAAAATTCAAAGAGTGTATTCATGTATACTTAAAGGCATTTTTTTTTTTTTAGTTTTTTTTTTTTTTCTTATTTTAAAAAATTCTAACTTTATTGATGTTTTAACAGAAATGAATTTTGAATGAGACTTTACATTGCCAGGATAAGAAATTTAACAGACTTTAAAAATATAACGCATTCAGCCACACTGTAACCTTGCCGCTTTAACATAAACAACAGAATACAGTTACGCAGTTTTCGCTCGGATTGCAGCACGTTTGCCAGTAACAGCCTGAAAAAACAAAAACAGATTAAAAATATGAAGTGAACACAAATACAAAGAAAGAAGAGAGGGGGAAAAAAAGTAATAATATCGCCCTGGTTGCGCAAAGGGCGTACTTGCATTTGGACAAATTCATAGCTGCACTCACATCTCCCATCAAGGACACCCTTTGTTGTATTGGACAAAAATAGAAGTACGCCTCTTGTAAGACAACCTTGAAATGCAAGTACGCCCTTTGGGCGCAACCAGGGCGATACGAGAGTACATAGTCAACAAAAACAGCGCCTCTGCAGGAAAATAATGATACCACGGTTACGCAGCGATAGCCAGGCGATAGCCTGGGGCGCGACTATACAGTCCATTTAGAGACTGATAATTTCCAAAAAATATTTATAATTCCTTCCAAAAATCAGCAAATAGTAATAAAAATAATCTAAATCAATTTAATTAATTAACAAAAAAATGATATTTCCAATTTATCTTTTTTGAGGGTCAATTTTGTATCCAATTTGACTCATGTCTTCAGGGCGCGCTGAACAGCTGACGAGATTCGATGCGTAAGCCCTCACTAACATTAATTTCAATTATGATCAAGAGATGGCTTTATTGGTCACTATTAACTCTCGTATATACAATATTGCTATTGGGACAAGAAATGAAATATTTTTCTTGTAGACATGAAACATGTAAATATATATTTCCTTTGCAAACTAAAAATATTTTGAATTTGTGAGGGAAAAGTATATAAATATGAATAAAAAAGAAGTACCTGGAAACCAGATTTAATGCTTGCAACAGAGCAACGAGAGCCACAGGTTTCACATTGTAAGAAGAAGAGGCGGGTATCCTTTTGCAAAATGGTATCAGGTGATCGACAAGTGTGGCAAGTTACGTATTCCTTGATGTAACGACGCAGCACACTTTCTATCTGCTTTTGCTGGAAGCGACCCTTGATGATCAGTTGACTGTTACCATCTACAGATCCACTTGTTCCCAACTCAGCTAACAGGAAGTCAAGCACGTGCTTGTGTTGTCGATGAAGACTAGAACAAAATTATTTGCAATTCAACAAAGCTATAATTAGCCGTGTATTTCAATTCATACTGTCAAATTTTTGATTAATATCAGCAACCTTCTGATTAATGAATTTTATTAATTTTGCCAGTCTTCACAATTAAATTATGATTGATAGAAATGTCTCACAGTTTGCTTTATGATTTAAAAGTAATAAGCTCTCTCTTCTAGGGTTTTAATTGTTAACCAATAAATGAACACTAGATAACAATCACAATGATTTACATGAATTGATTGTTTACTTACATTTTGCAAACCTCAGTAAAGTTTGCAAAGGAGGTTTTCTTTGTTCCTATTCTGACAACATGAGGAGGTCTCATAACAAACTTCTGTTTCTTTCCCGCCACCATGTCTGGGTTCTTCTCATGCATGATGTTGAACACTCTTGTCAACAGTTCATCGTAAGTGTAGTCCCGATCAGAACCAATCCATGACGCTTTGTTGCTAACCTCTGCAAAAACAGAAACATACAATTGTTTAGCAAACATATTTTCTAAAACAATACGTAGCAAGACGTTATATCAACAAATAGACTTAAAGGCGTAGACCACCTTGAACAAAAAAGTTGCGTAATATCCTAACAAACCTGAAAATCAATGTTTATTTGGCCGGAGTCATTGATTACTAATTTATTTTCCATTCACAAAATGCCGCTGCCGGTCACTGACGTCACAGCTCGCCCGGTTTACTTGCGCGTGGACCAGGCGAGCTGGGACGTCAGTGACCGGCAGCTGCATTTTGTGAATGGAAAATAAATTAGTAATCAATGACTCCGGCCAAATCAACGTTTATTTTCAGGTTTGTTAGGATATTACACAACTTTTTTGTTCAAGGTGTTCTACGCCTTTAAATACAAGAAAAGTCTTCATTTTAATAACTGAATGGAGTAAATCTAAAATGATATGAAAATAAAAATAACAAATATTTTGGTTATAATTTTGAAAAGCTAAGGATATATTGATTGCTCCGCGGAAAACTGAACTATCTATAGTCTCCGCGCACCTCAAATTTGGTACATCTGCGCTCTCCGCCTCTCCCAAATTTGAAGCATCTGTAATGGAGCACTGGTAAGAGATGCTTCAAAGTCGGGAGAGGAGGAGAGCGCAGATGTTCCAAATTTGAGGCGCGCGGAGACTATAGATAGTTCAGTTTTCCGCGGAGCCATCGATATATTTTATTGACTCTTGTAGATAGGTATGTATTCACTGCTATATATAAAAATAATACTGTATAAGTGAAAAATGTAGATTTAGATGGACCTAGTTTTTTTTTAATGATAAAAAGTAAAATTAATTGCAAACATATGGCACACAGAAAAGCACATCACAAAAAGAGGTAAACAAACTCTACTGTAAGCAAATGTAGAATGTGTTGACGTTCTTACCAAGCTCAGGGTGAAATTCCATTTCAGTGCAGCATGTAGGCAAAACAACACATACAGTCAGCTTGGTAAGTTAATGTACCTCATACCTGCCTATTGATTTATTTTATAACTATCATTTATATATTATGATTAACTCACTAATTGCAATATAATATTGTTGCTTGTTGCTGATCCATGAAATTTGAAATTATTATTACATTGATTTCATTTCAACAAAATGGGCAAGTTCAGGAGATTTACCCATGGCCTTGCAGATTTAGTTTACTCAGAACTTGTTTAATTTTCTCACTCTGCTTTTATAGAACCAATGTAATTTGTTCAATATTCACGGTACAATATAAAATAATTTGTGTAGCATTGTATATAACAATAATGGCCCCTAAAATTACAAGTTATACTATATATAGTGAAACTAAAGATATTTCTCTGTAAAAAGGCCAAATATTGTCTGCTTAATTTTAATAACATTGAATAATAATAATAACCACAGTGCATGAAAACATTAAGTACAGTATTTGAAACAATTTTAGTGGAATACATAATACAACACAAACATACAAAGCAACATAGATAGGCAGAAAAATGGGAATGCAGAGTATAAACTTTGAAATGGAGATTTAGGAAGTGTATTTATTGAAAAAAGGAGAAAGGAAAATGTACAAGTTAATAGGCTTAGGTTTGTCAATTTCTGGGAATAGAATTATAAGTAATACAACACTGCCCTTAACCTAATAAAAAAGGTTGATTTAAATTTCCTAAAACATTGGAGTAGCAGGTGATATCACTGACGATCAACATATAATATTTGACATACCATTTTCATTCTCATCAGCCACTCGCTCTTTTTCCTTCACTCCTTCAAGTTCTTCCTCAAAGTCCTTCTTCTTCTTTTTCTTCTTCTTTGTTAATGAGAAGTCCATATCTAGGTTGAAGTCATCCTACATAAAATAATAATAAATAAATAAATAAATAATAAAAAAAAGAAAGATAAATAAAACATTAAAAGTTACAAATATGTATAGCTCTAGCCACTAGTTTGAGAACGGGGCAGCGACAGCGACTGCGTTTTCTCATAAAGGTAACAGTTGTGTGGTTGCGGATTGCCTATACAAATCGTTCTCAAACTAGTGGCCAGAGCTGTACCTTTATTATTTGACCAGAATATAAGTTTTATGAATGGAGGAAAGAAGATTGAATGCTACAGACACTTTCAAATACATAAAGCAAAACTAATATTGGTGTCTAAAATGTTACCCAATATACTAGCATAACGAGGGATATGCGGCATTTTGGCACTTCTGCATCCCGTCCGGGTGCACATTTGGTACATGTGCAATCTCCGCAGCGCCTACAAATGACACACCTGTACACGATAAGCGTATAAAGATGTTTCAAAAGTGGGGAGCTTGGAGAATGCAGATGTACAAAATTGCACCCGCCGAGATTGTAGAAGTGCCAAAATGCTGAGTAGTTTTTTTTTTTTTTTTTTTTTTTTTTTTTTTTTTTTTTTTTACCTCAGGAGCTCCTTCTTCAGGAGCAGTGGTTCCTTCCATGCCTCCCTCCTCATTAGGCTTGATTTCTGGTAAAGCTGCATCCAGTTTATTCATATCAAAGATAACCTTCTTCTTTCGCTTCTTCTTGCCAGCCAATTCAAGATCCAGTCCACTATCTGTAACACAAAAAAGAAATGAAAAAAATAACATTCAACTTAAGTTAATATAAACACACATTAAAAACTGAACAATAAACTGCATGCCACTATAAAGGTAATTTGTCTAATAATTCTCAGCTACAAGTACAAAGCAATAAACTGACCAATAAAATAAGATGAATTAAGGAAAATAAACTACTGTGGTTAGGTATGATAGATTTGAAAGAAAAGGATAGGAGAAACCAGCAAAAAACATAAGAAATTAATGTTTCTAGAAAATTCTTAATCTAATTCAATGTAATTCCAAAACACAGTATGGTAATTTTACTAGTTCATGGCATGCTTGCCGCAATTATCGGCAGGTGTCCACTCTTTTGAGAGTTATGAAATTTTTAATGAATGAATTTTAATGCTTCGTCTCTTATTTTGTGCTAAAATTTCAAACCCCTAAAATGAGTGAAAGGTGTATTATATATACCTATTTTGAATGTAACTGCTGATAACAAGTACAGTTACCATAATATACATACATGTAGTGTACATTTTATCACAGGATTAAGTTCGTCATAACTTTAAGGACATCTGACTTCATAAAAAAATAACATGCTAAATTTCATTGAACTCAAAAAATTGCATCCAGATTTTTTGATAAATATTCCAATAATTTGAGAATTTACTAATATAGATTTTCAAAAATCGGCAACATTAGAAAAAAACATTTTGGTAGAAATAAAAAAAAGTAGGGGAAAATTTATTTTAAAGAAATAAGAGAATTCTACCTTTTTCAGACCTATACTGATTGCACACTGAAGTACCGGTAATAAGTTACCTCAGTCATTCTCAGGAAAAACTCTGCATTATTTTATTATTAATGTGCGGATACTTGCATTGTAAAGCATTATTCACATGACGCGTAAATTTGACGCGCGTCAACGTGCGTCTACGCGCGTAACAAAGCTGGAACAATGTAAACAAATGGAGCCGTTCACATGTAATTTTCAAAAACCATGTGAACGGCTCCATTTGTTTACATTGTTCCAACTTTGTTACGCGCATAGACGCACGTTGACGCGCGTCAAATTTACGCGTCATGTGAATAATACATTACTGTACAAATATATTTTAGCCCCTCCAAATTTTGGTAGGTGTGTGAAATAAAGAATAACAATGTAAGTAGTACTGTTGTAGCGGTACTAGAATTATTATATTTTCAACCCTTTCCCAGTGGTTACTTTTCAGGTGACGGCAGGATCTCCACGCCAATCAGATAAAGTCACCAGATCTAGCATAGAATGTTTAAGGAGTGCTATTGCTATTGCCAATATGCACTGGTTTCATGAAGTAAGACTCTACTTCACAAAGATTTTGTTATGATTAGAAATAAATAATTAATGGATTTTGTTTTTCATTTTTCTTTCTTTTTTTTTTTTTTTTTGAGGTATGTATAAAAGTTTTATCAACTCACAGTAATCTATCAAGAGGCAAAAATGACATTTTTAGGCCAGACATTCTTTAAGCGTTCTATAAAAATGTGTAATTCTGATCCACTAACCATCATCACCCTTCTCTGGTTCTTTGTTTTCTTTATCAGATCGCCCTCCAGATGTAACTTCGGTACCACCTTCTGCAGCAGCATTGCCCGACGTTGCAGTCGAGCCATCGGCAGCTCCACCTTCTAGAGAATCAATCTCGAATGGAATCTTCTTCTTCTTCTTTTTCTTTTTGGAAGCAAGCTCACTGAGTATCTAGAAAAAAAAAATTAAGTGAATAAAAATATACATACATATGCATGTACATACACGTAAAATGGTTATGCATGGTATGTATTATGTATCATAGAGATATCATACATATATCGGCTATGGAGGTTTTATGCATTATGTTATCATACATAGTATTTATATACATATATTCATGATATTAAAACACCTCAATCATAATTTACAAACATCTATTGTTTAATGAACATGGCTAAAAGGTTTTAAAGTCAATAATCTTAAAAATAATAATCAAATCTAAGTAAAATATGGTTGCAGCTATGACCTGGTGGCGCCATGCGACCATGGAAAAATTATTATAAAATTTTACTTACAGGATCGTCCTCTTCCATTTTTAGTTTATTTCACGAAGATTAATTAGCTTAAAACTTGGAATACTGAAATTAATGATTTAAGTGTTAAAATTGTCACAAAAAAGCTTTCATTTATGGCAATAACGATTGCATCAGCCACCTTCAACTATCACTTCGACACTGAACACATGTGTCACAGCATTGACCAATCACAGTTGCCGATAGAGGATAAACACGGAAATTCATTTCTAACAAGCTCCCTGATTGGCTATTATTGGTGCCTGCTGCAAAACGTATGTAGCGCAAGGATGAAAGTTATCATGCGTCAAGTTTAGTAGGCAAATGGAATGGGTTTTACCACCATCTGGGGGCATTTGTAGTTTTGTGTATGTGTCGAATATGTATACTTTAGTTTATGACAGCTACAAGGTTAGTATACTTACATATTATTACCTAGCATTTTTATTTATTCAAATTCATGTACATATACATACATTTTATACGTCATGAGAAGATCCTGTTTACAATGTAATGTCTATCGGTTCATCTCCTGCATATTATAATTCATGCTTAACTGATGCTTAAACAGAAGCAGGAAAAGAGACCTCTCTAACTCTTTCCATTGTTATAAAAAGTTGTTGACCTTTATTATGTATGTTTGACAGAAGGACCATGTAGTATTGTGTTAGTACAAAGCCGTAAAGATGTTACACCATAACGCGGCAGGGGCTCTTGTAAATGGAGCTGCAATTATTGGAGAAAATGAACAAATCATTTCATTGTTGGAAAGAGGTACTGTGGTTACCAAATTCTTTCCAAGAAAACGCCCAGAGAGGAAGACCATGATGGTCCGCAGGGAGACAAGACAAATTATTTGGTCTCGTACTGCAAATGGTTCCAAAAGTTTTGAAGGATGTGGTATGTATGAATTTTATTTCATTGATATATATCCTCGTGCATTATGTACATACTTTCAATATAACGTGAAAAAGGAACTAGGTGGTATAAAAATAACAGTGTGAATTTTAACATGTATACTTGCTTGCTTAATTAATGACCAAATTTGTTACGTATATGTATTATGTTTATTAAATATGTATATAATATGTTATGTATGATACAGTCTTACAGTATTCTCTATTATGTATTGCATATGTACAGCTCTGGCCAAAAGTTCCCAAACGGGGCAGCAGCGGCCGCTGCATTTTCTCATAAAGATAACATAGTGTGGTTGCGGGTTGCCTTTGCAAATCATTTGGGAACTTTTGGCCAGAGCTGGTACATAAGGGGGGGGGGGGGAAGTGAGGGGATTACTGTAACAAAATAAATTCATTAAATAAATAGTCTTTATAATAATTTCTTTGCTGATTACATCTAGAAAATAGTAGAGAATTAATGTTATACATACATTACTAAGTTTCCACTTGTTGCTATTATGTTGTAAATAATTTATTTTACAAAGACAGTGAATGGCAAACCATGTATAATGTGTTATGCTAAACATTCCCCACTTATACGATTACAAAAACTTTTGGGAAATGTTATATCCATTTGATTAATGGTATTAACTTACATGTATGACACTTAATTATCTATAAATATGTATCATAAACTTATTTTTGTTGGAACAGTTGATATCAGAGAAATAAAAGAAGTAAGAAGAAGCAAGAACTCAAAAGATTTTGAAAAATGGCCAGATGAATGCAAAAGAACTGAGAGTTTGAAATGTTTTGTTGTTGTTTATGGCAGTGAATTTAAACTAAAAACACTCTCAGTCATAGGTAATTATTAATATGGAATTAATTAATTTTAGATCTCTAGTGTATAGTTAATAGAAGACTTGCCAAAGTAGGTTCAGTGAGAAAGTAAACAAACTCACAGCCCTACAATACTAACAAAGTGCTAGCAGACGATTTAGTGTTCCTGTCTCTTTTCAGAGCTGAAATTTTTACTGTAGCTTACTGAGCCTCAAAGCTTTTGTTTTCCTGGATTTGAAGTCAATTTGGCGATTTTTTTTTTTAACCAAATCACTTAAACTCCAGGAAAACAAAAGCTTTGAGCAGGGTCGCCACGCCCCCTTTTCAGTGGGACGTTACTTAAAATACTTGAATTTTTTATGAGATTTTTATGACATGCAAACTACAAATAAAATTATTATAATGTTTTTAAATGAGGTAATTGACAACTAGAGTTCGCTAGAGGTGAATTTTTTTTTAAATTAAAAGCGGATAGAATTTTACGATTGGATGCAATTACTTGTTGTCTTTTGAAAGAAAGAAAATTTATCAGTCTGAAATTGTCATTTTAATTTCTTTCTTTCCTTTTTCTTTCTTTCTTTCTTTCTTTCTTTTTTTTTCTTTTTTTTTTTCTTTTTTTTTTCTTAATTTTTTCTTAATTTTTTTTAATTGGTGTGTTGTGGGCACGGGAAGGGCCCGCTCCCGGGGGGGGGGGGGGGGGGGGCGGTCCGCAATTGCGGACTAGCGGACCTGGCCAGGCCGACCCTGGCTTTGAGGCTCAGTAAGCTACAGTAAAAATTTCAGCTCTGAAAAATAATTCTAACTTGAGTTATAGCTGCTTTATTCCTCCACCATAAGAAAGCATGTTAAATGTAGACAGGAACACCAAAGTTGTCTGCTAGCACTTAGTTAGTATTGTTGGGCTGTGAGTTTGTTTATTTTCTCAATAAACCTACTTTTGCAAGTCTTCTAATCTAATACATTAAATTAATAATAATGTACTTTCTTAGCCTTCTCAGATAAAGAATGTGAACTATGGGTTAAAGGCTTAGAATTCCTTATGAATGACACACTTTCTTCTCCCTACCCGCTACAAGTTCAACGCTGGTTACGAAAGGAGTTCTATGCCATGGAAAATGCCCGAGAGATGTGAGTACAGTATATATAACTGGTTGCATAGTACTATGGCTAAAGCTATACTGAACCATAAAAGTAAAGTTATATACCGTAAAGCTTTTATTTTGCCAGGCATTTTAGTTAGTTTAGATTGTACTACATAATAACAATACATTGACCTGTATGCTATATTTTTATTAAATGCTTATTTATATACTTTGTAGGGTAACAATGAAAGAAGTGAAAGCATTTTTACCAAGAATCAACTGTAAATTGAACACCAAAAAGCTTCAGGAGACATTTCAAGAGGTTGATACACGCCGCCGAGCTGAGCTTGGTTTTGATGACTTTGCATTACTGTTTCAGAAACTCATGGATGATCCAGTAAGTTGATTTCTTTTTTGATAAATTTATGTTTTCAAATCTGTCTGTCTGTCTGTCTGTCTGTCTGTCTGTCTGTCTGTCTGTCTGTCTGTCTGTCTGTCTGTCTGTCTGTCTGTCTGTCTGTCTGTCTGTCTGTCTGTCTGTCTGTCTGTCTGTCTGTCTGTCTGTCTGTCTGTCTGTCTGTCTGTCTGTCTGTCTCTCTCTCTAGGGGAAAAAAAAAAAAAAAAAAAAAAAAGGAAAGGAAAATTTAGTGTGTTCTATAAACTACCCACAAAATTGAGTCAGTGCTCAGAACTTTTTTCTTTGTCAATAACATATGATCACAACGTGACTGCATATTCAGGATGTGTATTTATTTAAGAAATAAAATTTCTAAAGTACTTCTTTATAGTTCACAATTATTTTCATATTTTTCTGCATATCATAAAGTATTAAAAATGGTTGAGTTTAAAAAATTATGTATTTTGTTTGTGTAAGAATTTGACTTCCGAATAAAATGAGAAGGTGCCTCGTGTCATTTGGACACTCTCGCCAGGTATGTACTGAGCTAGAAGACGAGCCGTCTTACCTGTCAAGCATTTGAGTCGGAAGTCAAGTTTTTACACAAGCAAAAAAACAAAGTTTTTTTCTTGAATCAAACATTTTGAGACATTTTTACTCGTTGAAAAATAATTATTTAATAATATTCATCTAATAAAACGTATGAAGGGAAATTCATTACTGAAATAAATCGTAAGTAAAAGTCAGAATAAACGCCGTGAAGAGGTAGTGACGTATAGTGACATAGTGATCAGATGTTTTTAACAAAGGAAAAGTTTCGAAGCTGGCTCAAGAGTTGTGTGTAGTTTATAGAACGAACTTTAGTGAAAGAGATAGTATGGATGCTGTTTTGTAAATTCTGTTTTCTGCTCCTAAAATGATGATAAACTATGGTTATTCAAATATATTGCGAATTTTTTGGTGCAAGAAAACAGGGTTTATGAACAACATTATGAGCTTAGACTGACAGAGATGCTGTGGTATAGAAAATTACCGCTGCTTCCCTGTCAGTCTAAGCTCATCAAATGTTTTTAACTATCAATTATCCCACATTAAATTTTTCTTTACTACTTCATACTTCATAGTTCATAAAGTGACAGGGTTCGACCGGGTTTTTAAACCTGGATTTTTGCCGTTTTTTTTTTTTTTTATAAAAAACTGGGCGATAAGATTTTTAAAACCCCCGTTTTTTTAAAGAAAAAAAAGAAGTAAAAAAAACAAAAAAAAAAAAAAAAAAAAAATAGGCCTATTAAATAACAGTCGAAATTCTTAATTTACTAGTATTAAATTTTTTTTTTACTAATTACTATGAATAAATAAACCTCTATAAAATTGATATTTGATGTTTTTTTTTTTTTTTTTTTTTCAAATGACTAAAAAATATGCGAGTTTATTATTTTATTATTTTTATGTTATTATTGTGAAAATTTGAAGAAAAAAAAAAAAAAAAAAAAAAAAAAAAAAAAAAAACGGGCTAAAAAACCCAGTTTTACCTGCCGGCCGGTTTTATTAAAAAAAAAAAACGGGTTTAATCCGAACCCTGAAAGTAAAGTACCTATTAATACAGTATTAAAAATTCAGAGCTAAAATTAAATCACCAATTTCATGATTTGCCTACTTCTATATTATAGCTTCTGAAGTTAAAAATATGATTTTGTTTCAGTACTACCGAGAAAGTTTCAAGCCATTAAAATCCTATACAGAACCTTCAGATCAAGGTAGTGGTGCCATTGTAGGTCTTCAAGCATTTCAGAGCTTCCTAATCACAGAGCAATGTGATCCCAATGGTGACGATGAACGCAAAGTCTCTCAGTTTATGAGAGATTTTTTGCAAGATCAAGAGAGAGAAGTTCAGGAACCAAACTTCAAAGTTAATGAGGTTTGTTCATGATTTTCTGACCTAGTGTATATAAGATCAATAATAAAGAACAGGTTAGAATTACCAGCAAGGGCCTTACCACAGTAGAAGTTCTATGGAGAGGTCGAGGTCTTGCGTGGCACAGTATTTTGTTATAAAAAGTTTATTTTATAACTAAGAGCTTTCTTCATGTGTTAATGACATTATCAATCAAAGAAGAAATTTACTTGAGCACATCACTGAGCAGTGTCTTGTACTAGTGTATGTAAGGGAGAAAAAAAAAAAAAAAAAAAAAAAAAAAACATTTGCAGTTGATATTTACTGTACCCTATGTTTTAAAAAAACGACTAACATTTTCTATCAAAAAGTCATTTATTGAGCTTATATACTAGGTTAAAATTTAAAAAATAAATTTGTAATAGAAAATAGTGGGGTAGAGATTAGAGCACGTTGAACTGAAAATTAAATAAAAAAGGAAAATTAATAAAACAACAATTCTCTAAATTATAGAGTTACTTGTAACTGGGGATCAAATATTCAGATTTGTATAGGTATAGTATTATACACTATAGTGTATGTTTCTTACAATTGTACCTTGAAATTGTTTTAGTTCATGGACTTCTTATTCTCCAAACAAAATGAGATTTGGAATGACAAGTATGATGTAGTGTATCAAGATATGACGAGACCACTTTCTCACTATTGGATATCTTCATCTCATAACACGTAAGTAATCATTATTAGTTTTAAAACACTAAAACTTACAAGATTATCATAGTGCAATTTAAAATTCAAAAGCTCATGTTGAATTTTGTAATGTTACAATGAGAAAATTGAGCTGAATTTGAATGGTAACATATATTATCACAATTGTGTGTACATACATAGCAGTGTAATTAATTCATTTTAATTTACTGTATTTTTACCTTATTTAAAGGGGTAGTCAACAATGGCTTTTTAAATAGTGATCATCGTGTTATTAAACCTCCTGAAAACGCGATCTCAAAAATTTAATTATTAACACACTGAGTGAGAGCAAAAGCCATTTAGCGACCCCAAACCTACTTCAAATCTACAACTTGCTCTCATGCTAGCTTGGCGCCAGCTGGAGTTACTCTTATCTTTGCATGAATTATTTAACTACGCATCTGTAGCTGTAAAAACATTTTATATATTACGTCAAGTAGCTAGATCAAAAATAAGAGTAACCCACGCTCGCGTACAACTAGCGTGAGATTTAGTTGTAGCTATGACGTAGGTTCAGGGTTTGCTAAATGGCTTTTGCTCGCAGCGCATTACTAATTAAAATTTTTCAATCACATTTTTGGGAGGTTTAATAACACGATGCCCACTATTTAAAAATACATTGTTGACTACCTATTTAAAGAACTGTAAACTAGTATAATTTACATTTACTGTATTCATATACAGTATTTTACTTGCTATTAAATTAGACTAATGTGAATTATGATTGATTCTTGTGTTTATTTATTTAGGTACCTGACTGGGGACCAATTCTCTAGTGAAAGTTCATTAGAAGCTTACATACGTTGCTTACGTATGGGATGTCGTTGTATTGAACTAGACTGTTGGGATGGACCTGATGAAATGCCTTGGATTTACCATGGACATACACTTACCACTAAGATAAAGTTCTTAGATGTCATTAAGACAATCAGGGAGCATGCCTTCGTTACCTCTGAGTATGTTTTATTTATTATTAGGCCTATTATTTTGTTTTCCAATAAAAGCTACCAAGCACTGGTAGCTTAATGGATGCGTGTCTGACTCGTCTGTGAGGGGACACGGGTTCGATTCCTGGGTGTGGCAAGATTTTTCACACAAAAAACTCGAGCCACCGGGAATCCACAGTGCATTCGGGAGGTAATGGATGTCTCAGGGAATCCATTGCCGCCCTTCCTCGGTATGTAAAGGTGAATGCCGGGAAGGATTTGCCAGGCCATGGCCGACCCGCCATGGAAGAACCCGCGAATCTTATGATAGGGGTTTGGAAGTCTTGGGAGTATAAATTCAGTATAAATGCAATGTAAATACGTATATGTAAATAACTAGCATAAGTTGTACCTCACCTAGAGGTAGTCACACTGTTTAATTACTAGCATTATGAAATACTGAAAGAGAGTCCCATAGGTCGATGGAAATCTTGCTAGCACAGATATAAAAAACTAACACATTATATTTTGACAATAAACACCAAGATAGTTGGAGTAGAGTGTGTTTTACCTTCATCAGTTCATACAGACTTGGATAGAAACTATTAATGGACTAGTTTCTCTCTTGAGTCTGTAAAGACTAATGAAGGAAAAACTCACTCCATTTCTCTTGGAGTTTATTGCTGAAATATAATGTGAGATTTTTACCGAACTATGTTAAGGCCCTTGCTGGTTTCTTGAGTTTCTTCTATATTTTTCTTGCAAATTTATTATACCTAACTAACATCAAAGTTTTATTTTCCTTAATATCTCTATATTGAAATACAGTACTGTGTTTTACTTTTACTATCTATCGGATTGCATTTTAATTTTAATTTAATGTGTTTGGTAGATACCCAGTGATATTATCCATAGAAGACAACTGTACTTTGCCTCAACAACGTAAAATGGCTGTTGCAATGCAAGAAGTATTTGGGGAAATGCTGTTAGTGTATCCTGTTGAGAAAGGAGAATCTGCCTTACCATCACCACATAAAATGCTTAGGAAGATCATCCTTAAGCACAAGAAGTTGCCAGAGGGAGCTCAGGAATCTGATTTCACAGTGAAAAATGATGATGGTAAATGATGATAACATGAATAATGTGTACATTATGCTTACTCTCTTCTTACTGAACTACTTACTTTTAAATATATGGCACTGGGCATAACAAAAAACTTTTGAGTGGACAAAAAAAAAAAAAAAAAAAAAAAAAAAAAGAAGTCTTGCCAAAGGATAGGCCTGCATATAAATCAGAAGTAACCTAGCAGTAAGGCTATGTTGAGACCATTATATTTTTATGCTTTGGTTTACATATTTGTATAGTATTATTTTATAGCTACTGTACTTTTAAATATATACCAATGAATAATCAACATTTAAGTCAATAAGTCTTATATGTCAATATGTTTTTCTTATTATTATAGGCCGAGAAATGGATCTAAGAAACACTGTGAAGAATGGTATTCTGTACTTACAAGATCCTGTAGATAAGGTGTGGAATCCTCATTTCTTTGTTCTGACACACAACAAGTTGTTCTACACAGATAGTTTTCATGAAAACCAGCGAGGAGACAATGATGATGAAGAAGAAGAGGAACAGGAAGCAAGTACCCAGAGACATCGAGAAGTATGTAGCATTTGTTTCAATATTAACATAATTGCATACACATTTATACAGTGAACTCTCGATTTTGTCAAGTTCTATTTTGTAAAATGCTCGGTTGGGTCTGCAGAAGACTTCAACATAGGCATGGCAATGTTAAAGCTCTTGATTTTGTGAAATTGCCATATTTTAGGTCCTTTGTGATTTCACAAATTGAGAGTTTACTGTATTTATATGTGGTGCAATAACATACCACAAAGAAGTGTTAAATCCCTTGTCAACTTACTTTTTTATCATTTAGAATACTAAATTTATTACCATACCTTATTATCCATAAATTAGACACCACCACGTTGATTTTGTATTTATTTTCATTTTGACTGTTATATCACGCATCTGACGTCACAATCTCATCTGTCAATCACAGTCACCGCTCTGGTCACCTGATAAATTTAAGCCCCTTCCTCAAGTTCTTTACCCCTATTACGGCTCCATCGGTTCATTGTGATGTCGGATGCGTGAAATAACAGTCAAAATGAAAATAAATACAAAATCAACGTGGTGGTGTCTAATTCATGGATAATAAGGTGCTGTATGTTAATTATCAATCTAGTATTCTAAATGATAAAAAAGTAAGTTGGCAAGGGCTTTAAGTGGGCTTGGGTTTCTTCTAACAAGACTTTGAAATGCAGATTTTTTTATTCAGTAAAGATGTAAATTGAAAAATCTTTAAACAAACAAATTAAAACCATAATATTAATAAAATACATTGAGTAGGAGACAACTGCTCAGTGAAGTCCTCAAGTAAATCACTTCTTTGATTGATAATGTCATTAATATATCAATGGTGTTGCGGCTAAACCACGCTTCTACTTTTAGCGTGTTTCCTTACTTTCACGCATCTACGTTTATCGCATATCTACATTTATCGCGACAACAGGTAAAAACATTTCTACATAGGAAAACAGGCGTACATATGTTTTTACCTGCTGTCGCGATAAATGTATATCTCTTTCATCAATGAAGTTACCGTGGCTCAAATTTTCAACTATTTTATTGTACCATTTGTATTATTTTTTTCTTAACTTTACTTATTGATAATATGTTATGATAGGGTGTTCCAAATGATGAGCTACACTTCAGTGAAAAATGGTATCATGGAAAACTAGCTCGGGGACGAGACGAAGCTGAAGCTTTGTTACAGAGATATTCAAATCTTGGCGATGGAACTTTTCTGGTCAGATACAGTCTTACATTTGTTGGAGATTACTCATTGTCTTTTTGGTAAGATAATACACAATATGCTCCCCTCTGTATTTCCTTGTCAAACTTTTATCACAATTCAAATTTATAGGTTTACATGTTAGAAGGAAATAAAAATACTTCCTTTAAAAATTGCCTTATAACAAATTTATGATACCTCTTATTTTCTAACTTTAAAGATAAACTTGAATTATTTATTTTACAAATGTTAAGTTCATTAATTCAAAACATTTATTGTAAATATATACTACTCTAAATCAAAAGTATCAAAACCCCTTCTCTTTTTAATATGGAATATGATTTTAATGTTAATTTATTTTATAATTTTAGGCGGCAAAACAAGGTGAACCACTGTCGTATCAAATCAAAGCAAGAAAGAGGGCAGACCAAATACTACCTTCATGACACTATCTGTTTTGATAGCTTGTACAGTCTTATTAACTATTATCGTTATAATCCTCTTCGTAGCCAGGTTAGTCAATTTCAATAGTGTGATTTCTTTCCTAGTAATTATAGTGTATATCTATTTCTGATGATTATCTGCATGCAGTTTGAAAATTGTGTGGTAGCATGACCATTTGAATAATATTACTATTGAGCTTGAATGTTATTTAATGGTTGTGTTATCTAGGAGTTCCTCATCAGTTTACGTGAGCCAGTGCCTCAGCCAAGCAAACACAAGGGTATGGCATGGTTCCTTGCTAACTGTACACGAGCAGAAGCAGAGGACATGCTGAAACGTGTACCAAATGATGGAGCTTTTCTCGTTAGACCAAGTGACAAGGATGCTAATTCATACACCATTTCCTTCAGGTATAAATCATATTGTTTATCAATATTTCAATATACTCTTCAGACTAGTACTAAATTAAGTGTTTATAGTGTTAACTATTGAAGTTGATATCAGTGTATTGTGTGACTTACTATTTTCTAGAATTTACAAATCAAAGGAAAGTAATAGATAGCATTAAAGCACGTTATATTGAAAACTATATTACGCGAAAATCTTTAATTAATAGAAACAAAAAAGGGGACGTAAAATTGCAAGCGCAAGGCCGCTAATGAGAGAATTTTTGCTGCCGTGATTGAAATGTGACAAAACTAACCTGTCTTACCACTCGTCAAGTTGTGTACACCGTGTTTCGCCCTACCCACGATCAATATATCGCATTTCATCAAACTTAAATACCACGCAGTTAATTAACCAAGTGATAATTCATTTAATGCATCACGATATATATCAAGTAGTTCAGGGGCTCGTCAGCACAACGATCCGACATTTGCGAGACAAAGATACACGCAGGCTTGCTAGGCCGCGCACATCTTTACCTTGCCAAGGCCGGTGACAGACTGGCTACTGGCTTGCGCGCCGTCTCGAGCGACCTCCGCCCTCACGCCTGCTTCCCCAAGCAAGCAAGGTGGCAGAGAACACGCGAGAAGCACGCAAACGAGTAAAATTTCGGGCAGTTTTTCACATTCCATTCAAGGCAGTGGGGGGAGGGAGGAAAAGAGTAAAAGTATGATAGATAGTAATAATATAGAAACACATAAATATGTACAATTTTATGCTTTTGCATAAATTTAATGCTTTCGCATCAATTAATTAGGACAAACACAAACACAAAGGACAACACACAAGAAGGGAAAAGAATCGACAATGCGATATATATGTATATTATAAGAAAAAAACCATTTCGGTTTAAATTACAAATCAAAGGAAGGAAAGTAATAGATAGCATTAAAGCACGTTATATTGAAAACTATATTACGCGTAATATATTTTTAATAAGATATATAAGATATATAAGATATATATATAGATAGATATATAAGATATATAAGATAATATTTTTAATAAGATTTTCGCGTAATATAGTTTTCAATATAACGTGCTTTAAGGCTATCTATTACTTTCCTTTGATTTGTAATTTAAACCGAAATGGTTTTTTTCTTATATTATACATATTTTCTAGAATTTGTTCAACAATAGTAAAGTGCTTTTTTCCATATTATATACTGTACTTCATTATAATAAGGGAAGTTGGCAGAATCAAAATAATAATATTGCAATAAAATTCATGTATTTGAAAAGTTTTATAGATAATTGCTACTGTATGTTTTAAATGTAAGTTGTCCTGTATCCACTTAATTATTGTTTTAATTGTGAGAAAAATAAACATAATGTTTGCTTTGCTTAATTTTAGCCAAATCTATCTTCTCAAAGTTACTGTGCATTAATTTTTTATTATCAGTTTAAGTAAAATTAATAAGTTTAAAAAAATATTTAGAAAATAGTTGGTAGAGATTAGAGTACGTTGAATTGAAAATTAATAAAACGCGAAAATTCTCTAATTGATATAGTAAATTGGGACTAAGATTCAAATATTCTAGCTTTAGCTAGTTAAAAAATAGACGTTAAAGGGATGGAGGTAAAGTGTCAAAATAAAATACGATGTGCCTAGCATCTCACGTTCTCACACTACGTCAAAGACACAACATTATAAAACAGCATCAGACTTACTCTTTGCCTTAGACCGGTTTCGTCCTTTACCTAGGACTCATCAGTAAGGCTTGGCAGAGAGCTCTGTACAGCTAGAGATGGCTCACACCACATCTGCTAGCTGACTGAGCTGAGGAAGCAAGTGGCAGCCGCGTTTTTATACGCGATGCCCCCGCAGCTGCACGCGCTGATTGGTTAAAATCGCGCGCGCAAACTCGGCTTGCTATTTAAAACCTCTTTAAATAGCAAGCCGAGTTTGCGCGCGCGATTTTAACCAATCAGCGCGTGCAGCTGCGGGGGCATCGCGTATAAAAACGCGGCTGCCACTTGCTTCCTCAGCTCAGTCAGCTAGCAGATGTGGTGTGAGCCATCTCTAGCTGTACAGAGCTCTCTGCCAAGCCTTACTGATGAGTCCTAGGTAAAGGACGAAACCGGTCTAAGGCAAAGAGTAAGTCTGATGCTGTTTTATAATGTTGTGTCTTTGACGTAGTGTGAGAACGTGAGATGCTAGGCACATCGTATTTTATTTTGACACTTTACCTCCATCCCTTTAACGTCTATTTTTTAACTAGCTAAAGCTAGAATATTTGAATCCTAGTCCCAATTTACTATATCAATTAGAGAATTTTCGCGTTTTATTAATTTTCAATTCAACGTACTCTAATCTCTACCAACTATTTTCTAAATATTTTTTTAAACTTATTAATTCTAACCGCGAT
This sequence comes from Ecdyonurus torrentis, assembly GCA_949318235.1. Lineage (NCBI taxonomy): Eukaryota > Metazoa > Arthropoda > Insecta > Ephemeroptera > Heptageniidae > Ecdyonurus > Ecdyonurus torrentis. The sequence continues at coordinate 37,252,284 of OX439132.1, read as the reverse complement.
GGTTTTTTCCTTATACGCATTTAAGTAAAATTAGTATATTAATGGAAATTTGACTGTATGATAGTTGATAATTAAAAAGATTTGATAGAACACATACCGTAGATATATTAGGGAAAATTAGGGAATGGGAGATAGTGTGAGCTTAGCCTCACAGGAATGCCATAGTAGAGAAATAATTTCTAATCCAGGCCAAAAAATATTAAACCTTGAAGCATTACTTAATTAAGTGCATGTACTAGCTGCTCATATTGCTCATGTAGTAAGTGAGTTTTTTGAAAAGGGAGAATATGAGCAACTAGTACATTTGCCTAATTGATTATGCTCTATGTTACTATTTTTTGGTATGACTAAGAAATTATTTTCTCTACCACGGCGTCCCTGACAATCTATGTGCACAGCTATTATTATTATTTACGTAAAATTATCTTCAAATTAAACCTACCATGGCGTCCCTATCAGTGTACGCTCATTACTGTGTTTTTCTATCAAATCTTTTTAATTACCAAGCATTATTCCATATTCAATTTTTCCTTATTCAAATTAAACTTAGGCCTATTTAATTTTTATAATTTTAAAATTTCCGTGTTTATCTACAAAAACTGAAGTGTCGTCATGATATAAAAAAAAAGAAGAGAATTAATAAAACGCAAAGCTTCTCTAATCCTATATTCAATTGGAATTTGGGACCAAATAATCTAACTAGACAAGTGCTAGATAAAACAGATGACCCCCCCCCCCCCCCTAATGTATATAAAACTAAACTAATTATTTTTATTACTATTATTTCAGAGCTGAGGGCAGAATCAAGCACTGTCGAATCAAAGTGGAAGGTCGACTATACACTATATGTACAGCTCAGTTTGAAAGTCTCGTAGAACTAGTTAGCTACTATGAACGTAATGCTCTCTACCACAATGTGAAGCTGCTACATCCAGTCAGCAAGGATGTGGTGCACAACTCTCAATATGTAAGTACATATTTAGTTTTTCTTATTAATTTTGTTGCTTTACAATTTAGAAAATCGTATTGATAGTAAATATAATTTGATTTGTAAAAAATATAGGCCTATATATAGGCTTATCCTATAAATTAGAAAAAAAAAATTGGGTTAATATATTATGCTATGCTGTATTAAAAAACAAAATTAAAATTAATAATAAAAAAATACTAGGTACGGTACAGTGATTGGAGCACGTTGAATTGAAATTTAATAAAATGCAAATATTCTCTATTTTATTATTTAATTAGGACTGAAATGTTCTAGTGTAGAAAAGTGCTGGTTTTTATTATTATTATTACTATTGTTATCATTTAATTGTATAACCCCACACTCGATGATGTGCACCGGGCTCATACTGAAGCCAAGATAAACGCACTGTCACTACCCAAACCATTGTGACTTTTTTACTACTTTTTTTTTCTATAAATTTTTTGTTGACTTTTTTTATTTTTAATATAAATAAAACAAACCTTTAAAGCATGGAAATATTGTGTTAATAAAAAAAGATACACATATCTAGTATTTCATATTCTCACACTAAGCAACAACATAATAAATAAGTAGATATTTATAGTAAAGTACTGTACAGTACATAGTTATATGGAGTAAAAATTAAATGAACAAAAAGCTAAAATCCAGTTGTTTATTTTACATTTATTTGAGTTTTTTAATCAGTTACATTATTTTTTGTCACATACTCGCCACCACCCTGCTTTCTCTACACCATATCAAATCTGCACTTTTATTTTCTTGTATTTAAAATCAGGTGAATGCATTATTTTATATACATCAACAGAATTTTAATTACATATTAGTGTATAACAATTCATTCATTAAAATAAATTTACCAACTTGCACAATTTAAACCTAGTATGAAATATTGACCACTTCTTCAAACTAAAGATAAAATACTGTAAACCATTATTGTGGTCACAGCAATTTTGCTATTTTTTGGGCTGTAAAATAAAATAATATAAATTTTAAAATACATTTAATTGAAAACATTTGTACTGGTAAATCATGGAAATGTCCAAAAGTAAAAATTGGATATTAAATAAGTTTGTGAGTTAATACTGTATGAGATTACAAACCAAGCAATGTTCTTTTTCATTACAATCATGGACTTAACAATTTTGTCACTTACTTATTTTATATTAATAATTATTATTTTCGTTTAAGTTAAACATATTTTTTAAATTAAATACAGTCTTTTAAAATTGAGTCAGTAATGAATGCAGTCTTATATTTTACAGTCTTGTTGTACAGTACATTATGAGCAATTTAAATGATAAGTATACCAGTCTTCAAATCTCATGCAAATGTGATGATGGATTAAAATTAATATGTTTAATTTAATTTATTATTGTTATTTGTTAATTGATTAGTTAGCAAGAGCTTTGAAAACATGAGAAAAGTTTGAAAATTGCACCTCCGCAGAGTAACAACGCAAACATGATTTTTTAAGTTGAGATCGTTCCGAGATTAAACAAATACATGAATGCAATTTGATAACGTAATAATTGATTTGCGCTATTACAATGTGAAGAATATAATTTTCTCATTTTCTCCTTTAATAAGCTGTTACTTTCACTAATCAATAGGATATTATAATTACTTTTTTTTTTAATTTACATAATAATATTAGATTTTTAATTTTTATTAGTCATAAAGATTAGATAGATTAGTAATACTAATAACTAATATACTTCATTTGGAGAACAAGATTAAAAAAACAAAACATTAAAAACATTAGTTTCGCGTTATTACTTTTTTTGTGTTTTTTTTTTAACACTAGCTTTCTGGCATTCAAAAGCTTTAAAATATATACTGGTATCTATGTGTAACCAGGTAAAAATGAAACTATATTGGTTTGAGTCATACCTCTTAAGGCGCAATGTAATTTTTTCTTAATGTAATAGAAATCTACTTTACATTTTTCTTAATATTACAAATTGTTACACAAAAGTTTATTACTATTATTATTGTTTTTTTTTTTTTTTTAAATATATTGTTAACTTTTTATATGTAGCCTTCCAGTATAAACTATAATTGACTAATGTAGAAACAACTGTTTTGAGGTTGATTTGAATCGATTTTGATCACATTCACTTCTGTTTTTAGAATGCACTACACATGTGCAGTACATATAAACAGACTCAGATGTGACTGGAATTGAGTATCCTGAAAACAGTTGTATTTTTTTATTAGTCATTAAAAAAAAAAAATAAAAAAAAAAGTTAGTAAGTTATAGCAAAGTTAAGTTACCTAAACTGTAGTTTGTGATGTTTCTGCAGTAGTTACGGGCTCTGCTGGTGAGTTGGTCTCAGTCTCAGCTGGCATTATTGTTGTTTTAGCTGGCGTAGTTTTAGCAGGGGTTGTTGACGTCATAGCTTGTGTCATTGTCTCCATAGGCATTGACATAAAGTTAGCAGGCAGTTGACCGTTGGGAGGCATTGGCACCAGATATGTACGCACCAACATATATGAAGGCTGAGCACTATTAGGATAGTATCCAGGGTAGGGAGAGTTGTTTGGCATCCACATTTGTTGTTGTTGTTGTTGGATTTGTTGTTGCATTTGTTGTTGCTGTTGTACCGGAGGTTGAGGAGCAAAAACAGCTGGAGCAAACCTCATGAACTGAAAAGGTTGTTGAGGGTACGGTGTAGGAGTAGGATATCTACGTGATGGAGGGACAGCAGTTGGCTTGGGTGTTGGTGTAGGACGTCTGAACATTGAAAACTTGGGAGAAAACAAGCCTCCAGAAGACTTCGTACTTCCAGTTATGATGTCAGCTTGTTGTTCTAGAGGAGAGGGAGGTGTGATAGGAATAGCAGGTGTCTCTGGCAAATGTGGTCTGTAGCCAGAGTAGAAATTGCCATCCTTATTATATTCTACCATGATAGGTTTTTGGAAGAGTTGATATGTAGATGCTGGTGTAATTCCTTGTGTCTGGGGTTCCCGAGGCTTGTCATAGAATGGATACATTGACATTTGATTCATATCTTCAACTTGTTGTCCATACACTGGAGAAGATGGTCGATCAAACATATTCTGCATGGTAGGTTGAGCAACTTGCATAGGTCTTTCAGCTAAGAAGCTTTGTTGTTGTTGCTGCTGTTGTTGTACTGGGCTTGGTCTTTCAGAAAACATGTTTTGTGGTGCGGCTTGTGTTGGTCTCTCTGAATAAATATTCTGTGGCATTTGAGTGGGTCGATTTAAAAACAAATTACTTCCCATGGGTCTGTTAACGTAGAAATTTTGAGGCATTTGAGTAGGGCGATCAGCAAATGTATTTTGTGGTACTGGACTTGGCTTTACATGTTGTACAGGTAATGGTCTATCTTTTTCAAATACATTTGGTTTCATATTTGGTGTGCGGAAATATGAAGGAGTTCTAAAAATAGCTGTTGGGTCGGGGAAGAAGTTTGCAAATGTTCTTGCTTCTTGTGAAGTTGGTGCTCCTGCAGGTTCAACTCTGACCTCAGCTCTGAAGCCACTGTCCCCATCAGATGAATAACTGACAACACGCAGGTCTCCATTAGGCTCAGCTACAGAGTATGTGCCTCGTACTTGACTGCCATCTCTGCGCTCCTCTTGTGACTTATAGTCCCCAGTACGAGAGTCCTGCACCATGTAGCGGAATGTGTAGTGGGGCTCAGGAACCTCTGGCCGGCCCAACTCACCATCATTCTGTCGCACAGGGGTGGCAGGTTTGGTGATGGGAGCCTTGGTTGTCTGAAATGTAAATATTTTATTAGCTAACATATTAAAACCATAATATAGGTTTAGTTATAATAATAATACTGTTTAAATAATATTGTTACAAAAAGAGTGTATTATAATCACGTTTTTTTTTTTCTGAAAAAAAAAAATATATATATATATATATATACATATATTAGGATATTTTTAGTGTACAACCAAGAAATAGTTTGTTGCTAAACTTATTCCATTGATCTTAACATTTATATTAAAAACAACAACAACAACAAAAAACTATGATGTATAGTTATTAATTATAGAACGTAATTTATTAATTATAGAATATAATTTTTAAAAAATCCTTTAGGGTAAGCATTTAATATACCGCATTTTGTACTTAAATTTTGAAATTCAACAAAGTATCAAGTAAAATTTGACGTCTTAGTTGTCACATAAAACTCTAATAACTAATTAATTTTCTTCTCTGGCAGCCAGTTATTAGTATCCCCCCCCCCTCCCCATGTAATAACTTGTCATTCCGAAAGACATCTAAAAAAGGAATAAATTTGAGAAGGTGAGAGGGAGGAGTTAAAGTTGAAAAAAAAAAAATTAAAAAAAAAAAAAAATGATGAACAAGATTGATGAATAATTTTTGAAATACATCATTATTCATCTTAGACTTGAAGTTGGGGGGGGGGGGGGGGGAATACAGTATAATATATAAACATTTTTTTTATACAATTTGTTATCAATTTTCCTAATGGATTGTTTATCTCGCGCGACCGCTGGTAAAGTTGAATGACGAAACCTTCATTCTTGTAACTTTTTTTTTTTTTGTACATTATTTCTCTCCCTTTTATATTTTACTTACCGGGGGGTCGGTGGCGCCGAAGTTAAAGCCGAAAGCGAAGGTGGCCGCAATCGTAGATAAAAGTACCAGCACCTGTAAATAGAGCAAATAATCAAACAATTTTATCTTATTAATGTAAGTTTGGAAATAAAATTAATAAATATGTATGAGTGAAGGGTAGGAAAAAATTCAAAGGTTTATAAAAAGCTCCGAATTTAGAAAATAATTCAAATTTAATATGTACAAAATTTCTCTTTTTCGAATAATTATTAATCCCCAAACGATAATAAAAGCGTTAAAGAAAAGTATTAATGAAGGCCGTTTATACAATGATTGGGTCATCATTACCTCCTCGATTTACGTATTTTACTAATCAATTTTCTTGTATTTTTTATTATTATTTTTTTTTTTACCTAAACGGAAACCGCTGAAATAGTATACGTAACGTATATACGTTCGAATCATAACAAAAATGAGAACAATTTTCTCCGACTCTAATATAAGGGTTGCAACCTATTCTTTTTCATATCTATATAATTATTTAATTTTATAGAATTTTAAAGAACAATTTTTTGGTAAATTAAATTTTATATCTAGTAATTTGTATAGAAATGTATAGAAGTCTGTAATGTAAAATTATGATATTTATTATTAGGTGCGTCGAAGTCTTATCTCGTTAATTTAGATGATGCAACACGTTTTGTTTTACCAGGAATTTCTTTTACAACCCTTCCCACTTAAAATTCCTTTGCGCAAGGTGATTTAAAATTCAAGCTTTTTTTTTTTTTTTTTTTTTTTTTTTTTTTTTTTTATCATATATTTATTTATTTTGCTTCTTTTTTTTTTCTTCTTTTTTTTTTTATGTGAAGAAAAAAAGGGGGAATAAGACTAAAAATTCTATTGAAATATTTCTTTTTAATATATATTAGAATACATATATTAGAATGCAATGAATTAAGTATTTTGGTAATTATATTAATAAAATCTTGAATCCGTTGATGGATCATAAAATTGATTTTATTTTTACCTGATTTTCAAACGTTAGTTGGATTTTTCAAAATAATAATAATAATAATGCACAGAAATAAAATATAGTAGAACGATCAAATAAAGTGTTATTCTTGTACAGTATGTGTGTGTAAAGAAAGAAAGAAAGACAGGCAGAATTACGCCGCATTGATATCAACAGACAGAATACGTTTTTCTGACAATGACTGATAGCAGTCCTCTGATACAGGCAAATTCAAATATGTGTTATTTGTTGAGTATTTTAAGTTTGTAATGACGCTACAGTATTCCTTCGAGAATAATAACAATTTTATAATATATCATAATAATATAATAGCTAGTTGCTTACAATAATTAAAATGTTTATACTTAAACTTATGGCAAAAAAAAAAAAAAAAAAAAAAAAAAAAAAAAAAAAAAAAAAAAAAAAAAAAAAACAGAAAAAAAAAACAGAAAAAAAAAACAGAAAAAAAAACAGCAAAAATTTCAGAAAAAATCAGAAAAAGAAAAAGTGGAAAAGAAAAAGAAAGAGAAGAAAAATCATTGACTTTTGATAACATGAAGGTATAGAGATAAAAGTTAACGTTTTTTAAATCAAACTCACCCTGAGATTCTGTTCCATAGTGATGCAGCACTCCACACTCAGTCTAGCTACCCTAAACAGCAACTGACGTGCGGTGTGGCCTGTATTCACTTTTATCCGCGGTCACTCGAGCTCATCTCTCTCTCTCTCTCTCTCTCTCTCTCTCTCTCTCTCTCTCTCTCTCTCTCTCTCTCTCTCTCTCTCTCTCTCTCTCTCTCTCTCTCTCTCTCTCTCTCTCTCTCTCTCTCTCTCTCTCTCTCTCTCTCTCTCTCTCTCTCTCTCTCTCTCTCTCTCTCTCTCTCTCTCTCTCTCTCTCTCTCTCTCTTTCTCAATCTTATATCTATAGGGCTAAAATAGGGAGGCGTGTCAGATATCCAGGGATTCTTTGAAAACCATGGTTGCCATGTTTAAAAAGAAAAAAAAACTTTTTCTAAAAAAAAAAGTGCGTTTGTATAATGAGTTACTCTAAAGGGTCACTACCCTTAACCATATATATATATATATATATATATATATATATATATATATATATATATATATATATATATATATATATATATATATATATATATATATATATATATATATATATATATATATAATGCACACACCACACACACACACACACACACACACACACACACACACACACACACACACACAAACACACACACACACACATTACATACCTTTAGCCATGAACTCGTTTAACTCTCATTATATACACCTTTATAAAATTTAAATGCTACTGTAAAAAAATTAATAAATTTTTTTTATACAAAATAAAAAAGGAAATCAACCCTATCCTCCTCCCTCAGGTGGATTTGATACCCCACAAATCATTCTTTAACTTATTGTGTAAAACCTGCCCATTTTATAAAGCTGTAAAGATTATTTATGTATCTATAAAATATCAATGAGTTTTTTTTTAATACATTTATTTTTTTATTTAAAATTATTCGAATAAAATGTAACTCCTACATTTCATATTATAAGTTCATATATCGTAAAATCTGAACTATTATTATTTATTTTTTTATCGGTATAAATACAGTCGTAACAAATATATATTTCATTTTATATATATTATTCTTAATTGTAGCCTTTGAATAATAAATAATATTTAGTAGAAAAAATTAAGGCATTTATAAACGTCATTTTTTATAGCTTGGTAGTATTATAAAATGCGTTTTATTAATGTCAAAACGAATTAAGTAGTTGTTAAAAAAATATCTAGATATGATAGTTCAAAATTATATTAGAAAAGAAAAGCTATAAAATTGTATTGTTAAATAAGATATACTAAAAACTATTTTATATATGACTTATTCTGGTCTGATTTTTCCATGTAAAAATATTGTATGAGAAAAAAAATATATTTATGAGCGTATACATACAACTCATTACGTTGCATTATTATGCAAATAACAGAAAGAAAATGAAATGTTTTGGATTTCAATTCCATTCGCAATGTAAACAGGGATAATTATTAATAATCACAAAAATCCTTGTTTTGAAACATTTAGACTTAAGTTGTTTAAAATTGTTCGACTCTTTCATTTATATAGGGATGACAAAAATTAACAAACTTCTCCTTAATATGTATGTGTGTATATATATATATATATATATATATATATATATATATATATATATATATATATATATATATATATATATATATATATATATATATATATATATAACTGTGTAAATACATAATAGTTGACCAATAAAAAAAACTGTTTTGAAGACGATTTTAAGCAATTTCAATCGTATCCGCTTCCGTTTCAACGTACTGCGCATGCGTAGTAAGTAGAAACGGAAGCGGATGGAAGTGAAATTGCTTTAAGTCGGCTTCAAAACAGTTGTTTCTTTATTAGTCAATTATATGTGTTCTAATGGCTGTGAATTTTAAAATAGTACTACCAAAATAGTATTCTCTAAATTCAATGGTACTAATGATATTCTGATGTTCGTAACCAAACATCGTGCGTTTTTCGTGCTCCAAACCACAAAAAAATGACAATCACCTAATGTTTTTTTTAAATGGAATTGCGCATTTTTTGGAGTAAGGAAACAGAGTTTACGAACATCATTCGTGTCTTGTACACTGTAAACAGCATTTTATATCTTTGATTATATTTTTGTACGAGGTTTAAAAAATCGTCAATATTGTCATATATTTGCTTGCCAACATTCATTCTTAATTTTACTTTTTTTTTTTTTTTTTTTTTTTAATATAATACAAAAAATCAAATGCAAAAAACTGAAAATCCTCTACTGCTTTCGTTTGCTTCTATGATACTTCTTGTACAATTATTGCACATAAATTTTATTTATTTTTATTTATTATACCTATATTATTTACATGTACTTTTTTAGTTCATATATTTTCCTGTAAAAAAAATCATTATCATTATATCAGTTATAATAAATTTATTCTAAAAATATAATCCTAACAAAAAATATGTGTTAAAATTTCCATAACTTATGTAACAAGATCTTTTGTGTGTATTATATAATATATAATACATAATACATGCATTCTCGGTCCACATGAATTAAAGATTAAGACATGAACGAAGGTTAGTTATGAAGCTACCAGGAAATAATTTACTTTTGTAGTCAAAACAAAGATATTGGGTCAAATTTACGAGCTGTTTACTTTCAATTTACATAATTCTGTATACATTTTAATATATTATATTATTTAATATTATAATAAAGGGGATGGAAAAAGTAGAGTGTGTGAGCAATTTGTCGATGAAAAATTAAAATTTATTATTTACCGTGACACGATGAGATTAATATATAAATGAAAGAATACGTGTTTAATTTTCTAATAAGACTATGATATGTGTGTAATATAAAAATATTTTAACTTAAAGGAATTTATGAACCCCCTTAATATATTTAAAGCTTGCATGATAAAAAGCAATTAAAGTTTTACTTTTATTTACCTTAAAACAAAATTAAAGTTTGCCCTCAAATAACCTATGGACGTTTAAAAATATATTTATACAAGCGATGATTAAAAAAAAAGTATATACGATAATATTAAAACGATTAAAACATATTAATAATGTAAACTATGATGATTAATATTTTTCATTATTTTTTATTGAATATTTAAATTTAGAGTAAAGTGTATTTACTTTCAATTTCATGCTTTAAAAAAAAACTATCCATTTCGTTGGTTCCTTTCTCATTTTTTAGTATTTTTTCTTCTTCTTCTTCTTCTCCACGTAGTTATGTGGCTATGAGGATATCTATCGGGCTCTCCCATCAAAGAATGCCGAGTTAAAGAAAAAGGTCACCTTCCCTCAGGGTGCAGTGAAGGTAGAAAAGAAGAAGAAGAAGAAAAAAAAAAAAAAAAAAAACAATACCTGTGGCGTCTGGTCTTAAAAAAGTTCCTCCACCCACCCCTTAGCTTGTCAGCGCGAGCGGCCACTTTTTGGACTACGTCTCTATATTGTTTTTCCCACGTTCAAAAGTAGGCGTGATTCTCGAGCGAGTTAGCTTTATATATTCGTGAAGCACAAGCCTATCTCTTTCTTTTGTGTCTTTAATACACACACACACACACACACACACACACGTACACACACACACACACCACCGTGATCAGATCCATATCAAAACGTAATTTGTTCATATAATAAGAGTTTATGAGCATCTAACTAGATTTATAATAATTTGTCTTTAACAGTTCAAAAAGGAGGGTTAAACAAAAAAAAAAAAAACAAAACAAAAAAAAAAAAAACAATAAAGATTGTTTTAGTATTATATATTTTTTAACAATACAAAAAAGGATTATCTTTTAATTTTAATTTATAGTAAAATAATTAAATGAAAAAAGGGTGTGTATTTTAAAGTTTTATTATTATTTACTTTTTGTTTTAATTTTTAAATATAATTTATCAAGATGTTTATCATTTTTTTTTATATAAAATAGAAAAAGAATAAAATTATCTTTAATCACATTTTTTTAAGGTATAGTTATTTCTTTAAAGATGTTCACATTTTAATGAAAACTATTTACTTAAGATTTTAATCTAATTTTGAAGTTATTTATTAATTTTTTTTTGGTACATATTGAAATGATTAAAAGTTTAAAAAATAAATTGATGTATCTATATATTGTCGTAAAATTTTATGTGTTATTTCAGTTAAATTTTAATTGATACTCTATAAAATATTATTATTTACAATTTTTCAAGTGAGTAGGCTGGACTTTTTTTTTTTTTTTTTTTTTACAGTATAATTTATCCTAAAAATAGATTAAATCAATGCTTCGTATCGGTGATTTTTTTTTTATTAGCTTAAACGTGCATATATGTGTTATATTATATTATATATACTATGCATTTAACTTCAAATTTTCCATTCCAACTCTGGTAGTTTTCTATAAATCTCTTTATAAATCACTTGTCGCTATTCGTCCCGGCAAAGTATAATGGTCTGTTCACAATGACGCCTAAATTGAAAAGTAAATTCACGAAATTTTCATGCGTACAAATCCAAACAACATTGATGGTTGTATTTTTACGTAAGAGTTATGTAAATTTACGTGCCATTGTGAACAGCCCATAAGAAATTAAGGACCTCTTCTTTTTTTTTTCTTTTTTCCGCGCACAATTACTTTAATGATCAGTAAATTACAATGTAATATTTAGATCATATTCAGTATACACACAAATATTAATTAACATTAACAATAATAACGCATATATGAACATCACACGTAATACATTACAACATTTACAAAGTCCCCTCTCTTATATTTCTTCACTAAAGTCCTTATATTTTCTAAAGATTAATAAAAAATTAAAAGATTCATGACTTATATTTTCATACAATTCTTTCAGACTATGCAATGCAAAATTATTGTCTTCCACCGCAATAGTGTTGGTTGCATTCAAATTTTTTTCTTCCTTTTATTTCATTGCAGATTCATTTAATTTATCACCAAATATTGGTAAAATTTTATTTGAAACGAGAAAATTGAAGAAGACAAGAAAATATTGCCCTATGTGGTAAAAAAATAAATAAATAAATAAAAAATAAAAAAAAGTCGCTTCTTAAATATGAAGGAAAATATGTTTAAAACGTCATATAATCAGAAGCAAAATAATAAAAGTTGAGTCTTTTTCCCTCACGTTTTATTTAACGAGAGAACATAAAGGAAGCTATAAGATCATAAAAATGAGACCGCAAAAGCCAATGTTGGCTTTCAATATTATGCTGTGGTTACATCATATAATATGAATCCCCCCTGACTGTCTGTCTGTCTGCTTGCTTGCTTGCCTACCTGTCAGGTGCGGCTCATAATCGGTCACGGTCACGGCTTTATACCTTATTTAAATACATCAAAGTAAACCCGCGATTGTATAACATTTAACATTAACTAGATACACAATCTAACATTTATAAAAATAAAATCAATTTATTTAAATCTTATTAGGAAATTTTTTAATTAACTCAAAATGTATTTTCGTAAATAGAAAATGAAAAATCATTTATTATAGAATATTTGTTATTGTATAATAATACGTCAAAGTATATCAATGAAATAATTTACGCTTTGGTTCTAATTTAATTTGTTTTCGTTATGCTTTATAGTATTCTCTTCTATTTGTTGCTTCATTGTAAGCTATTCAAAGGCATTCATATATTTCTTTAATGTTTGATAATTAAACGTTCGTTTATTTTGTGCTACACTGTGATATCTCAATATTTTTTAAAACTTTTTACGTTATTTTATTTAAGTATTGCTATGTCATTTTCCACTAAAAAATTATCTACCTCTACTTAGCATTATAAAAAATATATAACATAAAGTGCAAATAATTGTTATTGTAATGATGTTTTATTTAAAGGCATAAAACACCTTGAACAAAAAAAAAAAATAATAATAATAATAATAATAAAAAAAAAAAAAAAAAAAAACGTGTCTATCCTAACATACCTAAATATTAACGTTGATTTTGCCGGAGTCTTTGATTTCTAATTTATTTTCCATTCACGAAATAGCAGATGCGGGTTTATGGCGTCACAGCTCGCCTGATTCCGCGCGCGTGGACTAGTGAGCTGTGGCGTTATAAAACCGCATCTGTCATTTCATGAATGGAAAATAAATTAGAAATCAATGCCTCCGGCCAAATCAACGTTGAGATTTAGTTATGGTAGGATCATACAGTTTTTTTTGTAAGGTGTTCTACGCCTTTTAAAAATGTATTGCTTTTTTTTTTTCTGTTTTTTTCTTTTTTTTCCCCTCTATTATTTTTTAGTTGTTTTCTTTCAAACAAAAAATAAAATGGTAACAATAAAGAATCATATGACACAAGTACAGAATTTCCATGATAGAATAATGACAATTTGTGTCAGATGTAGTCAGATAATAAATTACATATATAATTTACTGTTACACTTCAATTATATTGAGTAATCGTCTTTATTCAACAAAAAGAAAAAGATAAACATTTTTCAAGATTTAGGCCTAATGCAGTGGAGTTAAAAATATTAGTTTATAGAATTCAGCTCCATTCAGAACTTAACTCCAATTTCCCATAAGGAACTATAACAAACATCAAAACTGAACAAAATATCATTATTTGAAGCTAAAGTAATACATGATTTTTTTTATTGAAATAATTTTATTGTTGCTCTCAAAATGAAAGGAATAGTAACAATAAAATGAATAGATAAAAAAAAAATAATAAATAAATAAAAAAAAAAAATCAATAAACTTGCTTGGATCACAATAATTATAGCCTAATAAAAAATTAGTAAATATAAATATAGTATGTATAAATTTGCAACATATTTAAAAAAAATTGTAATGTTGCATTTGCTGTGATTTGTTGGTTGATTTTTCATGTTATGTGGTTAATAACAGCTAGAGTTAGCAAATATCAAGCCACTTTTCGAAATATTTATTTGTTATGGTAATAATGATGTTGAAATTAACAAAATGTTCATGTGTTTGTTTGAAGGTCGAAGATGATGGCAGAAATGGTCACGCAGAAATGTACTCAGACTACATGGACCACAGTAACTTCACATCCAAAGTGACAGTGAAGGCTCTCTATGACTTCCAGGCACAGAATGAGGACGAGCTCTCATTTTGTAAGCATGCCATTATTAGCAACGTGAACAAGAAAAAGGAAGGCGGGTGGTGGCGAGGGGATTATGGCGGCAAGAAGCAGCACTGGTTTCCCAGTAATTTTGTTGAGGAGGTCGAGAGTCCATCCGCAGTACCTGCAGACCGGGATGAGACAGTGAGTAACTTTTCTCAATTCTCAAGTTAATTATCAATTAAAATTTGATTGTCAGTCTTATAGTTCACATAATTACTCTTGCCAATGTTAAAATTTGAATAGTCATGTTGTATATTTCAGTCTCCTGACTCAATGCTGCTAGGAGCACTACAAAAAGGATCTCTGGACATGACTGGAGCAGTTGTTGAGTTGGTTGCAGGAGCATCTCCAGGACTTGACTGGGTACTCAGGATTACCAATTCAAACATGCTCTCGCCCTTTGAGGTAAATACCATAATATATTAATGTGTGTGCAAGCTCCAGTCTTATCTAGTATATTTTCATATTAAAATGTGCCATTGGCCTCTTCAAACCTGTATCAAAATATTGTTTTCAAGCAATACTTATTTTAAGGTTGACATATGATAATTTTAAAATCCAATGTAACCAGGTTGCTGTGCAAATGCGAGATGATGCATTGGAATGGCTGGCTAAAATAAAGGATACAGCACAGAGTGCAAGCATGAGAGACACACAGAAGAAAGAAATGGAACGACAGGAGAGAATAGCCAAAGAACTTTCTAACCTGATTGTGTACTGTCGCTCTGTCGCATTCAATATTGACAATTTCAAGTCAAAAAGCTTCATGTTCTATGAAATGTCATCTTTCCCTGAGGCTAAAGCAGAGAAACTGATGTGCCAAACAGAGATCAAGTTTTTCCTTCAATATCATCAGGTTGGTCACTTTGATGTTTCATGTAATTGATGTTAATCAATTTCATGTGCATTTAAATCTTATGTTTACTGCAATTTTAAATGTTGTTAAGATACTATTATCAAAGAAATATTATGGAAACCAACAAGTGCCTTACTACAATGAAGTCCATAGCTAGGTAAAGATCTAGATAATGTCTTAACAGGCTCGGACTGGCCATAAGAGCAAGTCCGCAATTGCGGACGTGCCCCCCCCCCCCTCTGTTTGGAGGTCCCTAAGGCCCAAAAGGGGGCGTAACTAGGGTGTTACGCCTCCTTTGTGGCCCCTAAAGAGGGTGTTACACCCCTTTTGCATACAAGGCCCCTTGATTGCCAGTCCGAACCTGTGTCTTAATCAGTTTAAATATTTGTATTCACTGTGCCACTGATGTGAGACCTTTACTTAGCTACAGACTTCATTGTGGTAAGGTGTTTGTTGGTTTCCCCATTCTTTACTTTGAATTTTCCATATTGTTGTCATTTAAATTAAATCTATAATTTTACAATCATGTAAATGCATATTATGTATATCACACACATTTTATCAATGTTTCAGTTCCAATTAAGTCGTGTGTACCCCAAAGGTCAGCGTATAGACTCTAGCAATTACACCCCCATACCCATGTGGAACACTGGCTCTCAAATGGTTGCTCTTAACTATCAAACAGCAGACAAACCTATGCAGATCAACCAGGCAAAGTTCCGAGAGAATGGAAGCTGTGGTTATTTGCTCAAACCTGATTTCATGTTTGATGACAAGTATGATCCTTATGACAGAAACTGCTTCCCTGCCAAGGATGGAATACATGTGGAACTCTGTGTAAGTACTTATCTAACAAGGCTCTTCATTTTGTATCCCCGTGTATTTGTATTTTGTTCCCCGTGTCTCAGCAGCATATTACAATACTTCTTTTTTCCTGCGCAGTGTGAATTTATACAATAAGTTGGAGAATAGTGTCAGAAATTTGTCTTCATCTAAATTTAAAACTAGTATCTAGTTATATATCTTTGCATTATATTTATCTCTTTCTCTTTTCTATTTTTGGATATCAAATTTTGTATGGGCTTTGCCTTTTTTGATCTCCTGTTGAGCAACTTTTTTGACTATGTGCAATGTTTGTATTGTAATATATTTGCTCAATAAAATCTTTCTTTTATTATTATTATTATTATTGTATCAAATAATAACTTTTTTGGATGAAGTTTGTAATTTAATTTAAGGAAAAAAACATAACGGTTAGGATCAATAATAATAAAGAAAAGGATAGAATTACCAGCAAGGGTCTTACCTCAGTAAAAGTTCTATGGAGAGGTCAAAGTCTCACTTGGCACAGATTTTTGTTATAAAAAAGTTTAATTTCATAACTGATAAAATAAGTTGTATAAGTTATGAAATGAACCTTTTTTTATACGTAACAAAAAACTGTGCCACGTGAGACCTCGACCTCTCCATAGAACTTCTACTTCGGTAAGGCCCTTACTGGTAATTCTATCCTTTTCTTTATTATTATTGAAATGTGTAATCTAGCATTAAATTGTGCATTATTTTTTTTGTGTAAGTTTGACTGTAATTTTTTAAAATTTTAGATAAGAACCTACTGATGTACAATTATCTTGTATTTGATTGTATGAGAAATAGATGAATAAACATATTCTAAATTTTGTACTCTATTTCATTGTATACATTAAAAATTGTTTTAAATAATAGTTACTTTATTTAAAGTTTCTACAAAACTCTATTAAGAGAAAAGCCATATGTTAATATTTAATGATTCCAATATAAAAGCTGTATTCTGCAATATAATACTTGAAAATATAACTTTTATTTTCAGATTATTGGAGCTCGCCACCTTAGCAGATCAGGCAGAGGCTTGGCAAGTCCGTTTGTGGAAGTGGAAGTCTTGGGACTGCCCTGTGAATCTACAATCAAATTCAACACACAAACTGTCTGTAAGTACTGCACAATAACATTATTGCAAAGTATGTTATGAACATCCAGTGAATCTGAGGAAGATATTAATTAAGTTTAAGTTATGCTGGGCATTGAATATTCTTTAACTTGAAAGTGTAGTCAACATATCGATGCTGTTGCGGCTAAACCACACTTCTACTGTTAGCGGGTTTGCTTACTTTTACGCATCTACATTTATCACAATAACCATAGAAACATGCATCTACATTTATCACGACTCAAGATAAAAAAAAAAAAAAAAAAAAAAAAAAAAATCTGCATAGGAAAACAGGTGTAGAAATGTTTTATACCTGTTGTCGCAGTTAAATGTAGATGCGTGTTTCTATGGTTATCCCGATAAACGTAGATGCATGAAAGTAAGCAAACTCGCTAAAAGTAGCCATCTGAATACAACCCTTAATGTGTATTTAGATCATTTTTAAATAGAGACCTGTTGTGTTTCAGCTGACAATGGTCTCAATCCTGTGTGGAACTTCAAAAAAGATTTTGATGTCATCTGCCCACAACTGGCATTCCTACGGTTTGTTGTGCAAGACGAGGATGTGTTTGGAGACCCAAACTTCATGGGACAAGCTACTTATAGTGTAAGTTAACATCTAATGCTGTAGCTTATATGTATGTGTTATGTGTAGTGAGAATTTTTGCACTTTATTAATTCTCAATTTAACATGCTATACAGTAATATTTTTATGTTCTATTTGTCTACTATATTTTTGACTTGTAAAAGTTGATTGATTTATTTATTTTTGTGCAAATTAAAGAAAAGTACATAATAGATTATATAATTAAAGCACGTTATATTGACAGTTATATTACGTGAAATTCTTTAATTAAAATATATACATAAAAGGGGGACGCAAATTTCCAAGCTTAAGGCTGCTAATGAGAGCCTTGAGCTTGCAGATTTGCATCATTTTTGTTGTGTAATATAACTTTTAATATAACATACTGTAATTATATAATCTATTACTTTCCTTTGGTTTGCATATTAAACTGAAATGTTCTTTTTCTTATATTTATATTTATTTATTTATTTTTGACAGATGAAATGTCTTCGTTCTGGATATCGAAGTGTACCTCTCAGGAATGGATTTAGTGAAGATCTAGAACTTGCATCTTTGCTTGTTCATATCAAAATAACACCACTAGATCAGGTATGTACGGTAACAAGTTTCACTAGTGCACAAAAAATGTATAGCTTGTTTATTTTTATTATATTATTTATTAAAAGATTCTAATTCACAAATACAGCTTGTTTGTTTTTTAGAAGTAAGAAATATAACTGCTCATGCACTTTTTTAAAAAAAAATTATTTGTATATTTATTTATTTGCAATAAATTTGAATGAAAAAGATAGGGGGGAAAATTTAGCAGCAGCCCGTATTTTGAAAAAAAAACTTGCTAGCACAGAGATAAAAAACTAACACATATTGAATAGCTTTTGGCATTAAACTCCAAGAGAAACAGAGTGTGTTATTGTGTTCAACGAAGCTGAAGATAACGTACGGCATTGACTGCGCATTTCATGCGTCTGCTGCAAGATTTAAATCTTTATTTCCGGTATTTTTCACGTTTTGATGGCAGGAAAATATTATCGTGTGTAATTTTTTTTTGAAAAGTTGAAATTTTCCCGGAAATAGATCTCGTCGATCGGGCATCTTTGGAAAAGATGAACGGAATTCGCAGTCGATGCCTTATGTTACTTTCAGCTTTGTTGATTGTGTTATGCCTTTTCAGACCTTAAAGTTTGTAGGGACTGACAAAGGCATTTCACATTCTGTTTCTGTCAGAATTAAGTGCAGAAAGCTATTCAATATATGTTTTGTTTTTTGTATAGGCCTATATGTATATTTCTTATATATCAGTGCCAGCAAGGTATTCACTATAGTATAAGAGTATAAGACTCTTCACTATAGTAAGGCTTTTGCTGGTTTTCTCCCATCATTTTCTTTAAAATTTATCATAACTAACACTAACGGCCATGGTTTATTTTCCTTAATATCTCTATAATAATGTATAACTGTGTATATTTATGAGTAAATTTTTGCTTAATTAATTTTTGTGTGTATTTGATATAATATTTAACACTGCTTAATTGACAGAATTTAATATTTAACATCTTACTTTAATTTAACATTTAATTTAATATCTTACTACTTATTGCTGTTTGTTTGATTGATTGCTTGATTGATTGATTTTAAGTTTCTCACTGGCCCACATGCATGTGTCGTGGGACATGGGTCGCGTGCTCACAAATGTAGTAAATATTACGGCACTGCCTTATCGACAATTTGACCAGTCATGGCTACTTCTCGATCGATGTGAAACGTCCTATCTTTCTGGGTGAAACGGTAACATGATAGTTTCCATAAGATCAAGATCAAATCGTGCAGTGTTGTTTGTAATTTTTAATAATAATATAATTAGTAATAAAATTTAAGAAAAGGTGTAAAGAAATGTTTAATTGGTTAAAGCTTACCACATCATGATGCTATGTCCTAATTTACTGACAAATTTTGTATTTAAGAATACTTTATATTCAATCGCTTTTTTCATTTTTATTATTATTATTATTTTACCATTTGTATAGTAGGCCTATAGCATAAAACATTTTTAACCTAACAATAATGATAAATAACAATAATAACAATGATAAAACTTTGTTATTTATTTATTATCATTTTTTTTATTGAAGAGGTAATTGCAATCAAACTGTACTGAAATGCTCAACAGGATAGCTAGCGGACAACATCTCTCAAGATCAGAACCTCAGTTTACTTGTATTTATTATTATTTTCATAACCAAGAACTTGCATTACAATCTGTAAAACAATAAGGGCCATAGACCACATAAAACAACAAGAGCTTTTTAAGGGGCCGTATATGTTGGTAAGCCCCATAAACATAGCATGGGAAATCGTATTTAAACTGTCATATTGTCAATTTTTTATCTACAAACTTGAAATTATAGCATTAAATTGCAAGTAAAATTCTGCTTTGAGCTGCGTTGACAATTTTTTTTTAAAAAAATGTAGAAATAGAGATATTAATTTTTTAAAGAAGCAAATGAAAGTTAATAGATTTAGTACGAATTCTTATAAGTTGGTACTTTGATTTATTTTCAGGTATAGGTATAGTAAAGGTGCAGTAAAAAGTTAGTGAAAAAGGAGCAGTTTTTCAAAAGAAGGGATTAATGCTACCTGACAACACGACCCAATTATCTTTAACGCGTCAATGATTTTGATAACTCGCGAAGTAATTTTTGTGAATCAAATTTATTTTAGATGTTAGTTTTATTAAAAATCATGCATATTTCTTTTTTGATCAAAGTTCTAGCGATATTTTGAACTACCGTGATTTAAAAATAATTAGTAGTATGTAATATTTTTTATTTAAATATATTACTTTAATATGAAGCTATAACTTTGATCAAAAAAGAAATATGCATGATTTTTAATAAATCTAACATCTAAAATAAATTTGATTCACAAAAATTACTTCGCGAGTTACCAAAATAATTGACGTGTAAGATAATTAGGTCCCGTGTTGTCAGGTAGCAGGTAATCCCTTTTATTGAAAAACTGCTCTTTGTTCACTTACTTTTTACTGCACTTTTTGACTTACAAAGATGCAGCAGTGCTATTGTATTATATACAGTACGCAGACTTATTGACGACAGTAAATGTTACCACTAAAATAAATATACAACTTCACTAAAATATTATCAAACTTTGAAATTAATTATTTAAAAATCTATTGATATTATGCAAATTTTAACAACAGAGCTCAAAGCGAAATTTTATGCTGATTACAGCAACATAAATTTCAATTAAAATTACATAGTATTTTGAGAAAGAGAATTTAAATACTAAAAGTCTTTTTACATGCTAAGCTTATGGTAGCTGTTTCAACATATACGGCCCCTTAATCAATAAACACAAAATGGGATCTTCAAAACTGATGACAATTTTTACTAGAATGTTAATGTAGCCCCACTAGAGAGCGTGAAAAAACTGTAAAGTATGCAATTTGCGTGAAAATTCATGTTTATAACGTCAGAAACATGCAAAAATTAGTATGAAATGTTGTGCGGGTTGCATAAATCGAATTTTCTGATCACTGCTATGGGGCTACTGTTGGGTTTTGAGTCAAACTAAAGTTATTTATGTAAATCCCATCAAGTGTTTTGTGATATAAATGCTTATGTTTTTCTCTGGTCTATTCCTTTAAGCAGCACTTAAGGTTGTACTACAAACTAGTAACATTAAGTTAACATTTTGCACTGTGGCACAAACCAAACCAATGTTTGTATGTAAAATATTATTAATTCATTTAAATTATTCATTACCTAGAAACATACAAATAAATGTAGTAGATACTTGACTGGGAAGAGCCTCACTGTATTTAATTATGTTACTATAATGTTTCAGCCTGAGTATTTTACAGCCAGTGGCAGTGGTCAAAGAACATCTGTGGTTTCTCGTAGTTCAGTAGCCAGTTCCTCAGCCTCTGCAGATTTGACTGATTTGACTAACCCAACCTCATCTCTCTCATTATATTAAGAGACAAAAAACGACAAAGTAAAAAACAACATGCAGTAGATCAGTTAATGCTACTGATTACTTATATTTTGTTTTATATAAATGTGACTTTCACTTCTTTGTGTATCTTTAATGTTTTAATATCTCAACATTGATTCACTTAACTTAGCATACTTATTACACTTATTACCTTGCATAATGCTCGCACCACAGCAAAAAAAAAAAAAAAAAAAAAAAAAAAAAAGCTTGCTTCCAGTAAATACAGGAATTTAACATACTAAATTTATTGCAGTTAATTTAATTTTATAGTTTAAAAGACACTTTAATTTTTAAATTTTAAATTTAAAATATATTTGTTTTATTGCTGTGTGCATCAAGATATTTATGTACTTTTTTTATGTTTGTGTTTTTGAATTGAATGGTGATTAATTACAAGAACTGTGTTGTCTTATATTATATCATAATATTATATAAAGAATAGACAAATCATTATAATTTTATAATAAATATATATAATAGTTATTAGATAAGTGTATTTCTTAATAATATTAAAAATGGATAAAAGAAAATAAATATATACCTAATAGTTAATTATTACATATTGTAATAAAAAATATAAAGTCTATTTTGTCTAGTGCAATTGATAAAATGAACCACAGTGGCCTTGTTTGTCAACCCAATATTAAATTTATTAATAAGTTTAAAAAAATATTTAGAAAATAGTTGGTAGAGATTAGAGTACGTTGAATTGAAAATTAATAAAACGCGAAAATTCTCTAATTGATATAGTAAATTGGGACTAGGATTCAAATATTCTAGCTTTAGCTAGTTAAAAAATAGACGTTAAAGGGATGGAGGTAAAGTGTCAAAATAAAATACGATGTGCCTAGCATCTCACGTTCTCACACTACGTCAAAGACACAACATTATAAAACAGCATCAGACTTACTCTTTGCCTTAGACCGGTTTCGTCCTTTACCTAGGACTCATCAGTAAGGCTTGGCAGAGAGCTCTGTACAGCTAGAGATGGCTCACACCACATCTGCTAGCTGACTGAGCTGAGGAAGCAAGTGGCAGCCGCGTTTTTATACGCGATGCCCCCGCAGCTGCACGCGCTGATTGGTTAAAATCGCGCGCGCAAACTCGGCTTGCTATTTAAAACCTCTCATCAGGATGAGAGGTTTTAAATAGCAAGCCGAGTTTGCGCGCGCGATTTTAACCAATCAGCGCGTGCAGCTGCGGGGGCATCGCGTATAAAAACGCGGCTGCCACTTGCTTCCTCAGCTCAGTCAGCTAGCAGATGTGGTGTGAGCCATCTCTAGCTGTACAGAGCTCTCTGCCAAGCCTTACTGATGAGTCCTAGGTAAAGGACGAAACCGGTCTAAGGCAAAGAGTAAGTCTGATGCTGTTTTATAATGTTGTGTCTTTGACGTAGTGTGAGAACGTGAGATGCTAGGCACATCGTATTTTATTTTGACACTTTACCTCCATCCCTTTAACGTCTATTTTTTAACTAGCTAAAGCTAGAATATTTGAATCCTAGTCCCAATTTACTATATCAATTAGAGAATTTTCGCGTTTTATTAATTTTCAATTCAACGTACTCTAATCTCTACCAACTATTTTCTAAATATTTTTTTTAAACTTATTAATTCTAACCGCGATGGTTTTTTCCTTATACGCAATATTAAATTTGTTTGTTTATATAAATATATACATAGGATATAATTTTTTTTTTTACTTGCACAAATCTCTATGACAAAATATGTAAACATATTGATCTTGTTGCGAAAAAAAGGCCTATCTCGTTTTTTGTCAGTGGAAGCAAAAGGCGTATCTTGTATTTTGTCAGTGAAAGCAAAAGGCCTATCTCGAGCGCTATCGCCATAACGTTCGGGAACGAGATAGGCCTTTTGCTTCCACTGACAAAATACGAGATACACCTTTTGCTTCCACTGACAAAAAACGAGATAGGCCTTTTTTTCGCAATAAGATCAATATGTATATTTTGGTATACAAAATACAAATGGTACTGACATTATGTTGTGTACACCTTCCTCCCACCCCTTTCCTTCCAAGAAAAAAAAATCTAATGGTTCATGTCTCCAATTTTAATATATATGAAGAGACTAACTTTGCCAGTTAGGCTTCACTGGGGTAAGTGTACATTTCCTGTATACTAAAATGTGTATACATTTTTGTAACTTGTACGTAATTTTATACTGTACGTATTTTGTATATTTGAGGAGTCTATGGGGAGTATGTATTAATATATTTTTCATATCAGTTTTTATCATATTAAAACATTGTGTAGATTGATTCACAATCATTGTAAACTTTTTCATTTTATTCCAATATACCTATATACTATATTTTATGAATGGAAAAAGTTTAGGAATTTTAATTTTTATAGTATTTGATTCAAAATTAGGTATATAATATGAAAAATAATAAAAGATTTACACTGATTTTAAGTATGGGTTGACAATAATAATATCACTGTTTTGTTGAAACTTGTATAATTAAAGTATTTTATAAAGTCATTACTAAATAATGTTATCCAATTTGCATTTATTTTCTATACAAAAACTTTATGATAATGTAATGATAGGAAAAAAAATAAATGTCTTTATTATTAATAAATTTTGAGTTGAGGTTTACTTATATGATAATATTTAATATATTCTTGAAATAAACAATTATTGATGTTTTATATATGTGTACTGTAATATAATATCTTATATTATGCTAAAACAGAGAAATTATTGTAACATCATGTTCATAGATAGCAGCAATAACAATTGCAACAGTTACTTTGATTGCTTTGATATAATACTTGATAATATGTACTAGTAATCGGCATGCTTTCTGCAGTTATCAGCACTTTTCTTTTCTTTTTTTTTTTTTTCTCACTTGCATGAGAGCATTGAAATTTTTTTCATAAAAATTATGGCTAAAGCATCACTTTTGAGCTAAAATTTTAAGCCGGTAAAATGAGTAGAAGGCATTTAAAAAAATACAGCTTCCGGTAACTAGTACAAAAATACCACAAATGCATCAATAAGTTAAAGGCATAGAACACCTTGAACAAAAAACTTGCCTTATATCCTAACATACCTAAATATCAACGTTGATTTGGCTGGAATCATTGATTTCTAATTTATTTTCCATTCACAAAATAATAGCTGCGGGTTTGTGACGGCACAGCTCGCCTGTTTCTGTGCGAGTGGACTAGTGAGCTTTGACGTCACGAACCCGCAGCTGTCATTTTGTGAATGGAAAATAAATTAGAAATCATTGATTCTGGCCAAATCAACGTTGATATTTATGTATATTGGGATATTAGACATGTATTTTGTTCAAGGTGTTCTATGCCTTTAAATATTTCCAAAAATTGCATTTTTATTTTTTTCAAAGTATACACACAATTTATATTATTCAAATTCCCTCCCCCCTTTTTTGACAGAATTTGAAAATATTTCAGCAATAAAAATGCTTGTGCAGTTGCTTTTATTATCACATATGAACAGCCTTAATGATGTTTTTAAATTTGCACAATACATTCGTGTTCCTATTGGTTTATCAAGTCATGTAGTTGTATATTGAATTTTATCAAAGTATTTTTTTGTTAATGTATATCTTTATACATTACAACAGTAAAAATTATTAAATCTAGTTCACAATAGACTATAAAACTATAAAGTTGCATTCACACATTATTTATTTGTTGTAACTTTACTCAGAAGATTGATAAATAGCATATTGTTTTAAATGGGAATAATAATTTTGCTAAAACCAAAAAATAGATGAATGTCTTAATTCACCAAAGCAAAATAATTTTCCCCATTAAAAAAAGAATGATATTTAATAAATTTCTACTCAATTATTTGAAATATGTGATAGCTCCTTAAAAAAATTAATGATAATGACAGTTTTTAAGTAAATATAATAGTTTTATAGACCATTTTAAACTAGATTTTTTTAAAGTAATTAAAATCAATAAGAACCCTAGCAATATCATTATGTCCAATTAAATTAAAACATAGTATAAATAAATATACTATAATCCGCAAACATTATATATAAAAAAAAACTATATGCATACACAATTATTAGGTTATAAGAATATTATGTAATTTAATTGTGAATTTAATAAGAAAATTATATTTCTCTGAGAGATAATAAAACCAGTTTTTAAAAACTTAATAAACAAGTTTTTCATTTTATTCCCTTTAAAACAATATAGTAAGTTGTAAAGAAAAGCCTTTTAAAAAAAATGGTGATTTTTTTTTTTTTTTTTAAATTAAAGTGCATTGTAAACTAATTATTGATCATAAATGTATACATAATTAAGGGAGTAGGGGACCGACGTCGGCCGTTAGACTTAAACTTTTCTTGTCAAAAAAAATCGGAAATTTTGCACAATGATACTTCAGCTTGAGACGATTTCAAATATATAAAAAATTTTGGGGGTCACCATGCAAATAAATTTTATCTGATTTTTTGAAATTTTAAGCCCATAAGGCCCAATGTTAATTTCAATAAATTTTTTCTTTTTTTCAGGACAGTCACATATAGGTGTGACCCTTACCTACACAATGACACCAAATTTAGACCCAAAACGCTTCTAGTTTTTGAGATATAAGGTCGGTACCCTAATAGAATTAAATGGAATAAATGAACACACTCTGTCATATAAAATTTTACTCCATTGCCTTAGTTAGAGTAAAGGCAAAGAATAAAATTTTCTGCAACAGTATGAACATAGTCTATGACCAAACTTAAAAAAATAAATTATTCATGGTATTCATAGTTTCTCTCCGAGTCTGTAGGACTAAAGTAGGTAAAACACTTCATTTCTCTTGGAGTTTAATGTCAAAAGCTATCCAGTTTTTCATTTCTGTTCTAGTAAGCTGAGCTATGGGACTCTCTTCACTTCAGCAAAGCTCTTGCTGATTTCTCCTATCTTTTTCTTTCAAATTTATTCTAGCATTTTGGCATTAATGTAATAAGTGAATTTTTAAGGCACTTGATTGAAAATATATACTTAAAGAAGTAAAAAATATTAGGAAAAAATTGTCTGTGTGCTAGTTGATAATTATAAAAGATTTGATAGAAAAACACAGATAGATTAGGAAAAATTGGTGAATGTGGGGAATGAGGAAGATACATAATTAGGTACAATATAGAGAAATCCTGACACTCAAAATGGAAACAGACGGTTGGCAAAGCAATTTAATGTAAGTAGATAACCTATGTAATCCAGAGAGGATTCCCGATGAAAAGTACTGGTCAGCTGGAGATGTGTATTGCAGGTCAAAATTACATTGATCAACAAAATATAACTTCCAATTTAAAATAAAATTAAAGACAACAGAAAAATTGAATAATGATATTCTTTTTGGATTACCTATCTATAGAAATACCTTAAAGCAACTTTTTTTTATATGTATAGACCTAAGCTAGGATCAGCCATATTGGTTGAGGCAATGTTAAATATAATTTCCGCAGTATACTGTACCTAATTATAATAGCCTATATTATGTAAAGAAACTATTTCAGTGCCTTCTATGAGAATTTTCTTTTGCACTCTAAAAACCTAGGGCTTTCTTAGCAAAGAAAAATATTTAGTAAAAAGGGAATACCATAAATAAAACAAAAAATTTAATAGTATATTTAGATAAGATTAAATTATTTATTGGTGGTGTTAGTTTGAGGTGGGGGAGGTTTATAAGGCTTAAGTCCTAAACTACGAAGAAGTGCATTAGGGGAGGGATCTCTGCCTCGGAACCTTCTGAAAGCTACTGCAGGTTGACATGCACCTCCTTGTTCCAGCAAGGTTTGACGAAACCTTAAACACAAGTCATTTAATTAATTATTTGGTATGTAGATAGTTTGATGAAGGGCTTCTTTAAATTAGAAAAGGAGAGGAGTCTTGATACAATTTGGGGGGGGGGGGGTAATACATTTTTAGTATTTATTTTTTTAAGACTTATTCAAACTTTTTTCTTCTCCCTTTTCCTTAATTCATTTTGTTCCAGATATCTTTTAAATGACATTGCTATTAGAAAATTATACAACATATTATGGTAAAGTAAAAAAGTTAATAAATAGGTAAATGAATTCACACTGAATGGAGAAAAGCTGGAAAGAGTGAAAGAGTTTGTATATTTGGGAAGATTATATCAAGAGAACGGAAGTATAGATGGGGAGATTGAGAGGAGAGTGGCGGCAGGTAGGAAAGTAGTTGGCAGCATGGCAGGATTGGCCAAGAGTGATGCTTTATCAAACAAAGCAAAACTTACAGTGTACAATTCTGTCTTACTCCCAACTATCTTATATGGTTCTGAATCATGGGTATGTCAGAGTAGGCATATGAGTAGGGTGAATGCTGTTGGTATGAGTTTTCTCAGAAGTATGTGTGGTAAAACAAGATTAGATAGGGTAAGGAATACTTGGGTGATGGAGAAATGTGGAGTAAAAGAAACTGTGACTGAGAAGTATGAGAACAGTGTATTACGGTGGTTTGGTCATGTTGAGAGAATGGGTGATGAAAGAATAGCAAAGCAGGTATTTCATAGTAGAGTGGATGGAAGGAGAGATAGAGGCAGGCCTAAAACATCATGGTCTGAGGTGGTTGGAAGATGTTTGAAAAATAAGAATATACGCAGTATGAAATGCAAAAGGAAATGTATGAAACAAGGTATGAGACTGGCGGAAGCAAGTGAAGTATGTCAGGATAGGAAGTTGTGGAGGTCTATCACTTGGTCAGGATAAAACATCTGTGTTGTTGGCTTACCCCGAAAGGGATTTATAGCGTCATGATATGTATGTATGTATGTAAAAAATAATTGATAATTACCTTAATCCAATGGCTTCAATATCATTTGGATTCTCTAGGAAAGCACTGAAGGCATCTGCAGCTACCATTCTACCCCAAAGTGTTGAGTAGTATGCTGCTGCCCAGTCTCCAGAGAAAATAGGTGCAAATGAACAAGGATGTGCATCTCGTTTATCTAACTGGAATGGAGAATATTGAGGATGCAGCCTGCGCGTAACCTCAAGCCAAAAGTCTCCGCTGCAAATAAGACATAATATTATTAAGGGGATTATTTACTAGTCTTAAAATTAACAGATTAATTGTCTTACGTTGTATGTAGTTCCAGATCCAGTGAAGAGAGGTAGAGTTGCCTACACAATTCATGACCAGCTAAATGTTTTTGTACACCAGCAAGTGCACTCACTTGGGCATCTGGCAGAGGTTCTCCTGTCTCATAGTGGCCACTCAATGACTGAAGTGTGCCAGTGTGTTGCAACCTGAAACAACATCATATTTATTAGATATTGATATCACACTAGCAAGATTTTTTTTTTCTTTTATAGGTCTATAATATATAACCTATATTGATGTTGTTGCAAGCAATATGTGTGTCTCGTCTTTTGTCAGGCGAAGCAAAATGTGTAAGTTGTTGTTTGTCACGCGTAGCAATATGTGTATCTCGTTTTTTTTCAAGCTAAGCAAAATGTGTAAGTCGTTCCCGAACGCAATGGAGATGGCGCTCGACTTACACATATTGCTTTGCGTGACAAAAAAAGAGATACACATATTGCTCGCAACAACATGGATATATTAAATGAAATAATAAAGCTACAAAAGTTACAAACCACATCGCCATGAGTTCACTGCTAATATTTACAGCATCCCACTCAACATTAGTGAGGCCAGCTACTTCCGAACACTGAGCTGTTGCCAGAACATGCTGCAGCATGTGACCAAACTGAAAGCAAATATCTTAAGAGTTAATACCACCATACACACAATCTAAATAAGTAGACCTTATACCTTGAGAAAAAGTTGTTGCATGTCTGCAAGAGAGAGACAGCATGGTAAAGGCGAGTCCCCTGTACCTGTGGCAGGAGGTTGGAAATTGAAGACAAGAGCAGCAAGTGGGAGACCTCCATCAGCAGCAGCCATATTACGACTACGCAGTCCTAGCATCCAGCCTGCACCAGTAGCAAGCTTTGATTCAGATCTAAAAAAATATAAATAATAATAATAATGCTGGTATTGAAGAGGTTAAATTTCAGTTCAGATGTTAGTAAAGGTACTAAAGGTTATTAAATCTAGAGGAGGAAACAAAAATAAAATAAAGAAGCTCCATATAGCAATAAATACATACTGTATTACCTGTGACTTGAATGCATACATAACATAAGTACACATTACTTTAAAAATACTTCTACCAAACTATAAGTACTGAATATATAAATTGTATTTTCATACTATTTCTATCCTTTAACTTCAGTAGAGAAATAAAACTATGTTGATAGGAAAAATATATAAAAGATTTGATAAAAACACATAGATAGATTAGGAAAAATTGGGGAATGGGAGATAGTATGAGCTTACACTTACAGGGACGCGAGGTAGAGAAAATATTCTAACCCAGGCCGAAATAAAATTTTATGCGTATATAAAGTGGCTCATATTGCTCTCAAATTTTATGCGTATATAAAGTGGCTCATATTGCTCTCGCTTTCTACAGAGCAATATGAGCCACTTTATATACGTATAAAATTTTATTTCGGTCTGGGTTAGAATATTTTCTCAACCTCGCGTCCCTGTAAGTGTAAGCTCATACTATCTCCCATTGCCCAATTTTTCCTAATCTATCTATGTGTTTCTATCAAATCTTTTATATATTATCAACTATCGCACAGACGATTTTTTCCTAATATTTATTGATATGTGAACCTGTAACCTGTGTATGTAACCTGTATGTAACCTGTGCCATCAAGATTTTCACCGAGCTGCGGACCTCATCGTGGTAAGGCGCTTGTTGGTTTCTCCTATCCTTTTCTTTGATTATCAATTCAAACCGAAATGGTTTTAACCTTTCCTAACTAATTACATTTATTGATATGAAATATGTTGTAAAGAAAAGTATTAAATAAAATTAAAGGTTTTACTGTATTATAGGGCCTGTCTTTTACAGAAGAAAAAGTTTGGAAGAAACAACAACATTAAAACTAAACACTACATTTATTGGGTGTCAATATAATTTTATTTTGTAGTGTAAATTTAGAAATAATAGTTTCTGTAATAACATAACTTAATATAGGCCTACTACATTTGAATTTTTTTCATGCATACGTTTCATACTTTTTATTTTTATTTTCAATATAATTGTAATGCTTTTTTTTTTTTTTTTTTTTTTTTACACAATTTTGAAATTAACCACTATGGAAAGTGTTATAAAATCATCAGTAATAATTATTTACATGTACATACCTGGAATATGGATCTAAATAGAATGCTCCTAGAAGTTTTCCTTCAGTATTCCTCACATGATACAAGGAAACATCAGAATGCCATGTACTGGCATGCGTGTCTTGAAGGACTTCAACTTGAAACAGTTTTTCTACTAATACAAACAAGCCCTCCAAAACACGAGACAGAGGGAAGTATGGCCGCATCTCATCTTCAGTCATTCTGAAACCAAAGTACAATTGAATTAAAGTATCATCTTATTTATTAAGATCATGATTAATTTACTATTAAATCAAATAATATGTATTAGACCTATAGACCTTCTAACTATGAAACAAATGACATTACTTCCACAATTATACATTTATTTTATCTTTTCCTATATGAAGTATTGTAGGATTCATAAATATACCTATATACTGGAATATTTTTATTTTTTGTTTAGGGTTAATTAAATGGATAAAAAAAAATCTACAAGCTTTAGTCATCAAAACATTGAAGTGTCCATTGAAATTTAGAGATAATTAGGGTTAAAATTTGCATATGATTAGCTTCTTCTTCTTCTTTTTTTAATTTTAACACTTTTTGACTCTATAACTTTTTTTTTAAACTTCCTGATGTTATATATCAGGTCTTCCGGATAGAGATGTTCTATTAGAGTTTTTTTGCCATGCGACTATGAGCTCTATGAAACGAACAGGTAAGATTCAAGGTCGCATCACAAAAAAAAACTCTAATGTGACATCTCTATACGGAAGACCTGATATATTTTTATGCTCTATGGGATACTTTTTGTTTTATATTCACTTATCCATACTGTTTCGAGAAAATTGAGCGTTAGTTTGCCCATATGAGTTGCATCGATTTGATTTTGAATTTTGAATCGGCAAAATAAAAATGATTAAAAATTAATTGCGAGAAATGTATGGGAAGTACAAATAAATTATATTGGAGCTTCTGTTTTGTAAAATGGAGATGCATTCAAAAATAATTTTTAAAGTATTTTACTATCAGTTCTTTGAAAAAAGGGGGCATTCCAGGACTGAGGTTAACCCTTAAACTGCTGACACCTTATGTGAGTAAAAATAATTTCTAATACAGGACAAAAAAAAAAAAAAAAAAAAAAATGCAGGGTTTGTAGAAGCTGCTGATAATGAAAAAAATTTAGCAATGAATGTTGGGAGTTGTGTTGTTTATTTAGTATGGCAGAGTGAATACTCTCAACACCATTCAAGATACTTCACTCTAAAGCCACTGGCAGCTTTTCTGGCTTTACTAATTCCCATTTACATGGCATGAAGAAAAAAGCTGCTAAAGCTGAAATGTTTAAATTTGCAATTGTTATTATATTCTGAGTACTTTTGACTTTGATTTGTTTTGTACTGCAGCCAAGTATTTTTTTTATTTTTTGTTTTGTTGTTGTAAAACTTACTCAAACAAGGTTCTCTGTTGTTTTCTCTTCCAGTAAGGAACATCCCAAGGTTGTAAATCACCCTCAAATCCTCTCTCAGCAGCAAACTTCTTCAAGGAAGCAATTTCTGCCTCTTGAGCAGGATGAGCTAAAAGAAAATTATACATTAAGAAAGCCGTCCCCAAGTCAAAAATCTATAGGTAAAAAAAAAAAAAAAAAAAAAAAAAAAAAAAAAAAAAAAACTTACCTTTAAGTAACAAAGTTGCAATCATAGATTGTACAGTTTCAATGCTGCCAGCCATTTTTGTTTGCATGGACATGTGAGCAAATGACTCAAAGCCAAGCAGCTTTGCTTGATCTGCTCGTAATGAGCGAAGAGATTCAATGTGTGTACTTGTGTTAAGTGCTTTCTCTCCATCATTAGAGCAGCGACGATTGTTTGCTTGCCATAAGTTCCAGCGCAGCTCTCGCATTGGACAGTACTGCATGAACTGATTAGCTACTGTGGGGTTTAGGGTAATAGTCCATGGGCCTTGTGCATAACGAGCCCTAAACAGCAACAATTTACTTTAGTTCTAAAAACATTCTATATAACATACATAGTAAAATAAGTCCTCCACTTACTTATCTTTTGCAGTTAATTGTAATAAAGCTGGGGGGAAATCCCTTACTAAACTTGCATCTCCAATAATTTGTTTAAATGCAGCAGTTGCGACCTAAAGAAAGCACAATTTATTGATATTATGAATTTGTTGCAAGAATTTGTTTATCACATTAGAGATAATAAACATTAGGTATGATTATTCAATAATTCAACATGAGTAATGCTCTCTGAGAAGCCATAAATTGTACAGTACATATATTTTGAAAATTGTACCAATGTACCTAAGCAGAAGTACAGTACATTGATTTTTATAGTGATTGTAGGAGAAATAAATAAAATAAATAATTTTTAATTTTGATTCCATCACACAGTTTGTAACACTAAAGAATATTACAGTCGCACATTTGTTGTAGTATTTGCTCCTTATATGTGGTTTGACATGTGATCAGTATAATCTTCTTTCATGCACTAAGAGACATTTAAGTCTGTACTACTATGCTGAGGGCAAAGATGTTCAATGATCAACATGTATAACAATTTAATTAAATTATTTGAGTCTACTAGTTCCAAACCCTGCTTCTTCCATTTTCAATAAAGGTGAGTTTCTTATCAGATATGATATTACCTTTGATGAAAAACAGGGTTTCAAAAAACCCGTTTTTTTTTTGGTAATAAAACCCACTAGTAGTTTTTTTGGGGTTTTTTTATTAAAAACAAAACAAAAAAAAAACTTTTTTGTGGGTTTTATTTGGTTTTATTAAAAAAGCCCAATAAAACCCACTACTTCTGTTTTTTTTTTTTTTTTTTTTAAACATGTTAAAGCATTATTAGACATGTAAAAGCATTTTTTTTAAGCGTTGTTAAAAAAAAAAAAAAAAAAAAAAAAAAGCAGTTGTAATTTTTTTTTCAAATATTTTTTTCATTTATATTTAGTATGAAATTAAAAATTAATAATAACTTAAATTAAAATAAATTTTAACATAAATGAACAGGCGGAAGAAAAAAACTTAGTATTTTTCAAATCAAATTTTAAGCTTTATATTTTCTTCAGAAATATCAATTTTTAACCCCCCCCCCCCCCCCCCCCCCCCAAAATGTTTTTTTTTTTTTTTTTTTTTTTTTTTTTTTAAGTGGGTAAACCCAATAAAACCCGGGTCACGGGTGTCTTTTTTTGGGCTGGGGAAATTTCCGAAACCCCGATTGAAAAAGGAAGAAGCAGTTTTTGGAACTAGTATACTCATTTATATTCTTGTCTAAAATTGTATGCATAGATTTATGTTGGACACACATCAAGTTTATTAAATAAAATAAATTTTTGATTAAATAATAATTATACCTCCAATTTTCCTCTAAACTTGGCTCTCTCCTGACTAATTTGTCCAAGAATTTCATAGAAATTCTGTTGATCAGTAGCACTTAGCTCCAAGCCATTAAGTTTGCCTTCTAGCAGAAATTTTCGTACAGTCCTTTCTTGTTCCTCAGTTAATTGTTTATTGCCAGCCAAACTCTGAAGTAAAGGAGGGAAAATTGAGAGAGAATTAGTATAGATGTAAAATAAATTTGAATATTATTTTAGGTAATGAGACCAAGATACCTTCATTGCTTGGTAAATTGACGGACTATGGAAACGTTTTGCTCTTGCTCTCCTAGCTCGTTCATGTACAGTTGAGTAACTGTCAGGAGAAATCCTGCTGGATTCCACAAGTGAAAGAGTTTTAAGTACACCCCAAGCAGCATCTAGAGGTAATGCTAAATCTTCTAGCGGTGCTATCACATCATCAAATGCTATTGGAGCCTCAGCAGCTGCATAAACAAAAAAAAATAATTCAATTTCAGCTTCCAGTACTCATCATTTAACCGTTAGGCACAGAAAATATTATATTAACTACCCTGTTCTCATTCTGGGGCACATCCCAAGTTAGTCAGGATTTTCCAGTTTTTCCTGACCATTTCAGGGCAGGAATGTGTTGTTTATGACTCAAAATATTTTCTCACCTGTACTCGATGTCTTGAAGGGCATGAAAAAGTTTGGGACAGACCGGAAATGGTCCGTAATCTTAATTAAGACAATAATTAACTTAAATGATTATTTAATACATAATAAAAACTTTAAAATTAGTCAATACAATATTTATGTGCATTTTTTTTTTCCAAAATCAAATTTAAAGTAATTTTTGAGTTATTATTACCATTTTGTGGTACTGTAGTAAAATTCTTTATTTATATTAATTTTCACCCTGGTGCCTAGTGAGAATTTTTAGAGGTACCATTTGCTTAGTTGGGTTTTGTGTAATACAAGTTCAAAGTATTTACAGTACATATACAGTAAATAGCACACACAACCCTCACTAGCCCTCAAGAGGCTAGGCCACGAAAGGGGTGTAACACCCTCTAGGGGCCTCAAAAGAGGACTTTTGACTTGACTTTGGTTGTGCTCTTTTTAGGGGCCCAAGTGACCTCCAAACAGGGGGGGGGGGGGGGGGGGGGGCTTGCTCAATATCGCGAACTAACTCTTATGGCCAGTCTGAACTGGTACACAAACCATAATACGGTATCTTTAGAAAGTCTCATGGCAATGCAGCCCAAGGCTTTACCACTTCACTTCATTCGCCTATGATAAGCAACTTCGAGCATGGTCAGTAATTGGATGGGTTAAAAATTTAAATTTTCCATACTATTATTTACTACTACATAATAATATAATATAGGCCTATACACACACACACATATATATACATTATTATATTTAGGCCTATGCTAAGGATGTATGTACACGTATTTGATTTGCAGACACCTTGTTTCTTGATTAATTTTTTTATTGTTAAGTTTTATGAAATTTGCACTACATATGTATTACTAGTACGTTTTAAGTTTTAAGTCTAAAGCGTTAAAAGTGTAAAGTCTGGAAACGCTCGGGTCTAGCTCTGGAAACCCTGATTTCCGGAGTCAGTTATTTTTTTTTCTTCCCAGACTGGGAATATCAGCCCCAGAATGAGAACAGTGTAAGTATGTTCTATCTCTAATAATTATTGCCTTTTACCTTTAAGCTTATCTTCCAACTTCCAAAATCCCGTTTCATATTCAAGGGTAATTTTACCCAAAGCTGAAACGCATTGTTCGCCATTGATATCTGTAAATGCTGGGAATCCCTCGTCTACTCTTGACATAGAGTGCTTGTCAGGTAAGTCTCCAGGTACTTCAGGAACCCTGTAAAAAAAAAAAAAAAGGAAACAAAGAGTTAGAAATCCTGTACTAGTCTAATTCGGCAATCTAGTAAGCCGCTATGAAATGTCAGACGTCAATTTCATGTTCTGTTACATATTTTTAATTTTAAACATATTTGCATTTATCACTAATTAGCTACTCATTACATTAGAGATTTTATTAGAGAATAGGTTAAAAAATTATTTTATATGTTTTCAACCATAAACAATTGTGTAATTCACTTACAACACGATGTAGCCATGTCTCCGAGGCTGTAGCCAAGACCGCTTGAGTCCAATAGCGAACACTTTTCGTCTCAAAAGACCTGAAGCCATAACTAAAGATTAAATACTAACGTTTGTAATTTTTTTGTCTTAATATTCTAAGATAACGGATCATTACTTAAATATATCCCAACTAGCTGTAAAAGAAATATTAAATAAGGAATTCGTGCTATTTTTGCAAATTTACAGACGCCAGCTGTTTTGCGCAATTTTTACAGCTGGCGCCAAAAAAGTGAGCGTTGAAAAACATTACAAATCAGCGTTTTTAAAACATGGCTCCGATCACAAGTGTTGTAGTGTTAACTCCACATGGAAGAAGAGTGACTATCAAAGTAGAATCAAATACAACACTCATGAAAGTAAGTAGAGAACTTAGTCTAAAATCTGTCGTTTCTATTCATGCAAAAAAAATCATGTTTTAGTCACCTTTCTGTAATTTTGTGTTGCATTACATAAATTGGTTTCAACTCTTGTTGCAATGTGTCATCATAGCTATGTTCGGGAACTTTTGGCCAGAGCTGTACATACTGTATGTATGTTTTACGCTGGTTTTACGTTTGTTATTGTGCTGTTTAATTATTTCATTTAATGTCTACGATCTACGATTTATGATGGGTATGATGGCACATGCCATGTAACATACCTATGTTATGTACAATGACACTCAACAGTATGCATACAGTTGATGTATGTATGTACATACATATGTATTACAGTATGTATGTATGTACCGCTATGGACACAGAAAGTTACAAAGCATTGGATATATTGAAAAATGGTAAATGTATTGTAGCAACATAGCCACAAAGATACCACAACAAGTCAAGGTAGAGAGCGGGTGCGGAGGGTGACAAAAAACATGCTGAAATGTTGCCTTTTACTTCCTTTGTTTGTAACTTTATGTGTCCAAGTGTCTGTATTGGTTCCTATGATACACTGCATACATTGCAACATTGCATGCATACTCAGGGAATTAGCAGTATCCAGCGTATTATATATTTGTATTACTGTCAGGGGCGTATCCAGGATTTTGCGACGGGAGGGGTCCAGCCTATATTGAGCATAGGAAAAGGGGGGAAACCACCCCCTTTTCCTGTGCTTTTTCAGACCTGACGGGGGGAGTCCAGACCCCAAAACACCCCCCCCCCCCCCCTGGATACGCCCCTGATTACTGTACATGATACTTATGATACGCATCTATGTATATACATTATTACCTAATAGTAGTAGTATATTGAGGGCTACGCGGCATTTCCGTACTTGTGCAATCTCCGCGGGTGCAATTTTGGCACATGTGCAATCTTTGCCACTCCTACTAATGGCACATCTGTACAGGGTAAGCGTATAAAGATGTTTCAAAAAAGGTGAGCGCGGAGAATGCACATGTGCCAAAAATGTACCTGCGGAGATTGCACTAGTACCAAAATGCCGCGTAGCCCTCGAATATGTACGGTATTATTTATTTTAGCAACTGAGTGCTAAAACTGAGTTTTCTTTTGTAGATTTTTTTTTTTTTTTTTTTTTTTTTTAATTTGTCTTTTTTTATAACACTTATGAAATTGTACAAGTTGTAGGCCCATCGGTATTATTATTATTCTAGTATAATACTAATAATACTAATAATAATACTAATACTACTATTAGTCTAACTGCCCGATAACTTACATAGAGCAGAAAGTCTCATCACATTTTTTTCCCTCCTCAGATTCTGGAAGATGTTTGCCAAAAATTCGAGTTTGTAGCAGATGACTATGATTTGAAGTAAGTTACTTTATGAGAATATACACATATACAAATAACTTGTAAAGTCAAAATATATGATGTCACTATTACATATTATAATATTTTGTCTTCTATTTTTTAGGCACCACAACAAAGTGCTTGACCTAAGCACTCAAATCCGCTACTCTGGTCTCCCAAACAATGCTGGTTTAGAGATGTACCCTGTAGCCAAAAAAAGAACAGAGTCTAATGTTATAATTTTGGTGCAAACAGAGGGTGGGTCTCGTCATACTGGAACTTTTCTTCCATCAGGTAACTTTACCTATAAAACTTATGAAAAAAATATGTAAATTATATATTATATGTATAGGGTATACTGTATAATTTTATTTACAGATACTGTATGGCATGTGGTCAGCAATTTGTGTGGAGATCAGGTAGCTGGTATGAACAACCCTGTGCTTATCTTCGCCCGAACAGAATTATGTGGCCAGGACAAAATGCAGAATACAACACTGAAGATTTTAGGACTTACAGCAGGAAGAGCTATGTTTAGGTAATATTAGCTTACCTGTATGTTAATGCAATCACTTAAGAAATATTAACCTTAGACCTGGGAAACGCAAAATACCTCAAAATTAGTTCCAAAACTTGAAAAAGAAGAAAAAAAATCATGATCTGCAAGCTCCGGTTATCAGAACATTCAAATGTTATTTGCGATTAGAGATAATTAGGGTTAAAATTTGCACATATATGCTCAGCATTTTTTTTCTATATTTAAAAACCTTGGTTTGATAACTTTTTTTAGAAATTTTCTGGTGTCATACATATTTTTATGCTCTGTCAAATGCCTTTTAAGAAAATTATAAGTTTTAGTTGGCCCAGCTATTAAACTGTTTCACCTAAAAATCTCTCCAGTTGCTTCATACGGCATTGAAATTTTCTGGTCATATATGTCTATAACAGATTTTAAAAATTTAGAATCTGTAAAGTCTCGGTACTTAAAACGGGTACTTTGCTTGTCTAAATTTACGTCATCAAGGCTGGTTTATGAGCTAGCAGGGGAGGAGTTGTTTGTAACGGAACTACAAGTGAAATTTAAATTGTTAAAAACTGATAATTATATTAAATTTGTTAAGGATAGATTAAGTAAAACTGAAGATATCAGCCTGGCCTTCTATAATACCCCTGCATTTAATATTAATGGGTGGAAAGGCCCAAACTGTACAGATAGGCATGTTATTACCCGTTATGCGGTGCATGGTTTCCACCATGTAATCTGTCAGATTAAGGAATATCACGAGTGTAATGATAAATGTGTATGTTTGTTATGTGGTGGCCTATGTACTAGGTACCACTTACTTCAGTGTCCATCTCGGACCCTATCATTAAGTCAATATGCAAAAAATGTAGACTTATAGTGTGAAATGTAAATATATATGTATAAGTACACCATTGGTGTTTAATAAATAAAATAATAACATTTTTTTTTTTTTTTTAATTTCGCGTTAAAATGAAAATGGTTAAAAATAAATTGTGTGAAAAGCACAAAGAACTTATACTTGACCTATTTTGTAAAAAAAAAAAAATAATATTAATAATAATAAATGTTTGAGGACTGAGGTTACCGCTTAAAATTTATTTATATAAGCTTCCATTAATTTGTTTCAGGCTATTAGATCGTACTGAGGAACAGTTACGTCAACAAGCTAATGTTTCTGCGCCAATACCAAAAGCCCCTGCACCTCCATCTCCCCCTCCTATCCAGCGAAGACCACCTGCTGGTTTGGATCTCATCAAAGCAGCTAAATCTTCTCTTGAGGATGCGTCGCAACCCTCAGAGCCTGTTGCTGGTCCCTCGTGGGCCTCAGATTTTGCAGGGTCATCAAAGGTCTCACCTTTGTCCTCCACGCCACCCAAGAAAACAAAGCTAGAAAGTAGCACTTCTACACAACCTCTTCCAGATGTTGTGGATGTTAAGCAAGAAGAAATTGACAAGGAAATTGAGAGGGAATTAGTATCTGTAAGTTCAATTTTAAGATCAGGCATTTCTTTTCTTAAGTCTATTTACTTACCTCCCCCCCCCCTCCTCAATTGAAATGTTGAATATATAGTATAATATAGTGTAAGAAAAAAAAATTCTTAGGATTATCTGAAACCTCTAGGCCACGAAATAGAGAATATGGGGTATTTTCTAATGCCATAAATGTACACCTTTGGACAAAATTTCCCAAATGGTACAGCAACAGCTGCTGTGTTTTTTCTTGAATATAGCATAGTGTGATTGCGGGTTGCTTATACAAATTGTTTAGAAACTTTTGTCCAGAGGTGTACATTATCAATGTTAACCGTCAGTCACCAATCAGTCGACTCTTCTTCACTCCTACTCTGTACCACGTAGAGTTAAGTTGTTACACTGATAAGGTTCTAAATAAGTATTGTGATTAATTAAACTAGTGCATTGTTTCTTGACATACACTGTATAGAATATTTATCAAATAAATTCACACAGTATGTTGAAAAAGGGTCGACTGAAACACGTGATTGATTATACAGGTAATGTTAGTAATGTACTTAATGTATTTAAGCTGGGTGAGCGCGATGCTGTGGTATTCAATCGTCTGGCCAGCAACCCACAGCAAATGTCTGATGATTTACCAGAAGATTTCTTTGAGTTAAGTCTGGAAGATGCAAAGAGACTGCTCAGAGATCTTAAAAACAAGAGAGAAGAGATGGAAAACAGTGCAATAAAAACAAGTGCTATGAGAGAGCTAGAAGAAAACAGGTAAGTTTTGTAATGTTTCCAATAAATTCATTTGTTTCATCTATACTAGCTTCAATCAACTTATCTTCTTCTTCTTCTTTTTTCTTTTTTCTTTTTTTATCCTTTTCTTGTATGATACACACAACACAAAAATAGAGAAATTTCTCTACACGAAAATAAGAGAATGTTTCATGTACTGTAGTTAGTACCAAAATAAATATAATATTAGTATTAATAATAATAAATGATAAATCCCTAGGCACAAGTTGATGCTGCTACAGAAGTACCGACACACAGTACTTCGTATTTACTTCCCTAATGCCATCGTGCTTCAAGCAGCTTTCAAGCCAGTGGAGTCCGTTGAGGCAGTATATGACTTTGTTCGTAAGCATTTGCAGCAACCTGAATGTGAATTTGAGCTCTGTAAGTATTAGCATCTGAATATATTTATCCTTATTACCTGAATATTTCTTGTAATTTTTGTTTCATATTTGCCATAGTATGGTTTATTTTCTTTAATATCTCTTTTTATATTATTAAATTATTATTACTATGACTCAGGATAAATGTAATTTATGTATTGTGTATCAGACACTGCTCCACCGAGACGAGTTTTACAAAGAGAAGAGAGGCTTATAGAGCTTGGCTTGGTGCCTGGAGCAATCGTCCACTTCTCATCTACTTCCTCGGACACAAACCTTTTGAAACAAGAGCTGCTCGACTCACTCTCCAGTCCAGCAGCTGCTTTATTAGCTGCAAGGAGAAGCAAATCAAACTGAGTGGACATTCTGTGACACATGATAAACTTTTTTCACATGTCAAATGCTGTGCTTAATGTATAGGCTAATCTAAAATGTATGTTGCTTAAAAAAAATGTAACTTTACAATAAATAACTTGGTACCAATTGATGGTTTTACATAAATGGTGAGTTTATATAAGACTTTACCAGCTAAGTTCAAGATTTTTTTTAAACATCTTAATTTACACCTGTCCTTTTTCTACAAAGCTTCTGATTAAGGTTTTTCTTAAGGCATAGAAAACTACCTACAATAGTACTTCTTTGAAGACAGGTTGTATTTTAAAATAACTGAAAGTAAACATTGATTTGGAAACTCTTTGGGTTCTTGTTAAAAATTGTTTCTATTTGTCCATTATATATACCAGATAGAAATATGTATAAATAATTAAAAAGAAAATAATAATAACTGTTATAAAAGATATATTACTTTAAGTATTTAAATATTTACTATGAATAAATAAGTCCGGTCAAGTCATTGTTGATTTACATGTATGTAAAGACATAATATCTGTCATTAGAGAAGGTATTTTGTAAGTGTTTCCATTTCCATGCTTTAAACACCTTGGTGTTTAATAAATAAATAATTAATATTTCCATGCTTTTAATGATTTTAATTCAAACATATTTGTTAAGTTGGGAAGTGAGCTTTTAAAACTTAGAACTTCAGTTTATGTTGCAAGTATTACAGGTAATATGAAAATGTGTTCATAAGTTCAAGACCTTTTTTTTTTTTTTACTTTAATACTCACTGGTGAATTAATAAAATCTGCTATTTCATGGAAAGGATTAGTGCATATTGCTGTAAAGTGAGGCTCTATCCCATTCTTATGCCGGCACATGAGTAAATTTTCCTAATATCATGTAGATTCTGAGATAATGCTCTAGTAGATCATCTAGACATAGTGATTTTTTCCCCAATGGAACTGGTAAACTTTATAGTCTCTTTGCAAAAGGTAGAGTATTATTTAATTTTTAAAAATACACATGCTTGTACTTAATGAATTACAAATTAGCAATTTGAAGTTTTTTCCCCTTCTATTAAAATATATAATAGGCCTATATAATATATTATATCCTATATAATTAGGCTATACTTCCCCCCATCTCTTATAATTTTCTTGGAAGAAAAAAAAAGTCTTTTTATACATTGTGAGTATTTTTTTTTGAATATAATATCGATGTTTTTTTTTAATATAATATCGAAATTTTGTTTGTTTGTTAATTTTCACACTGGTAGAGGGCATGCTCAAAATGGGTATGTTGTAAAAGAATTGCACAATAATTTTTGTTACAATGACAAACTTTTATTTTTAAGTTACGTATTAAAATTGTAAAATATTAATTTATCTAAAAGCACACACACACACAAAAATACAGCATAAACTTAGATTATCATAACCATTCAGCATGCACTAAACTCTTCATTTGCTAAAATATTACTGCAATTTTGCATCATATTTTGCAATGTGATTCAACATCAAATCTAAACTTTCAATATTACTTTTAGAGCCATCGATAAGGATAATGTCTGGGTTATTGGATATAACCTCCTGCTTGTATACTACATGCTGAGGCCATACACATGCTTCAAAATACCCAGGGATATCAGGTGGATCGTAGCAGCGTTTTTGTCTTCTCTCCCAACATTGCTCCTTCGTCAGAGTGATGTAA
Organism: Ecdyonurus torrentis; assembly: GCA_949318235.1. NCBI lineage: Eukaryota > Metazoa > Arthropoda > Insecta > Ephemeroptera > Heptageniidae > Ecdyonurus > Ecdyonurus torrentis. The sequence continues at coordinate 37,208,882 of OX439132.1, read as the reverse complement.
AACTTCAGACTGCATTTAGAGGCAGTCCATTGGTCATTTAAGGCAACAAATCCATCCAGGATCAGCAAGTTATGTTTTAATTTAGGTAAGGCTTGACTGGGCTGAAGTTTACCTAAAGTTTCTGTTGCAAAATTTGGAACAGGGGAATTCACACTAGTGAGATTTGGAATGTCTTTTTTACTTGTAACACTCAGGATTTCTTTTTTCCAATTTTCTGTATCGATAGCAGTTATCAGTTCCCAGTTATTATGATTTAGACCTGGAGCTTTTTTATGTCTATTATCCTTTGAAGAAAGGAAGTAATTATCCATATTCATATAGTAAGCATTGTTAGGATATAATGTGTGTAATTTCTTTGCCAAAGTTGTTTTACCCCCACAAGTTACTCCAGAAACACCAACAACTATCCAAGAAGTCATGATAAAAATATAACAAAAATAATAAAGCTCAATTTAATGTACTTTTATTTGTATAAATTGACCAAATGGTGAATACAGTAAGGCTACCAATAAATGTAAGCCCTGAGAAAGCAGGTACAAGTAATGCGTACCTACGAGATGGGAATAACTGCACTAAAAAATGATCAGGATCAGCAAATGGTAGGGCAAGGACCCAAAATGTATAGTACAATAATAAAAGGGAAGATGTGCACAGTATTATTTGTCCAATAGCACGAGTATAAACCATTAATATGTTGATTTAATCAACAACATAGTTTTTTGCAAACTTGGCAAAATCTGCTTCAGTAAATACAGTAGCAGTATCTACTTTTTCCATCACAAGATCAATCTTCTTCCCAGTAGCTCGATTCAGCAGCTGGAAAAAAAAAATCTATTGTCAGGCAATTTTTTTGTGAAAACTAAAGGGAGACAAAAATATTGAGCATTGAATTTTTGGAAGTAATTACTAACAATACCAGGGTTTTGGAATTTGCTCCCCCCCCCCCCCCCCCCAAAATACACTAATTTTTTTTTTTTTTTTTAAATTAAAATAAAATACTGTTTCTGAAGAAAGCATAAAGCTTGAAATATGATTTGAAACATATTAACTTTTTTCTTTCACTGGTTCATTAATTTGACGTTTCTTTTATTTCCTAAAATTTACTTTTTTTTTTTTTTTTTTTTTTTAGTGAAACAAATGATGGTTTTAATATAAAAAGTTCTTGCTTATTTTTAATTTCATAAAAAATATAAATGGAAAAAATATAGGCCTATATATATAAAAAAATAATAATAATAGGCCTACTAATAATTGCATTTTTAACTCTTACAAAAAATGCTTACATGTCTGTTTTTTTTTTTTTAAAGCACATGTAGTGGGTTTTATGTTATTTTTTTAATAAAAAAAAAAACAATAAAACCCACAAAAAGTGCATTTTTTTCTTTTATTTTCTTTCTTTTTTCTTTTTCTTTCTTTCTTTCTTTCTTTCTTTCTTTCTTTCTTTCTTTCTTTCTTTCTTTCTTTCTTTCTTTCTTTCTTTCTTTCTTTCTTTCTTTCTTTCTTTCTTTCTTTCTTTCTTTCTTTCTTTCTTTCTTTCTTTCTTTCTTTCTTTCTTTTTTTTTTTTTTTTTCTTTCTTTTTTACCCTGAATAATACTACTTTCAATGTTTTACCTTCTCTGCTGTTTTCAGGTCTACTGCTGGTTGAGAGAGAAGTTGAAGCGCCTGCAAGTTCTGCTCAGTCTTGTCTGCTTTCTTGTTGGATTTGGAGGAGGCGGAACGACGAAGAGAAGGTAACAAAGAGTCCCTATCTCCCAATAAGGTAGATCCTAATGCAAAGAAAAGCAATGAGAATTTGTCAAATGTAGCTACACTACACATTTCACAAAACTTAATAACAAGGCTGGTGTAATATATTTCAGTAGCCCCCTCCCCCTTCAACCAAATAGTGCATCAAGACAGATTCACTAAGCGGAAGTAACATCACATACATACATATTCTTTAATGGAAAATAGCAGTATTGTTGTGTGAATGCATAACATCAACAATACTTGAGGGTACCCACCCCCCCCCCACTAATTTTTTTTTTAATTGGAAAGTATTTTATACTTTCTTTTAAAGGTACTACTTTAGGGTAGGAGTGTATTTTTCTTATTATGATTTTAAATAGAGTTCAGACTGATGTACCCAAAAATGAAATCCAAAAAAGTCTACCTCAAAAACTCTCGTCACAACAGAGCGTCAAAGTACCGCAAAATGCCCTGCCCTCTAATGAGTCTATATTGGAACCCTGATTTTGACCCACTTTAATTTTTTTTCAGCAGTTTATTAATATTTTAGCTTGTTCTTCGTCCTGAGTTTTAATGAAAAATGATTTTTCAGATTTTACTAGAACAAAAGTGCCGAGGAAAAAAAATCGCGAATTGACCCATGTTAATTTGAATATGCGATATTCAATAATTTTTTTCTACGTGAATGTCTTGTAAAAATCGTTTAAAAAGTCAAATTCATTAAAACTTGATATATAGAACACACTAGTATGTATTTTTTGTTTGGAAGTTGATCAAGAAAAATTTGGCACACGGTGAGCTTGAAGTTTTGTATGGTTTACGACTTTTAACGCTAATTTAAGGAAGATTTGAGACAAAATTTTTTGGAGTATTGGAACTTTTGGGTTTTTTGGTTCATTATGAACCTAAAAAATTATATAAAATTGAATTTTACGACAACATCGCTACCTTAAAGTAGTACCTTAAGGTGAAGAAAGCATCAAAAATCTAACTTCAAAAGCTACGCAAGAAATATACAGCCTAGAAATTACACCAGTCTTGGTTATTTATTCAGTTTAGCAGTCATTGCTACACAATTTTGATAACATATATTTTTTATATGATATTTTGTTGCTCGTAGCTTGTGTATACAAAAATTTACAAGATTCTCTGCTATACTGAGCAATTATGCACAAGTATGTTCCATATGTACGAGTAGAAAGCAACAAATAAAGTGAATTTTTTTTTACTTTTGATTGGCTAACAGACATCTGATCATTACATTGAAATTTAATTGCACTACTGAGTTATGGTGTAGTGCATTGTGTGTTGCTCACTTACAATTTATGTAAGAAATAAATTTCTCTAAATGTACTTACTATTTTAGATGCAAATAATGTCCTATTAATTTTTGAAGCAAAGTATAAAAATGCCTTATGCATTATTTAATTTGAGAAAACTTGTGCATGTTTAAAGTTTGTTTATAAATTTGATGTCATGTCTAGTGAGTGTCTGAGTGAGATAAGGTGCCATCTGCCATCTCACCTTATTCAAAAGTCAAATTCCAATAAAATAGAATAACCCCTGTAAGCTGCAACGCTAACTAACTAGTTAAACTGTAGTTAAGTTGTTATTTTGATTGTTGCAACAATTAAAAAAAGATAACTAAGGTTTAACTAGAGGTTGCAGCTTACAGCCCTAAAAGACAAATACATTACAAAAAAAAAAAAAAAAAAAAAAAAGCGAAGAAAAAATATACAAAGGCAAATTTATCTCTAAAATAAATAACTGTTAAAAATTAAATGTAGGCAGAAACGTAATAATAAAATGTTTGATAGCCAATGAAATGAAAAATAAGCCGCTCATAAAAGCATATCAGTATTATGCTTTGTTATTATGAACAGCTCCGTACATACTGTACCTGTGTTTATATACCGCTAAAAGCATTCTATTTCTGACAAGGCTACAAATTATCAGGGGTTCGGACCCGGATCCGGACCCGGGTCCGGCCAAAACCCTATATTTTGGACGGGTCTTTCGGACCCGGGTCCGCGGACCCGAAAAAAAAATTAACGGGTCCGGACCCGGCTCCGCGGACCCGAGAAAAAAATTGACGGGTCCGGACCCGGCTCCGCGGACCCGAAAAAAAATTGACGGGTCCGGACCCGGCTCCGCGGACCCGAACTTTTAAAAAAAAGGGTCCGAAAACCCGGACCCGACTTTGAAAAAAAATGACTAATGAAAAAATAAATGACATAATGTTGATCAGAACAAACACATTAAATAAAAAAATGACTCGTGTTGTAAATCAAAATTGTAATTTTGACTAATAATATATTTTTATTACTATTGTTTTAAATATTATGTCTGACTAAATGCTTGTGATATTAGCTATTATAGATTTGTGTGCATAGAATATGACTGACAAGCTGTTTTTAAGCAGAAATAAATAACACTTTGTTAAAGCCCTTGTCAACTTACTTTTTTATCATTTAGAATACTAGACTGATTATTACCATACCTTATTATCCATGAACTAGACACCATCACGTTGATTTTGTATTTATTTTCGTTTATTTTACTTTTTGCAGTTCTATCACGTATCTGACGTCACACTGTACCACCGCCAATCACAGTCACCGCTTTGGTCACGTGATAAATTTAAGCCCCTCCCTCAAGTTCTTTACCCCTATCACGGCCCCATCGGTACATTGTGACGTCAGATACGTGATATAACCGCAAAAAGTAAAATAAATGAAAATAAATACAAAATTAACGTGATGGTGTCTAATTCATGGATAATAAGGTATGGTAATTATCAGTCTAGTATTCTAAATGATAAAAAAGTAAGTTGACAAGGGCTTTAAGTGGAAACAAAAATCAATAAAGCATATTATACTGAAAAAAATATTTATTTGTTATTCTATCTAAAAAAAAAAAGTGTGCATTCTTTTTTAGATTCACAATCTCAAATTAATTTTAAAGTTAATTTTACAAATTTATATAATAACCTCGGACCCGGACCCGGACCCATATGAAGATTTTGATCGGGTCCGGAGCCGGGTCCCGGACCCGAAAAAAAATTTGACGGGTCCGGACCCGGCTCCGCGGACCCGAAAAAAAATTTAAAGGGTCCGGACCCGGCTCCGCGGACCCGACAATTTTTTTTCAGGTCCCGGACCCGGGCCCGCGGACCCGATAATTTTTGTGACGGGTCCGAACCCCTGCAAATTATTCTCTCACACAAGGATCCTTGTCAGCTACAGCACAACTCTTCTCCTTAATTTTCCTAATCTATGTGTCACCTAGCTAATCTTTACTATTTATCAATCATATCATACAGTTAAATTGCTTCCTCAAAAATTACTATTATTTTGCTTTGCTGAAGACTTTATGTAACAAACTTATGTACGTAGTGATTGACATATAACCTTACTTCATGAACTCTAGATTTTGCTTTAAATGCTCCACCATTCAAGACCTTTTTTTATTACATTGTACTTACTTAATTTTCTATGCTCTGCCTTGGCCTTTTTCAACTGTCTTTTGACACCATGTCTTTTGGTTGGAATTAGGTTCTTAAAATTTTTCTTTGGTCCTGGCTTCTTGGAATTGTTTCCACCTAAAATTTTTCACTGTGTTAACAAAGCCATCAAATAATACAAAAACACAATGCAATAAGTTATTAAAAATCTCTACACTGTTCTATAACTGTACAGTACAGTAATTACATACTGTATGTATGTGCAGTATGCAGAGGTTGTTAAAAGTAAATTACACATAATATCCTCGGCAACTTTTTGGTGCATTATACATGTAAGAACCCAAGAACGGAGGCAATCCCCCGAGGGATATCAAATTACAAAATAAGGCTTATTTAAGGACATATGCATAGTTTGGTACATAAACCTACATGAAACTATCAGTATACATACATTGCAGGTGTAGTTTAAAGTAACCAATATGCTAATAAATAAATAAACGATTATTCATATGAAATATATACATACATTCTCTATGCAATACTCTATGCTTCAAACTTAATTTACAATATGATAATGACATCTACTGGAACACCTAGTACAGCAGTCCTTTTTATCCCCTTTCTCGTCGCAGCAATAAGAGTTTGGACTGTGTTAACTTTATGGAAGCTATCCCAGGGGCGGAGCCTGAAGTGCGATACATATTGACCGCTGTCCTGGGGTCAAGAACAATAAAGCTTCATACGTACATGAGCGTTAACCTTTTTGATCTTATTAGTTTGATAAATGCATACAAACACATCATGAATGCTTAATATCCGCTTCGGAGCTATACCCAACATCATTTCACCTTAACCTTGTGATAAATATAAAGCATAATTATTGCACTTGGTCCTTATAAAAAGTTATCAATAGGAGAAGAAAATCACATATACTGTACCAGCTTTTTGCATTTACAATAGCATTTCTTGATCAATAACATATCATATATCAATCATACATATTATTATGATAGTAATAAAGTTATTTTGATTAATAAAAAAACTTGGATATACTTTTTGCTTTGATGATAATGATGATGCATATAGTTTTCTTATCAGTCCGCCAGGGGTAAAACTGACATTTGTATGCACTTGCACCTTGCACTTATGTATATCCTAGATCCTAGAACTTCAAGAGGAAAAAAGAGGGGAAGTTCCATATATTATGCTCAATGTTAATTACAATTCTAATGCCGGTAGCCGTGATAAGTCTATATACGATGTCCCGCCTCACTTCTACCCCTTCAGTCCGCCCAAAGAAACAGTTAAAATTAATACGCGTGACGCGACATACGTAAAGTTGTGTAATGTCCCTTATTCTCGGGACTTTTAGAGATACGAGGAAATACCATACCAGGGGAAATTACCTATTCATCACGACACGTATCACTGATGATATCAGCATAATTATGATTTATGATGATTGGTGATATGCATCAATATGTATGTAAGCAAGTGCGGAAGGTGGTTGGCATGATCATTTATGCAGAATTTTGTATGGTAAAAAATAAACTATAGTAAAAACTTGTACTCACTTAAAAAAAAAAAATAAACTTTTCTGTCAAATTTCAACCACATGTTCAGATCTGCGATCCAGACGTTTCAAAAACTTACCTTTTCTTGATGAATCAGCGTCAAATAACTGCAAACTTTTCCATACAAGAGATGCCGACATTACTATTTCATATGTATGTCACTAATTTAAAGCTAATTAAACAAGGATTTTTATTAATTTATTAAAAAAATATTGACTTTTGTAATCAGTAACCTTTTTTATGTTCCTCTGAACTCTGAACTCTGAATCAGAAAGTAAACACAGAAGAACAGCGAAATTATGTTTAAATATTTTCCGCTAGAGGGACTTTCGCTTGCGAAAACCTTAACCACCTTAACTTTAAGCGCCAACGACAAAAACAAAAAACAAAGAAAACGACGTAAGATGCTGAGATAAGATATGTAACCTGAAACCTGAACGAACCTGAACCTGACCCGAACCTGACCGACCTGATGACAATGCTAGCTATGGGTAAGGGTGTAGTTTACGGACGTCAAACGCACGATTTTGGGGTGGTGATTTTCTGATGCAGATTTGCGAGATAAACACGCTGGTATCAGTCATTTGACGGCAAAATCAGTAATTGCTGAGATATTTGCATATTACCGTGCAATGTTATTCTTATGGAGATACGAATTTCCGACGTTCGCGAATCCTCGGCAAAGTTCGTGAAAAAACTGAAGATAGCTTCAAATTTCAACAACGACTTCGCACCAAGGTCGACTACTGCTGGGAGGTAGTACAAAACACGGAGAAATGTCAGAAAACGATGTAATTGGTAGAAATTAAATAGCTTATAAAAAAATCATGACTATTATAAGTATAAATAGTTAATATTTAAGATTATATGTGCATTTCCGCACCTTTTACGTTATAATTTTAAATGAATTATATTTTTTAAACTAAATGCATGAGCAATTAAAAAATCTTTCTCATTTTCAGGGACGAAAACCAAAATTAATTTCTTTTTTATCTGCCTAAGAATTTAGGTGTCAAATTATATTACAACATTAAAAATAAATTAATAAATTAGATGGTCGAATTAAAAACTTAAACTAAATTTTGAAAAGTTCATAACTGAAACTAAATTGAATTTCAAATCTAAACGCATGGGCAAAATCATTTCTAATTTTCAGGAATAAAACAAAATTAATTTCTTTTTTAATTGCTTAAAAATTTAGGTGTCAAATTCTATTACAACATTAAAAATAAACTAATAAATTTAGATGGTCGAATTATTTTGTAAGCAAAAACTTAACTAAATTTTGAAAAGTTCATAACCAAAACTAAATTGAATTTCAAAATTAAACGCATGGGCAAAATATTTTCTAATTTTCAGGAATAAAACAAAATTAATTTCTTTTTTAATTGCCTAAAAATTTAGGTGTCAAATTATATTACAACATTAAAAATAAACTAATAAATTTAGATGGTCGAATTATTTTATAGGCAAAACTTACAATAAATTTTGAAAAGTTCATAACTGAAACTAAATTGAAAATTAAACGCATGATCAAAATCATTTCTAATTTTCAGGAATAAAACAAAATTAATTTCTTTTTTAATTGCCTAAAAATTTAGGTGTCAAATTATATTACAACATTAAAAATAAATTAATAAATTAGATGGTTGAATTATTTTGTAAGCAAAAACTTAACTAAATTTTGAAAAGTTCATAACTAAAACTAAATTGAATTTCAAAATTAAACGCATGGGCAAAATATTTTCTAATTTTCAGGAATAAAACAAAATTAATTTCTTTTTTAATTGCCTAAAAATTTAGGTGTCAAATTATATTACAACATTAAAAATAAATTAATAAATTAGATGGTTGAATTAAAAACTTAAATTAAATTTTGAAAAGTTCATAACTGAAACTAAATTGAATTTCAAAATTAAACGCATGGGCAAAATCATTTCTAATTTTCAGGAATAAAAGAAAATTAATTTCTTTTTTAATTGCTTAAAAATTTAGGTGTCAAATTCTATTACAACATTAAAAATAAACTAATAAATTTAGATGGTCGAATTATTTTGTAAGCAAAAACTTAACTAAATTTTGAAAAGTTCATAACTAAAACTAAATTGAATTTCAAAATTAAACGCATGGGCAAAATCATTTCTAATTTTCAGGAATAAAACAAAATTAATTTCTTTTTTAATTGCCTAAAAATTTAGGTGTCAAATTATATTACAACATTAAAAATAAATTAATAAATTAGATGGTTGAATTATTTTGTAAGCAACAACTTAAACTAAATTTTGAAAAGTTCATAACTAAAACTAAATTGAATTTCAAAATTAAACGCATGGGCAAAATCATTTCTAATTTTCAGGAATAAAACAAAATTAATTTCTTTTTTAATTGCCTTAAAATTTAGGTGTCAAATTATATTACAACATTTAAAAATAAATGATTAAATTAAACGGTCGAATTATTTTGTAGGCTAAAAATTAAACTAAATTTTGAAAAGTTCATAACTGAAACTAAATTGAATTTCAAATCTAAACGCATGGGCAAAATCATTTCTAATTTTCAGGAATAAAACAAAATTAATTTCTTTTTTAATTGCCTAAAAATTTAGGTGTCAAATTATATTACAACATTAAAAATAAATTAATAAATTAGATGGTTGAATTATTTTGTAAGCAAAAACTTAAACTAAATTTTGAAAAGTTCAGAACTAAAACTAAATTGAATTTCAAAATTAAACGCATGGGCAAAATATTTTCTAATTTTCAGGAATAAAACAAAATTAATTTCTTTTTTAATTGCCTAAAAATTTAGGTGTCAAATTATATCACAACATTAAAAATAAATTAATAAATTAGATGGTTGAATTAAAAACTTAAATTAAATTTTGAAAAGTTCATAACTGAAACTAAATTGAATTTCAAAATTAAACGCATGGGCAAAATCATTTCTAATTTTCAGGAATAAAACAAAATTAATTTCTTTTTTAATTGCCTAAAAATTTAGGTGTCAAATTATATTACAACATTAAAAATAAATTAATAAATTAGATGGATGAATTAAAAACTTAAACTAAATTTTGAAAAGTTCATAACTAAAACTAAATTGAATTTCAAAATTAAACGCATGGGCAAAATCATTTCTAATTTTCAGGAATAAAAGAAAATTAATTTCTTTTTTAATTGCCTAAAAATTTAGGTGTCAAATTCTATTACAACATTAAAAATAAACTAATAAATTTAGATGGTCGAATTATTTTGTAAGCAAAAACTTAACTAAATTTTGAAAAGTTCATAACTAAAACTAAATTGAATTTCAAAATTAAACGCATGGGCAAAATCATTTCTAATTTTCAGGAATAAAACAAAATTAATTTCTTTTTTAATTGCCTAAAAATTTAGGTGTCAAATTATATTACAACATTAAAATAAATTAATAAATTAGATGGTTGAATTATTTTGTAAGCAATAACTTAACTAAATTTTGAAAAGTTCATAACTAAAACTAAATTGAATTTCAAAATTAAACGCATGGGCAAAATCATTTCTAATTTTCAGGAATAAAACAAAATTAATTTCTTTTTTAATTGCCTTAAAATTTAGGTGTCAAATTATATTACAACATTTAAAAATAAATGATTAAATTAAACGGTCGAATTATTTTGTAGGCTAAAAATTAAACTAAATTTTGAAAAGTTCATAACTGAAACTAAATTGAATTTCAAATCTAAACATATGGGCAAAATCATTTCTAATTTTCAGGAATAAAACAAAATTAATTTCTTTTTTATCTGCCTAAAAATTTAGGTGTCAAATTAAATTTAAAGAAATTAAAACCAATTAAGAATAAATATAATTTTTTGCTATACTTAAAAAAACTAAATTTTTAATTTGTCTTTAAGAGCATGGGCAAAATTCTTTGTAAGTTTCAGGGAGGAACAAAAATTTATTTCTTATTTACCATATCTTTAAAAATTAGGTGTCAAGCAATATAATAGCCTCTCAAAATGACAAAAATAAAATAATTGTAAATATTTTGAATGTTTATATAGAATTATTAAACTTATTTGGTTTATATAAAAAAATACGCATAGGCAAAAAAAATTGAAATTATCAGGAACAAATTTAAATTGATTTCTTTTTCATCTGACTAAAAATTGAGTGTCAAACAATATTGCAGCAGCTAAAATTAAACTAATAAGTACCCACACAGCACGGTTTATCCAATAGATATTCATTGGATATCCCAATATCCAAAATATATCCCGTCCATTTTAAATGAACCTTGAATGTCTATGGGATATTTAGCTTGGATATAAAAAAACAAATCCAAAATTAATTATCTATACTTATTTTCGACCCATTTTTCTCATGAGCTGACAATTATATTAAGTTTTATATATAAATTTAATCACTAAATATATTTTGGAGCAATTTTTTTATATCCACTGGTATATCCATAGAATATGCAAGAGTGGATATATAAAATTTCACTCACAAAATTAGTTTTATTGAGAGAGTTTATGATATATGTTATGAATTTATTTACCTAAAAGTTATATTTCATGCTAATTGATTTTTTTAGTCACTTTAATATATTTTAAATTCTTTATATCCATTAGATATCCCAAAAATATCCAAATATCCATAGGTATATCCACCAGGGGGCAGCGTTTATTTGTGAATTTTAAATGATGCTAATTTTTTTATATCGTGCTAAATAATTAATTTTATAATAGTATAAAGTATGGGTTTTGTGCATTTAATTATAAGCAAACAATTCAAATCATAAAAGAACAACAATTTTAATAATTAATTAACTTAATTTAATTTTGAAAATCCTGCTCTAACTTTTTAAGTCAGACTGAAAAGTTGTGGTAATAATATCCTCCGAATATCCATGTTATATCTTTCAATTTCGTGTCTCAGTGGAAGACACACAACTTTAAGTCATGAATATTTTCTGACTTGGGCAAAAACCAAAAGCCCTTCCCCCCGACCGGGGGGGGGGGGGGAGGGTTGGGGGGTTGCCCATGTTAAATAAAATCACACAACTTTGACAAGCCATTAATATTTTCGGACTTTGGGCACGCACACCGCACACCAATAGCACTTCCCCGGACCTGGGGGGGGGGAGCTGGGGGTTATTATTTGCCCATGTAAAATTGGGAAAATACTGAAAACAAAGTTAAAAAATACATTGCCTATATACCCCCCACCCCCCGAAACCCCCAAATTTTTTCTATCATATCGCATTTAATTTAACATTAAATGTACTTTTTTTAATATATCCCATAGATCTACATGGTATATTCCAGCGGGCGGGACATTTGGATTTTCTGTGGACCTTCAGCGGAGATAAATGGGATATATTTTGGGATATACGTAAGATATCTATAGGTCATTCAGTGCTGCCCTGGCAAAAGTTATCCACGGATATTCAATGATTCCCATGGATAATGTCTGGTTTCCCATGGATATTTACATATTTCCCATGGATATTAGTATTTCCCACGTGGACTTTATTTCTATCCATGGGAAATTGAATATCCATGGACAGATTTTAATATTTCCCACGTAGTTTATAATTCCCATGGATAGTTTAATATATTTCCCATGGATATTAGTGTTTCCCACGTGGACTTTATTTCTATCCATGGGAAATTGAATATATCCATGGACAATTTTAAAATTTCCCACATAGTTTATAATTCCCATGGATAGTTTAAGTATTTCCCATGGATAGTTTTATGTGTCCATGGGAATTATTTAAGCGTGGCGGCATGACGAATATGACGATCTAAGCTCATTTACACAGTCCGAGTGCAAAAAATTAAAAAGTGCATAAGAATAAAAAGTGTTTATTTTTTAATCTTCAACTAGAATCAATGAAAAAAAATTTTCGTTTTTTTTTATTTTCTTCCCAAAAAGTGGGTTTATTTCAAAAAGTTACCGACCCGTAAAAAATTTTATCGCGTTTTTCGATGTAACTCAATTTTTAATACCCCAAAAAGTCATTCTAAATTGTTGATTAAAAGCATATATTAACAAATAACCAATATAGATTGATAGTTTTAAAAAAAATTCATGATAAAGTGAATATCCACTGACAGAAAAATTATCCATGGGGATTTCAACATTTTCCCCATGGATAGTTTCTATCCATGGGAAAAAAAACTATCCACGGGCAATTTGTCCAATGGACAATAATTTCCCATGGATAGAAACTATCCATGGGGAAAATGTTGAAATCCCCATGGATAATTTATTATCCATGGATACACTTTTGCCAGGGTGTGTGGGTATAAGTTGAAATATTTTGTAAGCAAAACTTTAACTTAATTTTGAGTTTATTTATATATACTGAAACTTACAGTTAGTTAATTTTTTAAAATAAACGCATGGGCAAAATTCTTTTTAATTTTCAGGAACGAACAGAAATTTATTTCTCATTTAATTGCTAAAAAAATTTAGGGGTCAAGCTATATTGCAGTAGCTAAAAATAAACTTATAAATAAAATATTATGCAAATATTTTGTATGAAAAACTTTAACGTTGAGTTCATTAAAAAAATGAAACTAAATTAATTGTTAAATTTAAACGCATGGGCAAAATTCTTTCTAATTTTCAGGAACGAACAGAAAATTAGTTCTTTTTTATATGCCTAAAAATTTAGGTGTCAAACAATACAGCAGCAGCTAAAAATAAACTAATAAATAAATTGAAATATTTTGTAAGCCAAACTTTAACTTAATTTAGAATTTATTTTTATATAAATTGAGACTAATTTTAATTTCAAAATTAAACGCATGAGCAAAATTCTTTCTTATTATTAGGCATAAACCAAAATTAATTTCTATTTTATCTGCCTAAAAATTTAGGTGTCAAATACTATTACAACAACTAAAAATAAGCTAATAAATGGCAATATTTTGTAGGCAAAATTTAAACTAAATTTTTTAATTTTTACATTATACTGAAACTTAATTTGTATTTCAAATTAAACGCAAGGGCAAAACTCTTCATAATTTTTAGGAACGAACTTAAATTATTTTCTTTTTTACCTGCCTAAAAATTTAGGTGTCAAACAATATTACAACATTAAAAATTAGCTATATTAAATAAAATTATTAATGATATTGTATGAAAAATTTTGAAAAATTCATATTATATTATGAAACAAAATTGAATTTCAAAATTAAACGCATGGGCAAAATTATTTATAATTTTCAGGGAGTAATAAAAATTATCTTATGTTTTACCTGCCTAAAAATTAAGGTGTCAAACAATATCACAACATTAAAAATAAACTTATAAGTAAATAGATGGAATTATTTTGTATATGTAAAACTTACAGTAAATTTTGAAAAGTTCATTTTATACAAACTAAATTTGAATTTCAAAATAATACGCATGGGCAAAATCAATAATAATTTTCAGGAATGAACTTATATTAATTTCTTTTTTATCTGCTTAAATATTTAGGTGTCAAATAATGTTACAAAATTAAAAATAAACTATAATAAATAAAATTATTGATGGAATTTTATTGTATGCAACTAAAACTAAAATTTTAAAAGTTCATAATATATTCAAACTAAATTGATTTTCAAAATTAACGCATGGGCAAAATTATTCAAAATTTTCAGGGATAAACTAAAATTAATTTCTTTCTTATCTGCCTAAAAATTGCATGAGGCGTCAAATACTATTACAATATTAAAAATAAACTAATAAATGAATAAATAGATGGCATTATTTTGTAAGAAAAACTAATAAAACTAAATTTTTAAAATTTCATATTATACACTGAAACTTTATTTGAATTTAGAAATGAAACACATGGGTAAAATTCTATCTAATTTTCAAGGATGAACAGAAAATTATTTTCTTGTTTTCCTGGCTAAAAAGGTAGTTGTTAATATTACAGCAGCTGAAAATAAAGTTATAAAAAAAAAGATTAGAAATAATTTTAGTTTAAAAATTAAAACTAAAAATCTATTAAATTTTTAATTTTATTACATGAAACAAAATGTGAATTTCTATTAAAACAAATGTTTCGTTTATGCGTTTTAATAGAATAAACATATTGATTCATGTAATAAAATTAAAAAATTCAATAGATTTTTAGTTTTAATTTTTAAACTAAAATTATTTCCAACATTTTTTTATTTTTATAAGTTTATTTTCAGCTGCTGTAATATTAACAAACTACATTTTTAGCCAGGTAAACAAGAAAATAATTTTCTGTTCATCCTTGAAAATTAGAAAGAATTTCACCCATGTGTTTCATTTCTAAATTCAAATAAAGTTTCAGTACAATATGAAATTTGCAAAATTATGTTTTGTCAGTTTTTCCTACAAAATAATGCCATCTATTTATTTATTTATTAGTTTATTTTTAGTATTGTAATATATTTGACACCTAAATTTTTAGGCCGATGAAAGAGAAATTAACTTTGGTGTTGTCCCATAAAATTAGAAATAACAAGAACCATATACGCGTTTAATTTTTAAAATTAAATTTAGTTACAGTATAATAAGCAAATTTCACAATTTAGTTTAAGTTTTACCTACAAAATATTGCCATTTATTATCTTATTTTTAGTTGTTGTAATATGGTATATGACGCCTAAATTTTTAGGCAGATAAAAAAGAAATTAATTTTAGTTTATATCCCTAAAATTTTTTAATAATTTTGCCCATGCGTTTAATTTTGAAAATCAATTTTTAGTTAAAACATAATATGAACTTTTAAAATTTTAGTTTTAGTTGCATACAATTCCATCAATAATTTTATTTATTATAGTTTATTTTTAATTTTGTAACATTATTTGACACCTAAATATTTAAGCAGATAAAAAAGATATTTATAATATAAGTTCATTCCTGGAAATTATTATTGATTTTGCCCATGCCATAATTTTGAAATTCAATTTTAGTTTCAGTATTATATGAACTTTTCAAAATTTACTGTAAGTTTTACCTTTTTACAAAATAATTCCATCTATTTATATACTTATTAGTTTATTTTTAATGTTGTAATATTGTTTCACACCTAAATTTTTAGGCAGGTAAAAAAGAAAATAATTTAAGTTCGTTCCTAAAAATTATGAAGAGTTTTGCCCTTGCGTTTAATTTTAAATACTAATTATAAGTTTCAGTATAATGTAAAAATTAAAAAATTTAGTTTAAATTTTGCCTACAAAATATTGCCATTTATTAGCTTATTTTTAGTTGTTGTAATAGTATTTGACACCTTAATTTTTAGGCAGATAAAATAGAAATTAATTTTGGTTTATGCCTGAAAATAAGAAAGAATTTTGCTCATGCGTTTAATTTTGAAATTAAAATTAGTCTCAATTTATATAAAAATAAATTCTAAATTAAGTTAAAGTTTGGCTTACAATTAAATATTTCAATTTAGTTATTAGTTTATTTTTAGCTTCTGCTGTATTGTTTGACCCTTAAATTTTTAGGCAAATAAAAAACTAATTTTCTATTCATTCCTAAAAATTAGAAAGAATTTTGCTCGTGCGTTTTAATTTTAAAAATTTAATTTAGTTTTAATTTTTTAAGAAATTCAATATTTAAGTTTTTCATACAAAATATTTACTTCATATTTTATTTATTATTTAATTTTAGCTGCTGCAATATTGTTTGACACCTAAATTTTTAGGCAAATAAAAAAGAACTAATTTTCTGTTCGTTCCTGAAAATAAGAAAGAATTTTGCCCATGCGTTTAAATTTAACAATTATTTTAGTTTCATTTTTTTAATGAACTCAACGTTAAAGTTTTTCATACAAAATATTTGCATAATATTTTATTTATAAGTTTATTTTTAGCTACTGCAATATAGCTTGACCCCTAAATTTTTTTAGCAATTAAATGAGAAATAAATTTCTGTTCGTTCCTGAAAATTAAAAAGAATTTTGCCCATGCGTTTATTTTAAAAAATTAACTAACTGTAGTTTCAGTATATAAAAATAAACTCAAAATTAAGTTAAAATTTTGCTTACAAAATATTTCAACTTACTTATTAGTTTAATTTTAGCTGCTGCAATATTGTTTGACACTCAATTTTTAGTCAGATGAAAAAGAAATCAATTTAAATTTGTTCCTGATAATTTCAATTTTTTTTGCCTATGCGTATTTTTTTATATAAACCAAATAAGTTTAATAATTCTATATAAACATTCAAAATATTTACAATTATTTTATTTTTGTCATTTTGAGAGGCTATTATATTGCTTGACACCTAATTTTTAAAGATGGTAAATAAGAAATAAATTTTTGTTCCTCCCTGAAACTTACAAAGAATTTTGCCCATGCTCTTAAAGACAAATTAAAAATTTAGTTTTTTTAAGTATAGCAAAAAATTATATTTATTCTTAATTGGTTTTAATTTGTTTAAATTTAATTTGACACCTAAATTTTTAGGCAGATAAAATAGAAATTAATTATGGTTTGTTCTTGAAAATTAGAAATGATTTTGCCCATGCGTTTAATTTTGAAATACAATTTAGTTTCAGTTATGAACTTTTCAAAATTTAGTTTAAGTTTTTGCTTACAAAATATTTCAACCATCTAATTTATTAATTTATTTTTAATTGTTGTAATATAATTTGACACCTAAATTTTTAGGCAATTAAAAAAGAAATTAATTTTCTTTTATTCCTGAAAATTAGAAATGATTTTGCCCATGCGTTTAATTTTAAAATTCAATTTAGTTTCAGTTATGAACTTTTCAAAATTTAGTTTAAGTTTTTAATTCAACCATCTAATTTATTAATTTATTTTTAATGTTGTAATATAATTTGACACCTAAATTTTTAGGCAATTTAAAAAGAAATTAATTTTGTTTTATTCCTGAAAATTAGAAAATATTTTGCCCATGCGTTTAATTTTCAATTTAGTTTCAGTTATGAACTTTTCAAAATTTATTGTAAGTTTTGCCTATAAAATAATTCGACCATCTAAATTTATTAGTTTATTTTTAATGTTGTAATATAATTTGACACCTAAATTTTTAGGCAATTAAAAAAGAAATAAATTTTGTTTTATTCCTGAAAATTAGAAAATATTTTGCCCATGCGTTTAATTTTGAAATTCAATTTAGTTTTGGTTATGAACTTTTCAAAATTTAGTTAAGTTTTTGCTTACAAAATAGTTCAACCATCTAATTTATTAATTTATTTTTGATGTTGTAATATAATTTGACACCTAAATTTTTAGGCAATTCAAAAAGAAATTAATTTTGTTTTATTCTTGAAAATTAGAAATGATTTTGCCCAGGCGTTTAGATTTCAAATTCAATTTAGTTTCAGTTATGGAACTTTTCAAAATTTATTGTAAGTTTTGCCTATAAAATAATTCGACCATCTAAATTTATTAGTTTATTTTTAATGTTGTAATATAATTTGACACTTTAATTTTTAGGCAATTAAAAAAGAAATTAATTTTGTTTTATTCCTGAAAATTAGAAAATATTTCGCCCATGCGTTTAATTTTGAAATTCAATTTAGTTTTAGTTATGAACTTTTCAAAATTTAGTTAAGTTTTTGCTTACAAAATAATTCGACCATCTAAATTTATTAGTTTATTTTTAATGTTGTAATAGAATTTGACACCTAAACTTTTAAGCAATTAAAAAAGAAATTAATTTTGTTTTATTCCTGAAAATTAGAAATGATTTTGCCCATGCGTTTAGATTTGAAATTCAATTTAGTTTCAATTATGAACTTTTCAAAATTTAATTTAAGTTTTTAATTCGACCATCTAATTTATTAATTTATTTTTAATGTTGTAATATAATTTGACACCTAAATTCTTAGGCAGATAAAAAAGAAATTAATTTTGGTTTTCGTCCCTGAAAATGAGAAAGATTTTTTAATTGCTCATGCATTTAGTTTAAAAAATATAATTCATTTAAAATTATAACGTAAAAGGTGCGGAAATGCACATATAATCTTAAATATTAACTATTTATACTTATAATAGTCATGATTTTTTTATAAGCTATTTAATTTCTACCAATTACATCGTTTTCTGACATTTCTCCGTGTTTTGTACTACCTCCCAGCAGTAGTCGACCTTGGTGCGAAGTCGTTGTTGAAATTTGAAGCTATCTTCAGTTTTTTCACGAACTTTGCCGAGGATTCGCGAACGTCGGAAATTCGTATCTCCATAAGAATAACATTGCACGGTAATATGCAAATATCTCAGCAAATACTGATTTTGCCGTCAAATGACTGATACCAGCGTGTTTATCTCGCAAATCTGCATCAGAAAATCACCACCCCAAAATCGTGCGTTTGACGTCCGTAATCTACACCCTTACCGCTAGCTGACATACCGTTTCATTGAACGAAGTGGGATACTAATAAAAACATATGTTTACGTTATTCTCATTCGTACTCATTGCACTTTTTTCATTGCGATGCAACAATCCGAGCTCGAGAGAGTTCAGCAGCAGCATATTATATATGCATATATATGATATGGTAATATTTTTTCTATTATTTATACATATACACAAAAGATAATAGCTATATTATGTATAGATCGAGTGATTATTTTTAGAAATGAATATTGCAAAAGCAGGCTTATAGTGAACAAATAAGGAATATTATACGTATACGACGGAGCCCTTGCAACAATTTATTAACATGAAAAATGTGCTGCGGCCGCAGACGACTATGCATGTATGTATATGCAGTACATAAATCAGGGTTCGACCGGGTTTTTTAACCTGGATTTTTGCCGGGCGGTTTTTTATAAAAAACCGGGCAATAAGATTTTTAAAAAACCCGTTTTTTTAAAAAAGCCGGTTTAAAAAAAAATAATAATAAAAAAAAAGCAAAAAAAAAAAAAAAAAAAAGGCAAAAAGAAAAAAAGAAGCCAAAATACTATATTAATAAAAGAGCGGAAAAATAGTCTCTTTTTTCACCAAAATAGTCTTCAAAATTAAAAAATAGTCTAAAAATAGTCTCTAAAAATAATAAAATAGTCGGAAAATAGTCTTTGAAATTTATATAGCTCATTAGTTAGTATAACATGTCTGAATTTACAGTATCTGTTTTCTTAATAGTCTCTAGGATTGCCTTAAAAAAAAAGTTCTATAGTCTAAAAAAATTACATCGGTCTAAAATAGCATATATTGTCTAAATAATAATTAAAAAAAAAAAAAAAAAAAAAATCGAAAAATCGAAAAATCTCCAGAGACCACTAAAAACTTTTTTTTAAGGCGAATTAGTATGAACACAAAATAAAGAAGCTTTGGTACTTAAAAATTTAATTATGTCAAACACGTGAAACACGATCAAATATAAGTTATTCGCCACCTTAAAGATAACAATACATGTAAATGTGTAAATGCAAATTTGAGTGGAAATTTGTAGTCAAATAAGAAACTTTTTTTAAAATTAATATTAAATTAAAGACTCTTTTCGAAAAAAAAAATTATAATAAAAATAAAAAATATTTTAAATTTACTCAATTTTATTTGAAAATTATTGTGTTCCAACAAAACATATTGGAAATAAATAATTAAAAAAAATATATATTGTTAAAATATGGTTTGCTTTTAGCGATTTCCGGTCCAAGTCAGTCACGTTCTACGTTAATTTTCCGTTATTTTTGTCAGAAATATTGAAAAACACCGAAAAAAGGCAAAATAGTCCGAAAAGTCTTGAAAGTCCAAAATAGTCTCGGAGACTAAAATATTCGCGAAATAGTCTTTTTTTAATTTTGTATATAGGCTTGAAATCGTGTGATTCGTGGAAATATTAAGTAAAAACCCAAATAGTCTCAATATTGACAATAGTCTAATAAAGACTATTTTTCCGCTCTCTAATAAATAATAACAGTCGAAATTCTTAATTTACTTGTATTACTATAATTACTAAGAATAAATAAACCTCTATAAAATTGATATTTGATGTGGTTTTTTGTTGTTGTTTTTTTCAAATGACTAAAAAATATGCGAGTGTATTATTTTATTATTTTTATGTTATTATTGTGAAAATTAGGAAAAAATTAAAAAAACGGTTTTTTTTTACTTAAAAAACCGGGTTTTATTAAAAAAAACGGGCTATAAAACCCGGTTTTACCTGCCGGCCGGTTTTATTAAAAAAAACGGGTTTAATCCGAACCCTGACATAAATACTATAGTATATATATGCATATGCACTGTCTTAATTTTGATTAATTCTAAATTGATGACTTTAATATGACTAAGTGATTTCGCTACATCTGCTTCTGCGAGACCCGTGCGAAGGGGTCATGCACGGGCTCAATTTCTAGCATAGAGGCAAATTTGTATCAGTTTGTCCACTGGGAATGCAGTTGCATTCGGGAGGTGGAAGGGATATATCAGGCATATTCCTCTACTGACTTCCTGACCAAGGTTTCCATGTTTCCCTTGGTCTGAAGTCTGAAAGGCTCATGTCAGGAAGAATTTGATAGGCCATTGGCTAAAAAACATATGTGTTTTTTTTTTATAATTGACTGATAAAAGGAACAACTGTTTTGAGGTGATTTCGCTCACATCCGCTTCCGTTTTGACTTACTGCGCATGTGTAGTAAGGAGAAACGGAAGCAGATGTGACCAAAATCACTTGTAGGCGGGTTCAAAACAGTTGTTCCTTTATCAGCCAATAGAATAAAAACACATAGGTTAAAGTATAGGACAAATTTTATTATTGTCTTTTTTGTACAGCATATTGTTCAATAGCATTGTATTTAACATTAAATTAAATTAAATTTCTATTTAACCCAGGCCCCCCCCAAAAAAATAATAATAATAAAAAAACATTAATGCACTGCATAATATTGTTGGCAAAAGCTCACTTTACATATAAAGAGTGTCTCTTTTTAGCACATACAGTATACACTTTAATTAATTACAGCTTATTTATGCATTACTTTTTTTTTTTTTTTTTTTTTTTTTTTTTTGCCTAGATTGGAAATTATTTTCTCCATCACAGCATCCCTGTTAGTCTAAGCTCATACTATGTCCCATTTCCCCAATTTTTTTCCTAAAATGTATTAATGCGTTTTTCTAGCAAATATTGTTATTTATCAACTATATAAATAACATTTTTTTACTACATTTTGTGTGCAGTTCATTCAAACAATTAGATCAATTAGATTAGCTGGTATGGCTGAGTGGTGAAGGCAGCTGACTCGCAACTCTGTACGCCTCACCGAGTATAGGTTTGAGCCACTGCTGGGTGCTTTCATGAGCACAACACGTTGCACGATGCATGTTTTCATGAATTCCATGACGACGCACAGTATTCAGGAGGTGCATGATTGATGTGATTGCACCAACCAGCCTGCTTAGATGTTTCCACGGTTTCTTTAGGCTGTCATGGCGAATGCCGGGCTGTGTACTTAGGCCATGGCTGGCCCGTGTGTGCTTTTCCATTAATTAGTAAGTCCTTACCTGTCGATAAGACAATGTCTTGACTGGGACTGAGATTGGTGTATAGCACAATAACACAATATGGCAAGCAAAAAACAACAACAACAACAACATAAGGACTTATAGAATTACTAGTTGGTAATTCTCATAATTCATATAACCATGGATTTTCTTTTCAAAACTCAAAATATCTTTAAAATTCAAAATATCTTTATTTCCACTCTTCCACTCTCCTACAATCAAACATATTAAATTACATTTGTATAAGGTTTTACATGGAATTGTCAACTTACTTACTATATGTTACACACTAATGTTACTTACTAATAGACTAATAAGGGAATAACCGCCTCAAGGCCAACTCCGGTCGAGCAATATTGTCCACCCGCCTCTGTTTCTTAGCATAGTTTCTAAGTTCTTTATATGCTCTAAAAGTACTTTTATGATAGCAATTTGTATACTGCGTGTATACGTATTGAGATTTATGTTACTTGCAAGGATCGTTGAAAAAAAATTTTCCCTCTTATTATTTAAACTCCTAAAATTTAATTAAACACACAACTTTACATAACTTCAACTGTAACAAAACAACAAAGCATTATGTTACTAAAAGGCAATTTATTTTTTAGGTGATACGGACTTAACTTTCAGAATAAATGTTGAAGTCAGTTGACTTGTAGAAGGTTGAGAATGAGCATGTTCATTATTTGTACCTGAAGTTGAACTTTGAGGTTTGGAAAGCACAATAAACTTCACTTTTTCCTGTGAGGTAGATGGTTTTGATTTTACCATTACTGGATGTATTTTCAACATTTGAAGTACAGAATTTGTACAAGAAGATGGAGTAACCATACTTGTAGTTAAATTAACATTACTTAAAGGCACTAATTTTACATTTCTCTGTAACTGAGGAGAAAATGTTAATTTTTTACTTTGAATTACACTTGAATTGTGTAAAACACCTGTGTTAACTACTTCATTATTATAGTTTTGCATCCGAATACCCTCATTATTTGAAGTTGATTCACATGGCTTAGTATTATTTACATCAATCTTATTTTTTTTTATCAAATTATCATAAAAAGTTTTTAAAAATGTACATTTCTTCAGATGCATTTCCAAGTTAAATTTTCTATAATACATTTTATCACAATGATCACAGGTATATTGTGATCTACAAGTCTTTATGTTTTTCTTAAGTTGACTAATATTATGTGTTCTTTTAACATGAGCATTAAGTGAGAAATTTCTTGCAAATGCACTAGTACATAAGCTACATTTAAATGGCTTGGGTAATTCATGAATTATTTTTATATGATTTTTCAGATCAATAGAAGTAAAATATGCTTTATCACATAGATTGCAAAAATGACCCCTTTCCTTGTATGAATTAAAGATCTTGTGAACTTTTTTATTGTGATTAATTAATTCTCTTTTGAAGATAAATCCTTTGCCACACTTGTCACACGTGAATCTCCACTCATGGGTATGACGTTTAATTAAATGCTTTTTCAAACTTTGATGAGTACGATATAACTTATCACAGTAATTGCATTTATTTATACAATCATCTAATCTTCCTTTCTTTTTTAATGCCATGGTACCATGTTTTTCTTTAATATGTTCTTTTACATCATTTTCACTATCAAAAACTTTAAAACATATTTTACAAGTTGGTGCATTCTTATGAATTCTTAATATATGCTGGTCTAAATTGACTTGTTTCATATATCCTTCATTACATTCAGGACAAAAATATTTGAATGGTTCAGGGGTTGGCCTAAAATGTATTTTTTTGTGAGTCATTAAACCAGTTTGAGAACTAAATCCTTTGGCACATACATTGCACTTAAATATTTTATTATCTTTGATATGGTGTACCATAATATGACGTTTAGCACCCTGAGATGTTGTGAATGTCATGGAACACTCTGAACATTTGAAGTTCTTTGCTACTGGTCTTTGTCTTATTATGTTACATATTTCTAAATGTTTTGTTAGTGCTTCCTGAGATTTAAATACTTTCCTATCATTGGGACATCTGATTGCATTTGGATCATGCATTTTTGATACATGATAGGTTACTCCACTTTTAGTAGAAAAACTGGAATTACATATTTCACATGAGTATGGTTTTTCTTTAGTATGACTTCTTCTATGCACTATCAAATCACTTTTACATGTGAATATTCGGAAACAAAATTCACATAAAAAACCCTTGCCATTGTGTATTTTTTTGTGTTCCGAGAAAGTACTTCTTCTGTTGAAGCTTTCAGGACACTGATCACAAAAATAAGAGTCCTGCTGAGATGCTGCCAAAGTTATCCTTTTTCTTCTTTTAGGTACATGGACAATTGATAATTGATTGAGTTGTGGTTCTCTTATAACAGGAATCAAATCAGTGCTTCCACTAGCTTCAGTTTGGGCTACATAAAGCTGGTTGTTCATATTTTGTTGTACAAGAGGAATAATATCAGCTACACTAGGAAAGATTTCCGGTAAACCTATGGACAATGGAAAATCATTTAAAGGACATTCTTGTGCATATGCCGTTGAATTTGGACTCATTGGAGGAACTTGATTTACATCATCCTTAGTAAAAGGCTCATCAGTACCTACAGCAATACTTCTCTTTTGTTTAACAGTGGTTTGTAATTTTTTCTTTAAGTTTGAACGTTTAACTACTTTCTTCTTATTTAGCAAAGAATTTGTCACTCCTTTTTTAGTATTTTTAGGCACTAGTTCTTCAATCTCTTGGCCTGAAGTTTTAGGCTTCATGTAAGTTTGAAGTGATTGTTGAGGTGATACATTTTTATTATACTGTAAACAATCAGGGCTACTAATTTCAATGACGTTTTCCATCACCCGCTTTGAGGCCTCAGCAGCCGAGGATTTTGTCTGCAATAAATTTTCAGCAGGTCTTTTGATTGCTAATATTTGTTTGCTTGATTTCTTAAGTAAAAGAAATTCATTTAAAACATTACTATCTTCACTTTCACTAACGTTGGGTACACATACATTTGGCACTGTGTCAACTGCACTATCATTGTCTTTAAAGTTTGATATAGAGTTTGTATAATTGTGCTCAAAACTTATAATTTGTTGCAGTATTGTTTGAGAATCAGAATGATCTATTTCTATCACTTCTTTATTAGCAATATTTACTTCATCCTTATTACTTTGATTATTTTCAGTGCGAGAAGTTTCATTAGGTGTTTCATGATCTAGTCTCATATTTTTCAGCAACTCAAGTTCTTTGACATGTTCTCTCAAAGTATTTTCATTGATGAAGCAAACGTAACAAATTCTACAAATGTTTTTAATGTTTTTATGCAGTGAATCAAAATGACATTTGTAATTGTTAAATCCTTTCAATATTGTCTTGCAAATGGGGCATTGATAATTACTATTGTTTGCTGCTGAACGGCCGAAGTGGGCATTTAACATTAATCTGACCGTGCTAAAGTTATCTGTAGGTTTATCTGTAGGCTTGTTAGCTGTAGCAGCAGTGTCACTTGTTGTTGGAATGTTGGCTGGCATTTGAGGGTTGTTGGGTTCGTCTTCCTCCAACGGTGAGTTTTCTTTGTCTGTTGCTTCTCCTTCACTGCCGGTCTCATCTCTGAAAATATATACAAAATTTAACAGTTTTATTTTACACAAATTTGAGGGAAAAATATTGTGGTTATAGTAAATATTTAGCATTAATAATAATAATAATAATAATAATAATAGGCTAGCAATAAAAAAAAAGTGTAAGAAATTGATACGTTTAAAAGAAAAGGATAGGAGAAACCAGCAAGAGCCTTTACTGTAGTGAAGAGAGTCCCATAGTTTGGTGATAATCTTGCTAGCACAGATATAAAAACTAAAACCCATTGGACAATTTCTTTAATTTGCCAAAATATTTCCATTGTGATAGTTTCTTATCTATGCTAGATTTTTCACCAAACTATGGGACCTCTTCACTATGGCAAGGCCCTTGCTGATTTATCCTATCTTTTCTTTCAAATTTATCATACCTAACAGAAATGCTTTATTTTCCTTAAAGTTACAAAATTATTAAAAATTGTAACATTAAAAATAAAAATGAAAGAAAATAGTAATAAAATCATTTCATAATATTTTTATTTATTTTTAAATATTTATGTTTTATTTTTATATAACATTAAAATGAACACAGTAAGAAAGTATTGCAGCATTTCAGTATATAAATAACATATTATACTGATTTGAAATAGCTTTTTTCTTTTCTTTTTTAAGTTATAACTATAAATTATTTATTGATATATATCTATAAAAAGATTTAATAAATAATAATAATGAAAATAAAAGAGTTTAAAAAGATGAAATGGGAATGAGCTGCTTTTAGACTCGCACAGACACTCCATACAGCAGAGAAAATAATTTCTAACCTCCGAGTCAAATATATTAAATTGGGTACCATAAAAATACTAAAAAATATGTATATATTACTTAACTGCATATAGGTATGTATCCAAAATGTTGGTAGAAAAAGGAATAAACTTGACTTTATAGTATAAGTTTATACAAGTGATCTCCCATGAACATTAGAGAAAACTATTTTAAAAAATAAAAAAGAAAATAATTTATACAAGATTAAGAAATTATTCTGTCTGTTTGATTAATTTTTTAGACAATGAATAAATAGCTAAAATATTGCATTCACTAAAGTATAATATTTGGAATATATATTTCAAATGTTCATTATAAATTCAAAATGAAAAAATTAAGGTAAAATTTGTTTCTTCTTAAATTTTATTATTATATAAACTCTTTTTTTTTTTACTTTATTGGAATTTTAATTTAGAATAGATTTAAACATTAAAATACACTGATAGTGAGTGTTCAATAATTTTTCCTTCCTTCCTCCCATCTCCCATCCAACCCAAACTTTTTTACAAATCAAAAACTTCACATTTGATTACTTATTCAGTCAATAATATCCAAATACATAATATTATAGGCTATAAATACACACACATCAAACAGTTATTTTTATAATTTTGATACTATAACTATAAAATATGTTATAATTTAAATGAAAATATTATACAAACATGATAAAATTAAAAGGAAAGGATCGAGGAAAGCTTTTTGGCTGCCCAGCGCAAGGACTTTGCCATACATTACATAGTGAAGTGATATGTATCTTATAATTTGACAATAATCTTTCTATCAAAGTAACGTACTGTATATTGTAAGGAAATTAAACCATTGCAGTTATTGGTAATAAATTAAAAGAAAAGGATAGAAAAATACCTATCATTTCACACAGCTATAATGCACATTAAGGCTGTGTGTATGTTTCTCCGCATTTTAGCTGCGTGATGATAGATATTTTACTATCTGTTATGAGCTAACACTTACAGGGACGCGAGGTAGAGAAAATATTCTAACCCAGGCTGAAAAGGTGTCCCTCTCTGTAAGTGTAAACTCATACTATCTTCCATTCCCCAATTTTTTCCTAATCTATGTGTTCTATCAAATCTTTAAAATTATCAATGGATAATTTTTCCTAATATTTATTATCATGTATATGTTTATTATCTTTGTGCCAGCAATATTTTCCCTGAATAGGACTGATTTTCTCTGTTTTTTTCCTTTTCTGTTCATATATAATCTCAATGTTTTATTTTCTTACTTTATCATATAACACAAAAATAGTTTTTATAACCTAAACCCATTACCTAATACATTACATATTATAAAAAAAATATAATAGTAAGTCCATTAAATGCTATTACTTAAAGGCGTAGAACATCTTGAACAAAAAACTTGTCTTAATATCAACTTTGATTTGGCCGCAGCAGTCATTGATTTCTAATTTATTTTCCATTCACATAATGGCACATGTGGTTTTATGACGTCACAGCTTGCTTGTTTCCACGCTAATAGACCAGGCAAGCTATGACGTTATAAAATTGTAACTGCCATTTCATGAATAGAAATTATAGATTAGAAATCTGGCCAAATCAATGTTGATATTTAGGTACGTTAGGATATTATAAGACAAGTTTTTTGTATTCAAGGTGTTCTGGGCCTATAAATCTATGCATCTTAACTAACTAGCATGCTTTTTTCAGATGTGCGACCATGGCCGACTTGGAAGTAAAGCCACGTCCACATGACTCACAAGTATGAGGTCGCTCGCCTGTATGTAGACGGCGATGTGTTGCAAGTGACGAGCTCTGGGTAAATGTTTTCTTGCAAACATCACAAACATAAGGCCTTTCACCAGTGTGAGTGCGTTTATGAGTGGCTAAAGACTCCTTTCGACCAAAAGCCTTGCCACATGTTTCACATACAAATGGCTTTTCACCTGTGTGAATAACACTATGAAGTTGTAATACTTTTTTTGAAATGAAAACATTACTACAAATTTCACACTTAAAAGGCCTCTCTCCTGTATGACTACGCATATGTAATTTGAAAGCAGTATGATGTGTAAATTTAGTGTTGCAAATATGACATAGATGAAGAAATTTTCTTTTTTCTATTGGTAAATGTGATTTTTTATGTTCTTTTAAATTTCTCATTGTTGTACACATTTTTGGACACATATCACAAGAAAATTCAGGTATAGCATCATGTGTTTGTCTGTGATTTTGCATGGTATATTTGGAGTAAAATGCTTGGCCACATCTATCACAGGTGAAAGGTCGTTCTCCTGTGTGTTTTCGATCATGGATTAAAAATGAAGATTTAGAAAGAAATCCTTTACCACAATGCCCACAAATATACCTCCAACTTTCAGTGTGAATTAATTTATGAAAAACTAATCCATTTTTATAAGTAAAAGATTTTTCACATTGATCACATTTGAATGGCTTTATAAAATTTCTATTTTTTAATCTAGCATGCATTTTCATATGAGCATTTAAAGAACGATGATTTGCCATTATTTTACCACACTCACTACATTGTCTTTTCTTTAATTTATCTGTACCTAACATAAAATCTAGTCTTTTTTGTTCTTCAATTTCATGCTGTTTTAGTTTTGAATATGAAGAGAATTCATTTGAACAATAGTCACATTTTACTAGCCTCTTTTCATGATCTATTTCAAAGTGATGATGCAAATCTTTGAGTTTGTAGAATTGAGATTTACACACATCACAGTAGTAAACTGAGTATTTTCTTCTCCTTTGCTTGCATTTATCTTTCTTGTCTTGTGAAGTTGTCACATTTATACCTGATGCTGCTTTGTCATCTCCAAACACCACATCTCTGAAATAGATGAAAAATATATAGAATAATTTTTTGAACTATATAGCCTATACTTCATGTCAAAATATACTAGACTTAAACCAAACCACACTAAATTAATAATAAAAAAAAAGAAAGAAAAAAAAAAAAAAGAAAGAAAGAAAGAAAGGAGGGGACTGAAGCATAAAAAAAAGTAATAATTTTTTTTTTGTATGAAACCATATATTTATTTTAAATTAAAAATATTTATTTACAACATATTATTTCATGAATATCAAAGCTCAATTTTTATTTTAACATTCAAATACTGCTATAATGCAATATATAAAAAAAAAAAAAAAGAAAGAAAGAAACATGCAAAATATCTAATAGGAAAATAAAATCTATACCTTTGACAGTTTAAACAATAAGTTCAAAAGGTTTATGTTACATTTTTTTTTTTACCTTAATTAGTAGTGCAAATAATTAAAAACGAAGGCTTCATATCTTCTTATAGTTATGACATAATAATATGATGAACCTTATTAATTAAGCTACAGATGTGCTAATCTGTTTTCATTAAAATAACTTTTAACTTCTTTTTTTTTTTTTTTTTTTTTTTTTTTTACATAGGCTTATAGATAAAAAAAATAATAATTACGTATATAAGTAAATCAATTATTAATTTTATAACTCTTATAAAATTCATATTGAATTGTATTTTTAAACAAAGTTCAGCACACAAATATAGGCATATTAGTATTATACATGTATAATTCTAAAACTGTTTACATTAATTTTAAGTATTTTTTTTAACGTAACATAATATATGAATCAATTTGAAACTGTTGAATGAAATGAAGGAAACTATATTTACAAATTACAACAAACTGAATATAAGACCATACATAAATCTAAGGTCAAAACAAATTGTAAGTAAATGGATATAATAATAATTAAGTTATATAGTGTATGTAATAATAAAGAAATCTTTTGTCTAACATTTTTTTTTTTTTTTATAAACTGCAAAACAAAGACTGATAATAATAGGCTAATCATTATTATTATAAATTAAAATTACATTTTCTTATTCAATAAACTTATAGAACCAAAAGCAAATATTTACAAAATGATAATAATACCTATGCAAAACCATATATTGGCACAGTATGATATTTTAAAAGTATATAGCTTTTCATTTTTTAGGTGACCATTTTTTTATAACAACTACAGGATTATATTTAGCCATTGACAATCTTGTATCAGTACGAGAAAGAATAGTGTTTTGCTTGCTACTAGTTGCCTTGCTTGAAATATCTGTAACATTTGCTGATGCTTTCTCTTGCAATTTAGGAGTAGATATTATTTTAGAACTTGGAGGCAAATGGGACTCAATAACTGTGGGACGTTGATTTGAAGTTTGACGCGTGGTAAGTCTTGTAAGAGTTGTGATTATTTTGATGGCATGTGGTTTACTTGAGCTAGTCCCAGCTATCTTTTTTGTTGGAGATGAGGATGTTGATACTCTTGATCTACGTGGCATCTTTGCTATTGGAGTTCTAAATTCTTCAGGATTTCTCCCTTCTTTTAAGTTTTCATAATATTGTTGTAACATTTCACATGAAGTCATGTGATTTTCAATGATACTTTGTGAATGAAACAATTTATTGCAATGCATACAATGATATGGCTTTACTTTCTGAGGCTTATATGGCTTATTATTTTTAGGATTTGTATGTATCTGTTTAGTGTGTTTAGATAGGGATTGTCTACAACCAAATGCAGCAGGACATACGGTACACTTAAAAGGTTTTTCAAATGTATGTTTTAATCTAATGTGTGTAGCTAATTCAGAATTACATAAAAATCTTAAATCACACACATTACATTTATGTGCATTGTCTTTGAAGATCATATTGTGAACTTGTTTATTATGACTTTTTAATTCATGATTGTATATAAAGCCTTTCTCACATATTTCACAATGGTATTTCCATTGTTGAATATGATGTCTTCTGACATGATCATTCAAACCTGTTACAGTTTGATATATTTTGTCACAATAGCTACATGTTTGTAACTCTGCTTTTTCTTTCTTTTCTAAAGATTTTTTAGGATGATTTTTTATATGTTCTTCTAACTCTGTTTCAGTTTCAAATGCTCTATAACATATTTTACATTTTGATGCATTTTTATGGCGTCTCAATATATGATTTCTAAGATTTTGTTTTTTAAAATACCCTTTATTACATTCTGGGCAAACAAAATCATGTGGACCATCAAGTGATCTGAAGTGAATTTTTCTATGCATTTTTACACAATGTTTTCTTACAAATCCTTTATCACATATATCGCATTTAAAGAATTTATTATCTTTAACATGTTGACTCAGAATATGAATTTTGGCTTGGTAAGATGTTTGGAATTTAGTTGAGCATTCAGAACACTTAAAGTTTTTAGGTCTAGGTCTTCCTTTGGTATGATGATTTAACAGTAAGTGTTTGTCTAGTTCTTCTTGGGTAGCAAAAACTTTACCATCTTTAGAACATCTAACTGAATTTGGATCATGTCTTAGCATATGAGAAACTAAACTACTTTTAGTAATTAACTTGGTATTACAAAGTTCACAAACAAATGGCTTTTCTTTAGTATGAACTCTTCTATGAACAGTGTAGTTAGTTTTATTTGAAAACATTTTGTAACAAAACTCACAAACAAAGCCTTTACCTTCATGAATTTTTTTATGTTGAGATAAAGCATTTTTGCTATTAAATCCCTGATCACATTGATCACAAAAATGAGTTTTTATTGAGGCTAAGAATTTTTGACTTGATCTTCTATGTGGTGTATGAACTACAGTTACTCGTTTTTCATGACTTTCTTGAACAATATCACTTTTTGGAATTATTAAATTTTGTTTTTGTGTACTTACTTGTCCTTCATCATGCATAACACAAATTTCTACAGGAACTTCTTGCACAATAGGTATCGTTTCATTCATAATTTGTAGTGGAGTTTTTCCCAGTGGTACCATTAGTGTATTTGCTTTTTTTATGAAATGTTTCCGAGAGCTTTGAGGTACAATTAATTCTTGACCTACACTTACACTTCTCATGTTTAAAATTTTTGGTACTGAACTTTTCATAGATTTAGTAGGAGATACTACTTTTTGTGTTATTTTTGAAGGCACTGTTTCTCCACTAATTATAGCAATCTGTTGTCTTAAATTATAATCCTCGTCTGTCTCAAGACTCAAAGCTTCATGACCGCTTGAAGTTTGCTCGTGTGATGTATAATCAGAAATTGTAATTGTTACTTCAGTATCATCTCTTAATTTTTTAGGAGATCTGATTGGACTGGTTTTAAATGTTGGTATTTTCTTAGCTGGCTTTGTTGCTGCTGCTACTTGCTTAATAGGTTTTTTAAGTGTAAGGAATTCTTCTAGCACATTTTCTTCCTTACTTTCAGTTTCTGTAGTATCAGTATAATTATGATCTGAAATTATAACTTCAGTGAGAACATTTTCAGTTTCTGAATTTTCAGTTCCAACAATTTCCTCCCCAGCAATACTAAATTCATCTGAATCACGGTAATTATTACCAGAAAGAGAATCAAGATTATCTTTTTGATACATTTTAACACTCCTCAACAGTTCAAGTTCTCTGGCATGTTCTCTCAAAGTATTTTCATTTGTGAAGCAAACATAACAAATTTTACATATGTTTTTAATATTTTTATGCATTGAATCAAAATGACATTTGTAATTACCAAATCCTTTCAATATTGTCTTGCAAATGGGGCATTGATAATTACTATTGTTTGCTGCTGAACGGCCAAAGTGGGCATTTAACATTAATCTGAGAGTGCCAATGTTGTCTGAAGGTTTATCTTTTGGCTTACTAGCTGCAGCAGCAGCAGCAGCAGCAGCAGCATCAGTAGCTGTTGAGGTGTTGGCTGGGCTTTGAGGGTTGTTGGCTAAGTGTTCATCTTCCTCCGCAGGTGAGTTTTCTTTGTCTATGGTTTCTCCCTCACTGCCTGCCTCATCTCTGAAAATACACATCAAAATCCACTGTCTTTAACACAGAAAAATAAAAACAATATATAACTGTCAATACATAAATATAAAGTTTTATCACTCTGCTATAAGATTTTTCTTGGCTGAGTGGCTTTGCATATAATAATCAAGAAGCATATTTAATGAAGCATTATAAAATAATTGGATACTGGTTCTATTTGTTTGTAATATTAGTTATTAAGAAATGTTTATGACTTAAAATATGCATAGATAATATTTTTTTGCCTAAGACAATTTTCAAAAGCATATAATACAGATTTTTTTTTTTATTAAATCAACACAAATAAAAATAATTAAACATAATGTTATAGTATATACTTTGTCGTGAGAGTTAAAGTTCAATGCTTAAGTACATTGCATTATTAGTGAAAGAATATTAATGCTCAACAATATAGGCATATATAAAAAAAAATAATAATACCTAATAAAAAATGAAAAATACGACTCTTGACTCTTGAGAGCAAATGTCTTATAAGTGTGTGTAAGCAATATTATATATTTTCTAGAAGTTTTAAAATTTCAAATACATATATGCAATAAAATTTTATTTATTTCCAAATGTGTCAGAACTCAATGATATTATAATAACAATCAAGAGATCCCTTTATTATTATTAGTATTATTGATCCAAATTATAATACATATAGGCCTATTATTTTTTTTAAGTGACTATTATTTTTTAAGTTCCATTTCTTTAGCTCTTCCTATCTGATGCTAAAAAATAGGGACAATACATTTCTATGCTAGTTTGAATTATTTTTATTGCTGGGGAAAAAAAAATAATAAAAAAAAAAAAAAAAAAAAATGGTCAAGCCCTTAATTTAAAATTTTGTTGCATTATAGTCTGTTGTATTTCAAAACTACATTACAAGAACAATTTTTGATACATTTAAGCAACAGAAGAAATTACTTAAATTGAGTTCTATAATTTGAGTTTGTCATAGTTGTACAATGTAAAAATAATAGGCCATTAATAATAAATTGCCCCTTGCATAAATTTCTGTATTAAGTAATTCTAAATATATACCACTGTAATTAGGAAGATAAAAAAAAATCATTGGTGTTATTGATACTAAATAAAAAGAGGATAGTAAAAAGCCTATCATTACACAGCTATAACGCAGAACACTGTATACATGTAGCCTTGATGTGCACATAGATGATAGAATATAATGAAAGTAATTCCAAAACATCAGGTTGAAACCCCCCGTCTGCCATAATGATTGTGAATATTATTAAGCATTTTTTGTACGTTTATGTAACAAATATGCATAAAAGTAATTGACAATCATTGCGGCAGACAGGCCTATTTCAACCCACTGTTTGGCATTATCGCCTACATGCACATCAAGGCTACATGTATTTTCCTCATTAGCTGTGTAATGATAGGCTTTTTACTATCATTTTGTTTTTTATTTAGTATTAAGTTATCCCAAATATAGATAAAAAATATAATACCTACTCCATAATTATGCAAGAAAGAATAAGAAATACATTGTACGTCACAATTATTGTGGTGATGCAAAAATAGCAAAATTTATGCTATATTTTTATTCATACATATGCAGATTAATATTGTGTTGTTCTTTTTATCTACAAGTAAAATGGTGTGAAAGTATTTTGTATTCAATGAATTCTCATGTGAATGACAAGAGCAGACTTAGAAGTAAATGCCTTAGGACAAAATTCACACACATAAGGCCTTTCTCCTGTATGAAGTCTGTGGTGTGTAATCAGAGAAGTTCTTTGTGTAAATGTTTGATTACAAATATCACAAGAATATGGTCTCTCGCCTGTATGAACACGAATATGAGTTTTTAAATTTTCACGTCTAGCAAACCATTTTTCACACATATCACATTGAAATGTTTTTTCACCAGTATGTACTTTAATATGTAAAGTTAAATCTCTTTGAGATACAAATCCTTTACCACATGTTTCACATAAAAATGGTTTTAAACCTAAATGTCTTCTCTTATGTTCCTCTAATGCTTTTTTACTAAATAATAATTTTGGACATATATTACAAGCATGTTTTCTTTCTCTTGGTTTAGGTGGATTATGTTTTAATTTATGATTATCTCTTTCTAATTTTGATGTAAATATTTTACTACATACGTTACATACAAAATTATCTGGGTTATGTCTTTCTTCATGTACTTGCATGGTTTGTTTGATAGCAAAACATTTACCACATTTACTACAAGCAAATGGTTTTTCTCCGCTATGTATACGTAAATGTACTTCAAATGCAGATTTACTATTAAATCCCTTTTGACAATTATGACAACGATATCTAAATTGATCTTCATGTATTTTTATATGATTCTGAAGTCCTATATTTGATACAAAATATTTATGACATATTAAGCATTCGTGTTTTTCTTCTCCTCTATTGTGTATTGTCATGTGTATTGATAAAGATCTTTCACTTGCTAATTGCTTGCCACATTGCAAGCAAGTTCTTCTTTCATCGTCATTTTTTGTATCAATTTTATTATTCTGTTTTTTATGTCCCTTTTTATGTACTTTTAAATCATATTGTGAAGTAAATTGTTCATTACATATATCACAATTTAATTTTGTTCCATGTAAATTAAGTAAATGTGATTGATATTCTGATAATTTAGAGTAAAAACATTCACAAATACTGCAAAAGAATTGAGGTTCATTTGTTACACTAATTTCTGTGTTACTCAGAAGGGAAATATGCATTACAGGTTGTAGCTCTATGTAATTCTGTTGTGGTAGTCCTTCCGTACTTGAGGGCTGGGTGGTCATCACTGCCACAGGATTTGATTCAGGGGTTGTAGTTTGTAGCCTGAAAAGACATTCAGAATTTGCTCAGCAATTTGAAAAACAATCTATACTAGATATAATATTATTTCACATACATATGTGTATTGAATGAAAAATGTTAGAAAAAAAAATCTTTAAAATCTATTTAAGAATACATTTTAAGATGTTAAGAGAAAAGATTCAACAGTCAAGTTGTCAATAAAAATCCTACTAAAAGAATTGTCATTTTTTCAAATAAACTTTTCAAATATGTATAACAAATTATATCCCCAGTCATTGATCTTATTAGTAAAAAATGATAACAACACAATGTTCAATGCTGTATATATTTTGATCAATTTAAGTAAAAAAAAAAAAAAAAAAAAAAAAAAAAAAACATCCTGGTTAGGATCAACAAGCAAGTGCCTTACCACAGTAGAAGTTCTATGGAGAGGTGAAAGTCTCGCGTGACACAAAACGTTTTGCTATAAAAAAGTTAATTTTATAACGGAGCTTTCATCATATATTTATGACAATATCAATCAAAGAAGAGATTTACTTTAGCACATCACTGAGTAGTTTGTCTTGCGATGTGCTCAAGTAAATCTCTTCTTTGATTGATAATGTCATTATATGATGAAAGCTCTTAGTTATGAAATGAACATTTTTGTAACAAAACACTGTGCCACGTGAGACTTTGACTGCTCCATAGAACTTCTACTGCGGTTAGGCAAGACATCTTTTAGGATGCCTTGGGTAAGGCCCTTGCTGGTAATTCTATCCTTTTCTTCATTATTGTATATATTTTTGTGATATTTTTTCTTATAAAAAATTATCTCATATTTTAGATGACAAATGGATACATAAATTAGTAAAATAATAATAACACATTTTTTAAAGTTTTTTTTTTATTGTCATTTTAAAATAATAAAGTATGGCATTATTATTAGTATTGAAAATAAAATTAAAACTTGACTTTGAATATAAAATCCAATAAGAATATTTTTTAGCTCGCTACACAATTATGCTGCCGTGTAAAAATAAGTGGCAATACTATATTTTTTTATTTGCGTATTGACAATTGTTAAAAACATCTATAATATGTCAATCTTTAAGTATTATTTATTATACCTATTTATTATGTTTTTTAAGTTCAGTAATATAATAGGTACTGTAATTTTAAATTTATATAAGCCTAAATTAGGATTTTTTTTTTTTTTTTTTTTTTTTTTTTTTTTTTTTTTTACATTTTAATAGTAATAGGCTCCACTAGATAGAAATTAGAGCATGTTGAATTGAAAAATTAATATAAAAAAAATCTCAAATTTATATGGTAAACTATAGAACATTTGGTCTCAAGTTCCAATTTAGCCTACTACATAAATTAGAGAATCTTTGCTTTTTATTAATTTTACAATTCAATTTCTAATTCAATAACTGATCTCTACCTACAACTTTTTTCCGTTACAAAAAAAGAAGAAAAATATCATATAATAATTATATTTATACAATTTTAAATTTGTAACCTTTAGTAGAGATTTGTTATTATAACACTGTTTCTTTTAAATTATTGAAAAATTTATAGATATAGCAATATATTTTTAAACAGTATTTTGTTTGTCACATTGAAAAAAAAAAACGTTAAAATATGTATTCTATTTGTGAGATTTTTTATGAACCATCATAGCAGATTTGGAAATAAATCCTTTCTGACAAATGTCACAAACATAAGGCCGTTCACCAGTATGAAGTCTGTAGTGAGTTGTTAATGAAGAACGTTGGGTAAAGCCCTGGTCACATATGTCACACTTATAAGGTTTTTCTCCAGTATGTGTTCGGATATGAGATACAAGAAACTCTCGACGACTGAATGCTCTTGAGCATATAGTACACATGAAATTTTTTGTATCCATATGAGTTCTCATATGATTATTTAAATCTTGCTGAGCAACAAAATTTTTACCACAAAAGTCACATAAATATGGTTTAATACCTTGATGACGTCTTAAATGTTCATCTAACGATGCCTGACTAAAGAAAAATTTAGTACAGAATGAACAAGCATGATTTTTTGCTCTTGGTTTACCAGATTTATGTACTAGTTTATGGTTTTGTCTTTCCTCGGCAGTTTGAAATACTTTTGTACAATAATTGCAAGGATAAGTATTATCTTCATTATGAATTCTAATATGAAGCTGAAGTTGTGATTTCTTTATAAATTGCTTATTACAAATACTACAATGAAATGGTTTATGACCTGTATGAGTATGTTCATGAATCTGACAAGATTCTTTAGCATGAAATCCTTTTTTGCAAAACTGGCATGAAAATTCATAATGTGTGCTATGAATTTTTAAATGATTAACCAAATAAGCTTTAACTGGGAATGATTTCTGGCATTCTACGCATGTATAACTTTCATTTGAATTGCAATTTTCATGGATAACTGTTATATGTCTTTTTAATGCTCGTTTTGTTCCTAAACATTTTCCGCATTGATCACATATCCATATTCTGTCCTCGTCATTAGAGGGCTTTTTAACTTTTGAGATTTTGAATTCGTTTCTACTTAAATTCTCAGAAATAAACTTGATTTTATTGTCTGCTAGTATTTGTGTAGAAATCTTTAATTTCATTTCTCCTCTAGTGTCTTGATGATAATCTTCAACTTCTAGTGCATTTGTCAGAGTGGAGGAAGGGGCCAATATATACCTGAAAATCATAGCAATAGTTTTGTTTTACATGTGCTATAATGCTTTAGTGGAAGCGGAAAGAGAAAAGAAGAAAGCTGTTAATTTCAATAATCCATAGTGTAGCCCTTTTCATTAAAGCTGTTATGTTATATCTAATAGCAATACCATCTGCATCATGCCATCTTAAAAATAATATTAATAATAGAATTATTGTTTGTATGTATTAAAAAAAATGTGAAGACAATTTTTTTTTTTTTTTGAAATTTTTTTCATTTATTTTTTAATTTTCACACATCTTACAAAGTTTTTACAGTAACTCTTAAGTAATTCTATACTTTTTAAATTCTTACATATTATTGAAGTAATTAGTACCACATATATTTATAAGTTTTTTTTTTTTTTTTTTTTTTTTTTTTGTTACCTTTTTAACCATTAAATTAAACACAATTGTTACGTACAATGCTAAATTGCTAGGAGCACTACCTTATAAATTTAACCCAATTATGATAAGAGAAATTACATATAAAGAGAAAGGGTGAAAAATAAAAATTAACATTTTCTTATCCCAATAAACCAGCTGGCACTAATATTATGTATTTTATGAATCACTGAAAATTAATGTGTCAGGAGTATCAGTAGTAGTATCACTACACAATACTTCTATATCTGTATCAGAATCTTGAATATCCACATTCACTGATTGTAGAACATTTTGAAATTCAATATCATTATTAAATTGTAATTTTGGATTTTTATGAAGTAACATATGTAAATTAAAATGCTTATTATGATAGAAAAATTTGTCACATACATAACATTGTTTTTTATTATTAATTATTCTTTCAAAAAATGATTTTAAACAATTTCTATGATTTAATTTATGTAAATGTAAGAAATGTTCACTACGAAATTTATTAGAACATGTATCGCATTCATAAATTTTAGGATGATACA
The DNA here is from genome assembly GCA_949318235.1 of Ecdyonurus torrentis. Lineage (NCBI taxonomy): Eukaryota > Metazoa > Arthropoda > Insecta > Ephemeroptera > Heptageniidae > Ecdyonurus > Ecdyonurus torrentis. The sequence continues at coordinate 37,168,988 of OX439132.1, read as the reverse complement.
ATGTAATATGCAAGTTTGTTAATTCTAGTGTTCTAAACATTACTTCACAAAATACACATTCATATAGAGTGTTTGGATCATCAGATTCACTATCAGAGTCGGAATTGAATTTGTTGTCAATAACATACTCATTTGACATACGTTTGGTTGTGGTATCGTCTCTCATTAGTCCATCTATTTCTGTGTCAACTGTCACCCTGTAAAGACACATCCACCACTTAATTCATGTTGTGTTATTTAAATAGTATGAACCCAAGCATATTATAAGCAAGCTGGATAAGGTAGGGAGATAGGTAGGTGTTTGCATTTTTTTTCTGAAACTTTTTTTTTTTTTTTTTTTTTTTTTTTTTTACTGAAAAAGTTTATGAATTGATATATTCTACAAAAGAGGAGATATATAGATGATTTAACTTTTCAGTGCAAATAATATTAGATTAATATTAATTAATATTAGCTTTATAATGATAAAAATATGTATTAATTTTGCAAGGTGTTATTATTAAGCATAAGTTAACTCTGGCTTAAGCAGTCAATTAAATATCCTAACCTAAATTTACAATAAATAAAGACTTAATTTTTACACTTAAATTAGAGTGAAATAATAATAATAATTAAACAATAATAGAACTGAAACATTAAAAATGAATTTAAACAAAATTTAAAAAAACAAAATGCTTATTTTTCAAGTAAAAGTAAATTAATTGTGCAGGGACCAATTTTTTTATAGCAAGACCCATACTTTTGGTCTGAAGAGAAAAATTAAGACGAACTTTATAGGTCAACGCATTTTTTTCCCAATGTTATTGCAACAAAATTTATATTCACGTGTAATTAAGACATTACTCAAGTTTTTTTTTTTATTATTATTATTTATTATTATTTTTTTTTAGGCTGTGAAAAAACTATATTTTGCCATTCTCAAGAAAATTTATAATTTACAGAATATTTTAAAACTTTCTTCTCATTTCTATTTACACTTATTATTATTTTAATAATTAAAATTTACAACAGATTAACTTAAAACTCTTAATTAGTTTCTACATTTGAAGGCACAGATTTATTTAATGTTTCTGGATGTACTTTAGCTTTATGTTCAAGCAATAAATTTTCAGTAAAATAACTTCTACCACATAATTCACATTTAAATAATTGTACTTTATCAGAATGGAATTCAATAATATGATATCTTAAATCTTTTTGATGAAAATAAGCTAATCCACAATGTTCACAAATATGTGATTTAATACCAGAATGAACGATCATATGTTTTTTTAATAATTCAGGTCTACTAAAATCTTTTTCACATAAAGTACATGAATATTCCTTTGTATGTACAGCCATGTGTGATTTTAATTCTTTTGTTCTAGGGAATGTTTTACTACACACAACACAACTTAATTTTTTTCCATCATGAGTTCTTTTATGATCAGTTAATGAATGTTGATTTTTATATTTTTTATGACAAACGTCACACTCAAAATCTAAAGAAGTAGCATGCGTGTTTAAATGTTCTTTTAAAAGTTTTTCCGAGGTGAAACATTTCAGACACATATGACATGAGAATGGTTTTTCACCTGTATGCCTTCTCTCATGAGCTTCTAACACTTTTTTACCCATAAATCCTTTACCACAGTAACCACAAACATGAAGGAATGAATTATTATGATAATAACTAATATGTGCATTTAAAATACTTTGTGTAACAAACGATTTATCACATTGATTACACGGAAATGGTCTTTCCATTAAATGTATAGCCATTTTATGTTGTTTTAATACATATGAATTTTTTAATACCCTGTGACATATGTCACAAGTTGCTGTTTTCTTAACTCTTTTTTTCTTAGTTTTATCTCCATCTGGATGTTGTCTTAATATATGACCATCTAAACCAACTTCAGATGCAAATGATTTTTTACAAATTGAACATGTAAGTTTTTCTGAATGGTAATCTTTCATATGTTTACATAACATTTTATTATTTTCTAGTATATTATTGCAATATTTGCATGATATTTCAGTATTAACTAATTCTTTATCTCCAACACTGTAGTTGTCATCATCAGAGATGATTTGTTCTTCTTTGATTTTAAAATCTTCAACAAATATTGTTGATTCTTCTTTGAGTAGCCTGAAAAACATAAACCAAATTTGATTTTGTCATGTGGTTTGATATTTAAAGAACAAAATATAAATCAAGTAAATTATAAGATTAAAAAAATATATATATACACCTACAAATATATAATTAAATTACATATTCTTGCATAAAAAAGTTGAATGCAATTATTTTCATACGTAAAATTAAGATGAATTTAAAAATTAAGTACCAATTATATAAGTCTAATTATAATATTTATTAGAAATATTGTATTAAAAATAACATATATACAAATGTAACATAGAGAGATTAGAGCATAAATTGTTGCCATGCTTTAATCTCACTATTCTGTGTGCACTATATTTCTCTCTCTCTCTTTTTTAAATAGGGTTAACCGTTTTTTTTTTTTTTTTTTCCCTCATAAATTAGATTTATTACAATAGATAAGATATGATAAAATGTAGATCTGAATTTTATTTTAATAAATTTATATTCAATCAAACTTGTAAAAAATTATTGGCCTATTTAATTTTTGTTTCAGATTTGTATAATTAATTAGGAAAAGCTAAGCCATTTTGGTTTGAATGTGTAATCAAAGGAAGGATAGGAGAAACCAACAAGCGGTTTACCAAGATGAGGCTTAGTGAAAGTCTTGATGGCACAAATATTTACAATTTTAATTACTAAGATGTTTCAAGGGCAACAGCCCTCTTCTTCAGTTGCTTAAAGTATAGTATGACTATACTCTAAGCAAAGTAAACTTGTAAATATTTGTGTAACCTGTGTGCCATCAAGACTTTCATCAAGCAACAGACCTCATCGCGGTAAGTCACTTGTTGGTTTCTCCTATCCTTTCTTTGATTACACATTTAGTTTCAGATTTACACTTTAAACTTATTTCTGTGGATTTTGTGGTCGTTTTACATATAATTCAGGATGTTTTAATAATTTATGTTGAGTGAGTAAATATTCTGTAAAATATTTTTTACTGCAAATACTACATTCAAATAGAATACATTTCTCCGAATGAAATAAAATCAAATGATATCTTAAATCTTTTTTATGGAAATAAGCAAGTCCACAATGTTCACAAACATGTGATTTAATACCAGAATGAATCATGACATGTTTTTCAATTAATTTTTTAGTACTAAAATCCTTTGAACATATTTCACAAGTATATTCCTTTGAATGAGTAGCAATGTGTAAATTTAATATATATCTAGATTTGAATGATTTTCCACAAACAACACAAGAAAATTTTCTGTCATCATTATGACTTATTTTATGTTTTCTTAATATACCAGCATTTTTGTATTTATTATGACAAATTTCACATTCAAAATCTAATGATGATGAATGTGTATTATTTAAGTGATCTTTTAATGTTTTACGTGCTCGGAATCCCTTATTACAAAGATGACATATGAAAGGTCTCTCTCCGGTATGTTTTCTCTCATGAGTATCTAACTGAGTTTTACCCATAAAACTCTCACCACAAAAGTGACATACATAAGTCAATGACTTTTCATGAAATAACTTTATATGTGCTTTAAGTGGATACTCTAGGACAAATGTTTTATCGCATTGGGTACACGCAAATGGTCTTTCATTCCAATGTTTTGCTTTTTTATGTTGTATTAAACATCTAGCAAGGAAAAGTTTATTACAAATGTCACAAAGAGCTTTTTCTTTTTTACTTGATACTCCATTCATTTCTTTTTTTGTTCTCTTTTTCTTTTTTATTCTTGAATGTTCAATTTTATGTTTTGCTAATGATTTTTCTGTCTTGCATTTTTTTTCACAAATTGAACATATAAATGCTTCAGGATGTATTGTTCTTATGTGTTTCCTTAATGCATCTTGCCTATAAAATTCTTCAATACAATATTTGCATTTAAAATTGAATTCATTTTCATCTATATTGGAGTTATCCTCATGTAGTTCTGGTTCTTCTTTGATAAATACTTCTGGCTCAAATATTTCTTCTTTTATTTTCTCATTGTTCCTGAAAAATACACCAAGTTGATTTATTAATCTGAATTTAAATGAAACATTAATATTGTACTTTCAATAAAACAGAAACTAAATTTATAAAACTAAAATACTTTCTAATTTAATTATACAAAAAAGAAATTATAAAATATAATTGCAATAATTAATTTTGTGCTTCAAATATTTCTGGATGTTTCTGTAATTTATGTTCAATGAGTAAATTTTCAGTAAAATATTTTTTATTACAATTATTACATTCATATAATATACATTTGTCAGCGTGAAAATGTATTAAATGATATTTTAAATCTTTTCTATGAAAGTAAGCCAGTCCGCAATGTTCACACACATTTGATTTTACCCCAGAATGTGTCAATAAATGTCTCTTTAATAAATTCATAGTACTGAAATCTTTAGAACAAGTATCACAAGTAAATTCTTTTGAATGTATAGCTAAATGTGATTTTAAAGTTTGTTTGGTTTTAAATGATTGTCCACAGACTATACAAGAAAATTTTCTATCTTCATCTGTATGTCTTGATTTATGTATTCGTAAAGAATATTGATTTTTACATTTTTTCTGACATATATCACATTCATAATTAGATGATGTATGTCGTTTAATATGTAATTTTAAACTTCTATTGGATGGAAAACCTTTCTCGCAAATATTACAAGTAAAAGGTTTTTCATCGATATGATTTCCTTCGTGGGTTTTAAGACCTTCTGTATCTCTACAACCTTTACCACAAAAACGACAAACAAATGGAAATACATTATTGTGAACTTGACTAATATGTGAATTCAATAGACATTCTTTCACATAAGATTTATTACATAGTGAACAAGAAAATGGTTTAACATCCGAATGCATATTTTTTTTATGTAATAATAAAGATACAGCAAGTACAACTTTATTGCAGATTTCACAAGTAGCTTTTTCTGTTCTATAAGAAACACCATTCATTTCTTTTCTAGATCTTCTTTTTCTTTTTGGTGGTTTAGAATGTTTTAGTGTATGTCTTTGTAATGATTTCTCAGATTTACATTGTGTGCTACATATAACACATATAAGTTTTTCTGAATGATTTCTTCTTATATGACCTGATAAATTATCTTTACCAGGAAATGTTTTATTACAATAATTGCATTCAAATTGAATTTTTTCTTCAATGTAGTTTTCATATGTAATTGGCTCAATCTTGATTTCAATGTCTGGTTCGACCACAATCACTTCTTCGTTTATTTCATGCCTGAAAAAAACATACCAAGTTGCTATGTTAATTTATCTGTATAATATAAGATATAATATTTTAAATTTATATCACTGAGTTCTGAGTTTACTTCATAGCCTTAACTAATTATTTTCTTCATTAGGCTATATATTATCAATATTATTTTATATAGGTTGCTTTTTAAATGTATAAATGCATAATTTTCTCTGCATTTTTTTAAAGAATATTTTATATAATATTCTTGTATTTTATTTTTCAGTTAGAAGCATGGTAGTTTTTTTTTAATAATTATTTAAAAACAGACTATTTTTAAATATTCTCTCATATGTAGTCAACACAGTATGTATAGGATACGCTACTTTTTTTTTTTTTTTTTTTTTTTTTTTTTTTAATACTTTACTACTTTTTGTGTGTGTGGCAATGAAATATCTGTATTTTGCATGTCAATGTTGTTCAAACAATATGTGTATTTTTTTTTGTCACAGGAAGCAAAATGTCTATCTTGTTATTTGTCATGCGTAGCAATAAGTGTATCTTTTTTTCTTTTTTTTTTTTTTTTTTTTCACGCACAGCAAAAATATGTAAGTTGTTTCCAAACATTATGTATATGGTGTTTGACTTACACATTGCTTTGCGTGACAAAAAACGAGACACACATTTTGCTACACATGTCTAATAATGAGATATTTTATAATAATATAATATAATGTTTATTGTTTGCAACAATAAACAACATTGATGTGTACTTTTAAATTACCAATAATAATAATAAGTTTCAGTGTGAAATTTGTCAAAATTTTATAGCCTTAGTCTCTAAATCTCTAGACACAAAAGTGACTTATTAAGAGTTTTATTATGTATAAGAGGGAAAAAAAATGCAGTTGTTGTGCAGATTTCTTTGATGTTTCATGTTTTGCCAGGTATTGTTTTCAACAAATTGAACAAATTTAATTTATTTTTTTTTATTTGTTAGTACATTTTTCTTTTATAAAAAATGTAATGACAAAAAATTTACAATTAACTTCTTCATCTCTGCAATTCAAATGAGCTGTGGCCAGTGGCTCTCCTTTTTGCATATTTCATAGGCCAGTGTTTTTAAAGGCTCTTATTTTGATGTTTATTTGCGTGTTTGCATAGTCACTTTTGCATCATCATTGATCAGAAACATTATTTATTGAATATTTACACATACAAAAAGTATATATAGGATAAAAAAAAAAAACTATTTAGCAATGTTAAATAGTTCTGGGTGTTTCTTTAGTTTATGGTTTATAAGATTGTTGTCATTAAAATACTTCTTATTACAAATATTGCATTCAAATAATTCATATTTCTCAGGATGGAAAAGCATCAAGTGGTAGTTTAAATCTTTTTTATGGAAATAAGAAAGTCCGCAATGCTCACAATAATGTGATTTAATACCCGAGTGAATCATCATATGATTTTCTATTAATTGTTTTCTTGCAAAATCTTTTGAACAAATATCACAATTATATTCTCTTGAATGTGTAGCTACATGTGAGTTTAGAGTTTGTCTACATTTAAATGATTTGTTACATACAATACAAGAAAATTTGTTTTCTGCATTATGTTTCTTTAAATGACTACGTAAATACTTAATAGTTTTTAATTTCTTATGACAAATTGAACAGTCATAAACTGATGTACTATGTGAGTCATTATGTTTTTTTAAGTTTCCTGCTGATGTAAAACGTTTATTGCAAATAGGACAAGCAAATGGTCTTTCTCCTGTATGATACCTTTCATGATTTTCTAACATTGTTTTACAAGTAAATCCTTTGCCACAAAAGCGACAAATATTAGGAAATGAATTTTCATGGAATTCCTTGACATGCTTATTTAATAAACACTCTTTAATAAATGATTTGTCACATTGTGAACAAGGAAATGGCCTCTCACTAGAATGAATTAACAATTTGTGTGTTTCTAATGATGTTCTTCTGAATACTTTGTTACAAATGTCACAAGTTGCTAACTCCTTTCTATAAGATACTCCATTCATTTCTTTTTTTGTTCTTTTTTTTCTCTTCTGAGGTTCTAAATGACTCTCTTCGTGTTTATTTTTAAGTCTCTCGGTCCAAAATTTTTTCCCACAAACTGAACATGGCATTGCAGTTTCTGGATGCATACGTTTAATGTGTGCCTTCAATGCACGAATAGTGTAAATACTTTTGCCACAGTATTTGCAACTTGTTTTCAAATCTTCTATTTCTTCTTCTGCACTGTTGTATTCTAGTAGACGTGGTTCCAATTTAATTTCTACCATATCAGGTTCTTCTTTAATGTTTTCAAGCCTGAAAAACACATTAAAATTGTTTGTAATGCTTTAAAATGCAATGTGATTTTATCATTATTATAATATAATTAAAGTTACAACAACTCAATTTAATGTGCTCTAATTGTGTTATGTACTATTTTCTTAATTTGGGTTTCTTATTATAATTAGGCTATTCTTTTAAAATTTATTTAGGCCCAATATTATTATTATTTTTTTTTTTGCTAAATATATTTCCACTGTTAACAACACTGTTATTATATCATTTATGCAACAGTAAAATTAAGTTGTTCTATGTACTAAAAATGCCTGAGAAAGTATTCACCATAAAACAATTCTTCTATTTATTTTAAATACCATCAGCGCCTAATTCTTGTATAAAAAAAAATAATGAAACTTCAATTTTTACCAATAATAATAAAAATATTACGCCAGCAATGGAACAAAATGTACAATTATATTTCAAAAATAAATGATAAAATAACTGACATAAATTTGTTACTATAACGTTAATTAATATATAGCCTATATATTTATTTATTAAACACCAAGGTGTACTTATACATATATAGGTCTACATTTTTGCATATTGACTTAATGATAGGGTCCGAGATGGACAATGAAGTAAGTGGTACCTAGTACATAGGCCACTACATAATACACATACACATTTATCATTACACTCGTGATATTCTTTAATTTGACAGATTACATGGTGGAAACCATGCACCGCATAACGGGTAAAAACATGCCTGTCCGATTAATTAATATAAGTATGTATTAACTTTTGAATTAGACAAATATGCAATTCAAAACTTAATAATTTTTATATAATAGGCCTAAGGTATAGGAATGTATCTTTGGTAAAATTTAATGGAACAAAATAATAATCAAAATGAAAAATTAAAACAAAAATACAGGTTTAATTATTTTTATTATCATTGTTAAGATTGGCCAATTTAGTAGTAGTTTAAGTGCTCCTGATTTAAAGATGCATAATATAGTAAGATAAGATACAGTATAAGCTATATTAAAGAGAGGAAATGGCAAGAGTTGAGTTAGCTTGTCTAAAATATTTCTGGGTGCTTTTTCATTTTATGATTAATAAGAAAATGTTCAGCAAAATATTTACGATTGCAAATATTGCATTCAAATAATTCATATTTCTCTGGATGGAAAAGAATCAAATGATAATTCAAATCTTTTCTATGAAAATAAGCAAGTCCACAATGCTCACAATAATGAGATTTAATGCCAGAGTGAATAATCATGTGTTTTTCTATTAAAGGTTTTGATGTAAAATCCTTTGAACAGATACCACAAGTGTATTCTTTTGAATGAGTACGTAAATGACATTTTAGAACATGTTTGTTTCTTAACGATTTTCCACACACAATACAAGGGAATTTTTTTCCACTTGATTCTTTATTGTGCTTTTTTTTATGGTCAATTAAGTAATTACGACATTTAAATTTATTATGACAAATATCACATTCATAAATTTGTGGATTATGTGTTTTTATATGCTTATTAAAGTTAAATTTTGATGCAAAACCTTTGTTGCAGATATGACAAACAAATGGTCTATCTCCTGTATGATATCTCTCATGAATTTCTAATAAAGCATTACAACGAAATCCTTTGCCACAGAAACGACAGATGTGAGAAAATGAGTTTTCGTGACTTTCTTTGATATGTTTTTTCAATATATATTCTTCAATAAAAGATTTGTCACATTGTGAACAAGGAAATGGTCTCTCACTAGAATGAAGTAATTTTATGTGTGTAGCTAAAGACCGTTTCCTCATTACTTTGTTACAAATGTCACAAGTAGCTAACTCTTTCATATATGATACTCCATTCATTTCCTTTTTAGTTCTTTTCTTTCTAATTTGAACCTTTGAATGATTACGTTCATGAGAAACTTTAAGTCTTTCTATCCAAAATCTTTTCCCACAAAATGAACATGCCATTGCAGTTTCTGGGTGATTTCTTCTTAAATGACCATCTAATGTGCTTTTGGATTTGAAATCTTTGCCACAGCATTTGCATCGTAATTCATATTCTTCTTTTTCTTTTTGTTCTTGTTCTGGTGGTTCTTCTTTAATATCTAGTTTTTCAGGTTCTTCTTTAATGCTCTCAAGCCTGAAAAACACATTGAGTCTTTGTGTTATTCCTTCAATTTTCAATATTAAAATTAAAACTAGTCAAATTTGGACAATTATTACCATGATAATGATAACTGTAGCATTAAAGTTTCTGTTATTATTAGAGAAAGTTTTTGGTTATATGGATATTAATTGGTTAGTGTTCATTGTAAATAGTAAGTTAATAAAACATCAACGTTAATGTAGGATTGCCCACTAAATAATTAGAATATAAGAATTAAGTATGAGTAACATACCCTTGTTATCAATTTTTAATTTTTTTTTCACTCTTTATTATTATTGTTTACATCTAATTATTTATTCCTTCTTTGTATATTGACTGATAAAGGAACAACTGTTTTGAAGCTGACTATAAGCAATTTCGTTCATATCCGCTTCCGTTTCGACTTACTGCGCATGCGTAGTAAGGAGAAACGGAAGCGGATGTGACCGAAATCGCTTATAGTCGGCCTTAAAACTGTTGTTCCTTTATTAGTCAATAAAAGAGAAGAAGTTATTGCTTCAGTTAAAAGATACAGAATAAATGTTAATAAAATTACTTTTTATTTTCCTAAAATATTCTGATTCAAAACATTATTATTTTTTATTCTTAATGTTTTTCATTTTTGGTGGTTACTATAGATCATTATATATATTATATATATATATTAATATTCGACTTTTGATTATTTTATGAAATGAAATAATAGTTTGTTTTTTTAAGTTTGCTATAAAAATAAAGACATTTTATATTGATCTAATTATGGTTTGTTTTTTATTGTTTTTTTTTTTTATTTATTTTGTGATATTTTATACAAATAATAATATTATTGTACCGAAACGCGTTGTGAAATTTCAATTTTTGTCCCAACGCATTGAGAACAATTTTGCATGTTCCTAACGCGTCATAAGATTTCAAATTTGATCCCGTCGCGTTGAAAAATTTCGACATGATCTCAACGCGTTGGGATTAAATTTACCATGCTCCCAACACGAATTTCGCATTACGAAGCCTCATACGTGGTCCCAAGACGTTTGGACCATATTTTCCGCTTCCGGAGCGAATTCGCTTCTGGAAGCTAACATATATATGTTGGCAACCATTGCCGAATTCACTCATTGGCCGAAATAGGCGACCACGTCGCAGCGTGGCAATGCAATTTTGCCAAGATCCGAAATTCAGCACTTGTGCATCGTAATGTTGACCATGGACAAATTTTTTTGTCAAATTTAATAAGAAATCATTTTTATAAATTTATAAATATTTTAATTAACTGAAAACCATAATATAAAATGATGTGTTATAATAATAAAAACATATATATGATATTACTGTATTCATACTTATACCGAATATCATAACCTGCGTATTAAACATTTTGACCACGCTGCAGCGTGGCAATTATCAAAAACCACTCCACGAACTGGCTAAAATGTATTTGCCAAAAATTTGGCATTTGTTAAAAACCATTCCGCAACGTGGTCAAAATTACGATGCATTTCGGATCTTGGCAAAAATGCATTGCCACGCCGCGACGTGGTCACTTATTTCGGCCAATGAGCGAATTCGGCAATGGTTGCCAACACACACACACACACACACACACACACACACACACATATATATATATATATATATATATATATATATATATATATATATATATATATATATATATATATAATATATATATATCATAATGTATAGGATATTATAGGCTATATATATTTGTGAAATAAGATATAAAACTGAAGAAAAATAAACGCATTCCATTTCTGTTATGGTACCTATTTATTTATTCAGAATATACTTTAAAAAAAAAAAAAAAAAAAAACATTTGTTGTAATGGTTGCTTGTGGGTAAATTCATTACCTACTCGCAAGCTTACTTTAACTTAAGTATAATCATAGCATACATGTTTTTGTATAAAAAATAAAAATCAATTCAATTAAAATCATGAAATCAGAAATAAAAGCTTTTTTGGTTGAAATGTATAATCAGAGCAAAGAATAGGAAAACAATGAAGTGCATAGTCAAATTCACATTGATTAAGAACTTTTCAGGGCTTCAGTTCATAAGAGAACTGTCTTAGATATATTACATTTTAAATAACTGAAGAAGAGGACTGTCACACTGGAAACATTTTAACTGATGTAAATTTAATATTTGTGAAAGACTGTACTATGAAGATTTTCATCTCTATAGCTACAGATGTCATCATATATGGTTAGGCACTTCTTGGTTTTCCTATTTTCTTACTTTGATAATATATAGGTATATATAATGAAAGTTATTGAAAAAAGAAATAGCAATACAAAATTGCAATAGTAATTTATACACATACATACAATATTCTTAACTCAGTCTCCTACTAATTTTCAATTATTTTAGCTCCTTGCTCAAATAAGCTTGTAATACAGCACCATTAGCTAGTAAAAAATAATAACAGGCTATAATAGTGCTCTAATTCTCTCAAACTATTTTCTTTCCTTTTATATTAGTATCATTAACCGCGATGGTTTTTTCTTATATTATATAATAATAATAATAAAAACGCGCTAACTTTTCTCAAATATTTCTGGGTGCTTCTTTATTTTATGATTAATAAGAAAATGTTCAGCAAAATATTTACAATTGCAAATATTACATTCAAACAATTTAAATTTCTCTGGATGGAAAAGAATCAAATGATAGTTCAAATCTTTCTTATGAAAATAAGCAAGTCCGCAATGCTCACAATAATGGGATTTAATACCAGAGTGAACCATCATGTGTTTTTCTATTAAATGTTTCCAAGCAAAATCCTTTGAACAGATATCACAAGTAAATTCTTTTGAATGAGTAGCAATGTGTTTTTTTAGAATATAATTCGCTTTGAATGATTTTCCACACACAATACAAGGAAACATTTTTTCTCTTGCTTCTTTATTGTGCTTTTTGTTATGCTGAGTTAAGTTATTATAAAGTTTAAATTTAATATGACAAATATCACATTCATGGAATTCTGAACTATGTGTTTGTAAATGATTTTTAAGTTTAGATTTTTCTACAAAACCTTTGTTGCAGATATGACAAACAAATGGTCTATCTCCTGTATGATATCTCTCATGAGTTTCTAATGAAGTTTTACAAGAAAATCCTTTGCCACAAAACGGACAGATATGAGAAAAATAATTTTCATGCCTTACTTTGATATGTTTTTTTAACATATGTTCCTTAATAAAAGATCTGTCACATTGTGAACAAGAAAATGGCTTCTTAGTGAAATGCATTGTTGGTATGTGTGTAGCTAATGACAGTTTCCTAAATACTTTATTACAAAAGTCACAAGTGGCTAATGCTTTTTTATAAGCTTCTCCTCTTGTGTCTTTTTTAATTCTCTTCTTTCTAGATTGAACTTTGGTATGATTACGTTCATGAGAAACTTTAAGTCTTTCTATCCAAAATCTTTTCCCACAAAATGAACATGGCATTCCGGTCTCCGGGTGTTTTCTTCTTATGTGCCCATGTAATGATTCTTTTAAATTGTAATTTTTGCCACAGATTTTGCATCGTAATTCATCTTCTTCTTTATCTTCTTGTTCTGGTGGAAGAGGTTCTTCTTTAATATCTAGCATTTCAGCTTCTTCTTTAATGCTCTCAAGCCTGAAAAACACATTGATTTTGTTTTTGTAATGCCTTCAGTGTTAAATAATAGCATTAAAAATTGTAAAATTTAGTCAACTAATACCATGATAAGAATAATAACACTCAAATGATATATTTTACTATAACAGCAAGTTTAAAGAAAGTTTGTGTTTATATGGATAGAAATTGGTTTGTGTTTATTGTAAGTATTATCTAATAAAATTTTTAAGAAAATTTAGGATTGCCCAATAAATAATTAGATTATAATTATGTAGTATGAGCTGCTAGCATATACCATTGTGTTTTTTTAGTTAAGGTTTGGCCCTTGGTTGTTTGTTTTTGTGTATCCCATTTCTGTGATTGTATTATGTCGGATATGCATATGGTTTTATACACAAATCAATTCAAGTAAATCATGAATATCAGAAATAAAAACTAATTTGATTGAAATGTATTCTTCTCATAAGAAAACATTTAAGCATTTTTTCACAATAAAGTCCGTACCTAGGTGAAGATCTCACACAGTCAACACAAATATTTACATTGTTTAAGATCTTTATGAGGGTTTGAGTTCATTAGATAATTATAATTGTGGTTAGCGTCTTACTGTAAAGAAGAAGAAAAAATAGAGTGTAAGAGAGAGGGAGAGAGAGAGAGAGAGACGAGAGAGAGAGAGAGAGAGAGAGAGAGAGAGAGAGAGAGAGAGAGAGAGAGAGAGAGAGAGAGAGAGAGAGAGAGAGAGAGAGAGAGAGAGAGACAGAGAGAGCTAAATTGTCTCAAATATTTCTGGGTGCTTTTTTATTTTATGATTGATGAGAATATTTTCTAACAAATATTTTCTATCGCAAACATTACATTCAAACAATTCATATTTCTCAGGATGGAAAAGAATAGAATGATAGTTCAAATCTTTCTTGTGAAAATAAGAAAGTTTGCAATGCTCACAATGATGGGATTTAATGCCTGAGTGAATCATCATATGACTTTCTATTAATTTTTTTGAAGTAAAATCCTTTGAACAGATATCACAAGTAAATTCTTTCAAATGAGTAGCAATGTGATCTTTTAGAATTCTTTTGGTTTTTAACAATTTTCCACACACAATACAAGGAAACATTGTTTCTCTTGCTTCTTTATTGTGCTTTTTTTTATGGCGCATTAAGTAATTACGACATTTAAATTTATTATGACAAATATCACATTCATAAAATTCTGGGTTATGTGTTATTAAATGTTTTGCATGGACAATTTTTGATGCAAACCCAGTGTTGCAGATATGACAAACAAATGGCTTATCTCCTGTATGATATCTCTCATGAGTTTCTAATGTAAATTTACAAGGAAATCCTTTGCCACAGAAACGACAGATGTTAGGAAATGAATTCTCATGCTTTTCTTTGATATGTTTTTTTAACATATATTCTTTGATAAAAGATCTGTCACATTGTGAGCAAGGAAATGGCCTCTCACTGAAATGTTTTGTTTCTATGTGTAAAGCTAAATGCCTTTTCCTGAATATTTTATTACAAAAGTCACACGTGGCTAATGCTTTTCTAGAAGATACTCCATTCATGTTCTTTCTTGCTCTTTTTCTAAAAGTTTGAACCTTTGAATGATTACGTTCATGTGAATTTTTAAGTCTTTCTGACAAAAATCTTTTTCCGCAAAATAAACATGCCATTGCAGTTTCTGGGTGTTTACTTCTTAGGTGCGCATCTAATGTGCTTTTGGATTTGTAATATTTGCCACAGCATTTGCATCGTAATTTATAGTTTTCTTTTTGTGTATCTCCTTTCTCTGGTGGAAGTGGTTCTTCTTTAATATCTAGCATTTCAGCTTCTTCTTTAATGCTCTCAAGCCTGAAAAACACATTGATATTTTTTTTGTAATGCCTTCAGTGGTAAATAAAAGAAATAAAAATTGTAAAATTTAGTCAACTGTTACCATGATAACAATAATAACACTCTAACAAAATATTTTACTATAACAACAAGTTTAAAGAAATTTAGTGTTTATATGGATTCAAATTGGTTTGTGTAATAACTGTATTGTAAATATTATCTAATAAAATTTTAAAGTAAATTTTAGATGGATTGATAATTAGATCATATCGATCTTGTTGCGAACAAATTGTCTATCTTGTTTTTGGTCATGGGTAGCAAACTGTCTATCTCTTATTTAGTCACGCAAAGCACAATGTCTATCTCGAGCACCATATGCATTACGTTCGGGAACGAGATAGACATTTTGCTTACTGTGACAAAAAACAAGATAGACATTTTGCCTCATGTGACTAAATATGAGAAAGACATTTTTGGTTTGTAACAAGATCAATATGTAGTATGAGCTGCTAGCACATTGGGCCTTGGTTGTTTGTTTCTGTGTTCGTCCTCCGCTTTCCTAACTTATCAAATTTACATATTCTTTTATTTAATGCTTTATGAAGAAAACAAAGTTATTGATCCAGTTTAAAAACCATAAAAGAACCATAATAATTAAAGTCTTTGGACTTGGAAATATTCTAATTTATGACTTTTGTTTTATTATTTACCTTTTTTTTTTTTTTTTAATATTATTAAATCATAGAAAAATAAATGCATCCCATTTCTGTGATTGTATATTGTCCAATATGCATATGCTTTTATAGAAAAATCAATTCAAGTAAATCATGATTACCAGAAATAAGAACTAATTTGATTGAAAATTAAATAAGTATAGAATAGAACGAGAGAAATTAGAGCACCGTGTATTGAAAATTAATGCAAAGCGAAATTCTCTAATTTTGATAGTTTTAATGGGACAGGGACTGAAAACAATTCACAAGTCGTAGCTAGGACGTATTTTTATATGAAAAGAATTTAGAAGGATGGGTTATTCTGTGCAAAGAATAACCCATCCATTTAAATTCTTTTCATATAAAAATACGTCCTAGACGACTAGTGAATTGTTTTGAGTCCCTGTCCCATTAAAACTATCAAAATTAGAGAATTTCGCTTTGCATTAATTTTCAATACACGGTGCTCTAATTTCTCTCGTTCTATTCTATCCTTTTTTTTAATTATCATTAACCGCGATGGTTTTTTCACATATTTAATTTGCTTGAAATGTATTCTTCTCATAGGAAACATTTAAGCACTTTATCACAATAAAGTCCGTACCTAGGTGAAGATCTCACACAGTCAACACAAATATTTACATTCTTTAAGACCTTGTGAGGGGTTGAGTTCATTAGATAACTGTATTAGTTTCAACACTAAGCAATTTAAAAAAAATTAAAAAAATAAAAATAAAAAAACTTTACTTTTTATTATTGAGGTTTTTGCCTATTTCTGTAAAAAAGAAGGAAAAATAGAGAATGAGAGAAAGAGAGAGAGAGAGAGAGAGAGAGAGAGAGAGAGAGAGAGAGAGAGAGAGAGAGCTAACTCGTCTCAAATATTTCTGGGTGCTTTTTTATTTTATGATTGATGAGAATATTTTCAGACAAATATTTTCTATTGCAAATATTACATTCAAACAAGTTATATTTCTCTGGATGGAAAAGAATAGCATGATAGTTTAAATCTTTCTTATGAAAATAAGCAAGTCCGCAATGCTCACAGTAATGGGATTTGATGCCTGAGTGAATCATCATGTGTTTTTCAATTAAATGTTTCCAAGCAAAATCCTTGGAACAAATGTCACAAGTAAATTCTTTTGAATGAGTAGCAATGTGTTGTTTTAGAACTACTTTGTTTTTTAACAATTTTCCACACACAATACAAGGAAACATTGTTTCTCTTTCTTCTTTATTGTGCTTTTTTTTATGGCGCATTAAGTAATTACGACATTTAAATTTATTATGACAAATATCACATTCATAAAATTCTGGGTTATGTGTTATTAAATGTTTTTCATGGTTAAATTTTGATGCAAACCCTGTGTTGCAGATATGACAAACAAATGGTTTATCTCCTGTATGATATCTCTCATGAATTTTTAAAGAAAATTTACATTTAAATCCTTTGCCACAGAAACGACAGATGTTAGGAAATGAATTCTCATGCTTTTGTTTGATATGTCTTTTCAACATATGTTCTTTGATAAAAGATCTGTCACATTGTGAGCAAGGAAATGGCCTCTCACTGAAATGTTTTGTTTGTATGTGTATAGCTAAAGACACTTTCCTGAATACTTTATTACAAAAGTCACACGTGGCTAACTTTTTTCTATAAGCCATTTCCTTTTCTGTTCCTTTTCTAATTTTAACCTTTGAATGATTACGCTCATGTGAAATTTTAAGTTTTTCTATCCAAAATCTTTTTCCACAAAATGAACATGCCATTGCAGTTTCTGGGTGTTTACTTCTTATATGCCCATCTAATGATTTTTTTAATTTGAAATCTTTGCCACAGTATTTGCATCGTAATTCATATTCTTTGTTTTGTTTATCTTCTTTTTCAGGTAGATCAAGTGGTTCTTCTTTAATATCTAGGGTTTCAGCTTCTTCTTTAATGCCTTCAAGCCTGAAAAACACATGGAATTTGTTTTTGTAATGCCTTCAGTGTTAAATCGTATAATTAAAAACAGTCAAATTGGTCAACTATAACTCTAGCATTAATTTTTCTACTTATAACAAGTTTCGAGAAAGTTTGTGTTTATATGTATACAAATTGGTTTCTGTTTATTGTAAATATATTTAATAACATTTTAAAGTTAATTTAGTATTGCCCTCTCCAAATATTTATAGTAAATAATACAGTAGTATTATATTGTAATGTAGTATAATTATACAATAATACCTATATAGAGCCCAATTGTCTGCTAGAACATACAGTACACTCATTTTTGGAGTTTAAGTTTGGCTTTGAATGTTCGTTTAAACTTTTGTCTCCTCCTGGTTTTCCTAATTTTTCCACCTCATTTATTTATTTAATTCTTTTACATTTGTGGAAAATAAAGTTATTGATCCATAAAATAAATATTAATATTTTTCCTTTCTTTATTATTTGGAAGATTTTTGACTTGGAAATATTCCAATCTAAAACTTTTTATTATTTTTAATATCATTTTTATATATCATCGGCTTGGAATGCTTTTGTTGTACATGCAAAAAAAAAAAAAAAAAAAAAAAAAAAAAAAAAAAAAAGTCACAGGAAACTAAGACTTAGTGAATACCGGCTTACATATAGCACACAAATAAAAATTCCGATTTTTTTTTATATGACAAAAGTATTTCAAGCCAACAATTAGTGTTAATAATTTATTTATTGATTTCATTTAAAAAAAAATTTAAAAAAAAAAAACTATTATAGAAAAATAAATGCATCCCATTTCTGTGATTTACTATACTAAAGTTTTTTCCAAATTTGATTTATTATGCATAAATGTCTTTATACAAAAAATATTCCAGTTAATCATAAATACCAATCATAAAAACTATTGTGGTTTAAATTTATTCTTATAGGAAAGAATAGGAAAACATATTGGCGCCTTAAATCAATATACTACGTACCAATGGGTGAGATCTCACAGAGTCAACTTGAGTATTTACATTGATTAATACTGTATGGCAATTTGAGTATACTAGATAACTGTCTTAGATTACACACTTTTAAGGAACTGAAAAAAAAAATCATTTCTTTTTTTTATTATTATTATTTTGTGGTTATAGGCACTTATTATTGCTTTTCCTATTATTTACTTTGATAAATAATATACCAAAAAAAAAAAAAAAAAAAACATATACCTATTTATAAAATATTATAATATTGTAATATAATTTATATTACACCATGTATTACACACACTCACACACATCCCATGTAAGTAAAAGATCAAAGAAAATAGCAAAGAAATTTACAATAGTTACAATAATAATACTAACGTGTGTGTACATATAACCCATTTCACCACTAATTTTCAATTATTTTAGCTCCTTTATTGCTCAAATATGAATGCGCAAATTAAAATATTTTTAAGCTTGTAATACAGCACCATTAGTTGTTATACAAAAAAAAAAAAAAAAAAAAAAAAAAGTTAAATTGTCTCAAATATTTCTGGGTGCTTTTTCATTTTATGGTTAATAAGAATACTTTCAGAAAAATATTTTCTATGGCAAATATTACATTCAAACAAGTCATATTTCTCCGGATGGAAAAGAGTCAAATGGTATGTCAAATCTTTCTTGTGAAAATAAGCAAGTCCACAATGCTCACAGCAATTAGATTTAATGCCTGAGTGAATTTTCATGTGATTTTCTATCAAAGGTTTTGTAGAAAAATCCTTTGAACAAATATCACAAGTGTATTCTTTTGAATGTATAGCAGTGTGTTTTTTTAATTGATATCTATAATTGAATGATTTTCCACACACAATACAAGAAAATTTCTTTTCTTCTGCTCCTTTTGTATGCCTTTTTTTATGTTCAAGTAAATTAGAATAAGATTTAAATTTACTATGACAAATGTCACATTCATATATTACTGGGTTATGTGTTCTAACATGCAGTTGGAGATTATAATTTGATGCAAAACCTTTGCTGCAGATATGACAAACAAATGGTCTCTCTCCTGTATGATATCTCTCATGAGTTTCTAACAGAGCTTTACTTCTAAATCCTTTACCACAAAACGGACAGACATAAGAAAAAGAATTTTCGTGTCTTTCTTTGATATGTTTTTTTAACATATGTTCTTTAATAAAAGATCTATCACATTGTGAACAAGGAAATGGTCTTTCACTAGAATGAAGTAATTTCTTATGAGTGTCTAATGATAATTTCCTAAACACTTTGTTACAAATGTCACAAGTAGCTAACTCTTTCATGTAAGATACTCCATTCATTTCCTTTTTTGTTCTTTTCTTTCTAATTTGAACTTTCGTATGATTATGTTCATGTGAAATTTTAAGTCTTTCTATCAAAAATCTTTTCCCACAAAATGAACACGCCATTGCAGTTTCTGGGTGTTTACTTCTTATATGACTATTTAATGCATATTTTGATTTGCAATCTTTGCCACAGCATTTGCATCGTAATTCATATTCTTCTTTATCTTCTTGTTCTGGTGGAAGTGGTTCTTCTTTAATATCTAGTGTTACAGCTTCTTCTTTAATGCTCTCAAGCCTGAAAAACACATGTAATATTTTTTTGTAATGATTTTAATATGTTTCTCAATGTTAAATATAAATAAGAAATAGTCTATAATATTATATTTGGTCAACTATTAACCTGTTCATGGCACAGTTTTTCAATTATCCCACAATGTTCAGTGCGTCGTATGACAAGCTGAACAATGTGCACCGGTTAACATGATAACTCTTTTATTATTTTTTTCATCAATAATAAAATTTGAGAGATATATTAGCAAAAATAAACCATTACGGATAGCTATGACAAATTTGAAAGAAAAAATAGGAGATCCGCCCAGCAAGGGCCTTACCATAGTGAAGAGTTCTATAATTTCGTGAAAATTTTGCTAGCACATATTTATGTTATTTTTTCATCTCTGTGCTAGCAAGATTTTCATCAAACCATGGGACTCTTTGCTATGGTAAGCAGGGTTTAAAAAAAAAACGTTAAAAAAAAAAAAAAAAAAAAAAAAAAAAAAAAAAAAAAAAAACTGGGTAGGGGTTTTATTGGGTTTAAAAAAAATAAAACCCGTTTTTTTTTTATATATATTTAAAAAGTAATGGAAGCCATAAATATACATAAAATAACCTCTAATTTTGTCAAAAATGACAATTCTTCTGTTTTAAAAGATTTGTATATCATTTTATCTTTAATGATTTTCAATAAACTATTAATTAAAAGAATAAAAAATTTATGTACTACGTTTTTATTTTTTGTACCGTAATTTACATTAGGCTACATTATGGCTAGAGCATGGATTTTTGGGCAATTACTTTTTGAAAAAAGTGACTTAAAAAGGTGATAATTTTACAAAAAAGAATTTAAAGTTTCACTTTTATTGTTTTTCACTTTGATAAAAAAAAATAGGTGATGTTTTTTTTTTTTTTTTTTTTTTTTTTTTGCTTTGAAAAGGGTAAAAAAAAAGTTGGAAAAAAGGTGAAAACTTTGCAAAATAAAGTTGAAATTTTGGGTATCCATTCCATTTTTTTTCTTTTGCTGAAGAAAAGTGGGAAAAGTTGGGAAAAGGTAAAAAAAAAAAATTAATAAAATAAAGTGGTGAAAGTTGAAAACAAGTTGGTGTCAAAAGTCTTGAAATTTTATAATTCGTGCTCATTTTTACATTAATTTAAAAAAAAAAAAACTACTGTTTTTTTTTTTTTTTTGCTTTTTTTTTTTTTTTTTTAGCTGGGTTTTTAAAAAAATGGTGGGTTTTTTTGGGTCGTTTTTTTTTTTTTTTTTTTTTTTAATGGAACCCTGATGGTAAGGCCCTTGCTGGTTTCTCCTATTCTTTCCTTGATTTATATATAATATATAGGACATCTAATAAAATATTATTTATTTATTAAACACCAAGGTGTACTTATACATATATACATAGGTCTACATTTTTGCATATTGACTTAATGATAGGGTCCGAGATGGACAATGAAGTGGTACCTAGTACACAGGCCACTACATAACACACATACACATTTATCATTACACTCGTGATATTCTTTAATCTGACAGATTACATGGTGGAAACCATGCACCGCATAACGGGTAATAACATGCCTGTCTGTACAGTTTGGGCCTTTCCACCCATTAATATTAAATGCAGGGATATTATAGAAGGCCAGGCTGATATCTTCAGTTTAATAAAATATGTAAGTATATTTAGGATTGACCTCTAGGAATTAGATTGTTTAGTACATGAGCTTAATTGCTAACATATACCCTTGTGATTGTTGTTAATTTTAGGCAGGGTTAATTTTTATTTTCCCCTATCTCCCATATTAAAAAGTTATTTTTGGCTCTTAAGTATAAAATAAATTTATTGTTTCAGTTAAAAATACATAAATTCTTTATAAAATTATCATATTTTTTTTTTATTGTTTTTAATTACATTGATATTTTTTGAAAGACATATCGACTTTGAAATATATCAATTCAAAACATATATGTGTTATTATTTGCTTTCAATGGAAATTTGGTTCCTAGTTTGTTTGTTTTTAATGAAATTATAAACACAAAATTAAAACAAATAAATGCATTTGCATCACAATTACTGATTAAACTTAAGTCAGATAATAGGCTATACTTTCTCTAAAAACAACAACACTCACTGTAATGATTGCTTGTGTGTAAATTCATTTGTTTCTACTAAAGCTTATTGTAACTTTAATATAATATACATATTTTTGTTAAAAAAAAAAAATTAAAAAATTGAATTTATAAAGAAAAGAATAGTATATATTTAAAGCACCTTATTGTGATGAAATTTATAGCTAGTTGAAGATCTTGACAGTCAACACAGATATTTATATTAAAACCTTTTGTGGGCTTCAGTTAAAAAAAAAAAAAAAAAAAAAAAAAGGTTAACTTTTCTCAAATATTTCTGGGTGCTTTTTTATTTTATGATTAGCGAGAAAATTTACAGTAAAATATTTACAATTGCAAATATTACATTCAAACAAGTCATATTTCTCAGGATGGAAAAGAATAGAATGATAGTTCAAATCTTTCTTGTGAAAATAAGAAAGTCCGCAATGCTTACAATAATGGGATTTGATGCCTGAGTGAATCCTCATATGACTTTCTATCAATCTTTTTGAAGTAAAATCCTTTGAACAAATATCACAACTGTATTCTTTCAAATGAGTAGGAATGTGAACTTTTAGACTATACTTTTTATTGAATAATTTTCCACACACAATACAAGCAAATTTTTGTTCATTTGTTTCTTTATTGTGACTTTTTTTATGAGCAGTGAAGTGAAGATTTGTTTTAAATTTTTTATGACAAATATCGCATTCATACCATACTGAGTCGTGTGTTGTCATATGTGATCTTACTCCACGCTTTGATACAAAACCTTTGTTGCAAATATGACACACAAATGGCTTCTCTCCTGTATGATATCTCTCATGATTGTACAAAAGAGTTTTACAAGGAAATCCTTTGCCACAGAAGCGACAGATGGTAGGAAATGATTTTTCATGCATTTCCATGATATGTCTTTTCAACATATTTTCATTGATGTAAGATCTGTCACATTGTGAGCAAGGAAATGGCCTTTCGCTAGAATGAATTAATTGTATGTGTTGGGGTAATGACACTTTCCTAATTACTTTGTTGCAAATGTCACAAGTAGCTAGCTCTTTTTTATAAGTTACTCCATTCATTTCCTTTCTTGATCTACGCTTTTTAATTGGTCCTTTTGTATGGTTACGTTCATGTGAAATTCTAAGTCTTTCTGTCCAAAATCTTTTCCCACAAAATGAACACGCCATTGCAGTTTCTGGGTGTTTACTTCTAATATGACAATTTAATGCATTTTTTGATCTGCAATCTTTGCCACAGCATTTGCATCGTAATTCATGTTCTTCTGTATCTTCTTGTTCTGGTGGAAGTGGATCTTCTTTAATATCTAGCATTTCAGCTTCTTCTTTAACGCTCTCAAGCCTGGAAAACACATGGATTTTTTGTTTGTAATGATTTTTATGTTTTGCAATGTTAAATATATAGGTATATAACAAATATAATATCATATTTGGTCATCATATTAACATGTTCGGCACAGAGCTTTTTGCTAACCCCACGATGTTCAGCATGTCGTACGACAGGCTGAAGATGAATGTGAACCGGTTAACAAGTTAACTATTTTATTAATTTTTCTATTAATAATACATATGTATAGAGATATATTAGGGGAAATAAACTATCAACCATTACGTATGATACGTTTGAAAGAAAAAGATAGCAAGGGTGTAACCAGAGTGAAGAGAGTCATATAATTTGGTGAAAATCTGGCTATATAGCACATATTTATATGTAATTTTTTATCTCTGTGCTAGTAATATTTTCATCAAACTATGAATCTCTTCACTGTGGTAAATAAGGCCCTTGCTGGTTTCTCCTATCCTCTTCTGGAATTATATTTATATATCCCTATATATATCTAGGCTATATATATATATACACACATATATATAATATCATATATATAAATGAATGGTTTTAATGAATACAATATGATTTTTGTATAAAGACAAAACTAACGAATAAAATATACTGTATACAATCTTGTTGCGAACAAAATGTACGTATATCTCGTTTTTTGTCAGCGTAAGGAAAATATCCCGAACATTATGGAGACAGCGCTTGAGATAGACATTTTCCTTACGCTGACAAAAATCGAGATAGACATTTTGCTTCATGGCATGGGATAATATGCAAGATAGACATTTTGTTCGCAACAAGATCGGTAAGTATATTTAGGATTGTCCACTATACATAATTAGATTAGGAAGCATAATGAGCTTGCTACATGACTCTAGTGATTGTTGTTCAATTTTAGGCATTGGTAATTTTTATTTTCCCCTATCGCCCAAATTAAAATCATTCAGTTTTGGCTGTTATGTATAAAATTATTTCATTGTTTTTAATTATATTGATATTTGTTGAAACACATATTAGTCGACTTTGAAATTTTTCCATTCAAAACATTTTTAATTACTAGTAGCCTATTATTATTTGCTTTCAATTTTAATTGGTTCCTAGTTTTTATTTTATTATTATTATTATTATTTTGTTAAATGAAATTAAAAACCTTAAATAAAGAAATATAAATGCATTTGCATCACAATTACTATATGTTTGAACTAAAGTCAGATAATAATAATTTCTCTAAAAACAACAATACTCACTGTAATGATTGCTTGTGTGTAAATTCATTTTCTTTCTACAAAAACTTATTACTTTAACTTTAATAAATATATACCTATGCATGATTTTGTAATATATAAATATATATATATATATATATATATATATATATATATATATATATATATATATATATATATATATATATATATATATATATATATATATATTTATATTTTTTATATTTTATATTTTTATATTTTTTATATATATATATATATATATATATATACGATTTTTATTTATTTATATATATATATATATATATATATATATATATATATATAAATAAAAATCGAATTTTCAAAGGAAAGAATAGTAAAATCTTTAAAGCACCTTATTGTGATGAAGTTTATAGCTAGTTTAAGATCTTGAAAGGACATTCAACACAAATATAGGTATTCATATTAAAACCTTTAGTGGGCTTGAATATATAGCCTATAAAAAAAAAAAAAAAAAAAAAAAAAAGAAAAGTAAGAAAAAGAAAAGAAAGAAGAGAGAGAGATAGAGTTAACCTAACTGTCTCGAATACTTTCTATCTAATAAAATATTTAAAGACGTAGAACACTTGAACAAAAAGTTGCGTAATATCCTAACAAACCTGAAAATCAACGTTGATCTGGCCAAAGTCATTGATTTCTAATTTATTTTCCATTCACAAAATGCCGCAGCCAGTCACTGACGTCACAGCTTGCCTGGTTTACTTGCGTGTGGACCAGGCGAGCTGTGATGTCAGTGACCGGCAGTGGTACTTTGTGAATGGAAAATAAATTAGAAACCAATGACTCCGGTCAAATCAACGTTGATTTTCAGGTTTGTTAGGATATTACGCAACTTTTTTGTTCAAGGTGTTCTACACCTTTAAGTATATTTAGTAATGCCCTCTCTATATAATTAGATTATGTAGTATATATGAGCTTAATTGCTAGCACATATACTTGTGATAGTTGTTAAATTTTAGGCATGGTTTTTATTTTATTTTTCCTTATCCCCCTAATTAAAAACAGTTATTGTTGGCTCTTAAATATAAAATTAATTTATTGTTTCAATCAGTTTAAAATACATAGGCCTAAATTCTTTAATAAAACTATTATATTTTTTTTAATTGTTTTTAATTACATTGATATTTTTTGAAAGACATATATTCGACTTCTATAAATATTTCAAATCAAAACATTTATTATTATTATTCACTTTCAATGTTAATGTTATGCTGTTGTTGTTGTTAATGAATGAAATTATAAACATAAAATAATGTTAAAATAATAAATAACCTAGTAATGCATTTGCATCACAAATACTATGATTGAACGAAAGTCAGATAATATACTTTCTTTTAAAACAACAACACTCACTGTAATGATTGCTTGTGTGTAAATTCATTTACTTCTACTAA
Organism: Ecdyonurus torrentis; assembly: GCA_949318235.1. Taxonomy (NCBI): domain Eukaryota; kingdom Metazoa; phylum Arthropoda; class Insecta; order Ephemeroptera; family Heptageniidae; genus Ecdyonurus; species Ecdyonurus torrentis. The sequence continues at coordinate 37,142,375 of OX439132.1, read as the reverse complement.
AGCTTACTGTAACTTTTATGTAATATGCATGTTTTTGTAAAAAAAAATTATAAGTATAGGGTAATAATAATAATAAAAAAAAAAACAATAAAAAAAACAAAAAAAAAACGAATTCTCAAATGAAAGAATAGTAAAATCTTTAAGGCACCTTATTGCAATGAAGTTTATAGTTAGTTGAAGATCTTGAAGGGACAGTCAACACAGATATTTCTATTAAAACCTTTAGTGAGCAAGAGCTAACTGGTCTCAAATATTTCTGGGTGCTTTTTTATTTTATGATTAATGAGAAAATTTTCAGCAAAATATTTTCTATTGCAAATATTACATTCAAACAAGTCACATTTCTCTGGATGAAAAAGAATTAAATGATAGTTTAAATCTTTCTTATGAAAATAAGAAAGTCCGCAATGCTCACAATGATGGGATTTAATGCCTGAGTGAATCATCATATGATTTTCTATTAAATGTTTTGAAGTAAAATCCTTTGAACAAATATCACAAGTGTATTATTTCAAATGTATAGCAGTGTGTATTTTTAAATCACACTTTTTTTTGAATAATTTTCCACATACAATACAAGCAAATTTTTTTTCATCTGTTTCTTTATTGTGACTTTTTTTATGGACAGTTAAGTATTGATAACTTTTAAATTTTTTATGACAAATATCGCATTCATAACATACCGAGTCGTGTGTTGTAATATGTGATCTTAAGCCAACCTTTGTTACAAAACTTTTGTTGCAAATATGACACACAAATGGCTTCTCTCCTGTATGATATCTCTCATGATTGTACAAACGAGTTTTACAATTAAATCCTTTGCCACAAAAGCGACAAATGTTAGAAAATGAATTTTCATGCATTTCCTTGATATGTCTTTTCAACATATGTTCTTTGATGAAAGATTTGTCACATTGTGAGCAAGGAAATGGCCTTTCACTAGAATGAATTCCTAGTATGTGTTTAGCTAACGACACTCTCCTCATGACTTTGTTACAAATGCCACAAGTAGCTAGCTCTTTTAAGTAAGATACTCCATTCATTTCCTTTTTTGTTCTTTTCTTTCTAATTTGAACTTTTGTATGATTATGTTCATGTGAAATTTTAAGTCTTTCTATCCAAAATCTTTTCCCACAAAATGAACACGCCATTGCAGTTTCTGGGTGTTTACTTCTAATATGACTATTTAATGCATTTTTTGATCTGCAATCTTTGCCACAGCATTTGCATCGTAATTCATGTTCTTCTGTATCTTCTTGTTCTGGTGAAAGTGGATCTTCTTTAATATCTAGCATTTCAGCTTCTTCTTTAATGCTCTCAAGCCTGGAAAACACATGGATTTTTTGTTTGTAATGCCTTTAATAAGTTTTAATATATTTCTGATTGTTACATATGTATAATATACCCTATTATAATATAATATAGTTGTCATCTATTTACCTAGCTGGTCATGTTACTGACTAAATTATCATGTCTTGCACAAAACATTGTTATGGTTGTAAAAACATAAGACTGTACAGGAACTGTACTGAAACTTTAGTATTGTAGTTATAAATTTATTTATTCATTGTGTTAATTGTAAATAATGACTAGACCAATGCTTGCTGTACCAATGCTATGTTACTACCAATTGCCTAGCAGGTCAATAAAATTTCTTATTCTTATTCATGGCAGAGTTTTTTTTTGCTTATCCCACAATGTTCAACATGTCGTATGATGGGCTGAACAACATTGTGAACCAGTTAACAAGATAACTCTTTTATTAATTTTTCTATTAATAATATGTATATAGGCCTATATAGGTATACCCTATATTTAGGGAAAATAAAACATAACGGTTAGCTATGATAAATTTGAAAGAAAAAGATAAGAGATCCAGCAAATACTGTACCATAGTACAAAAAGAGAGTCCTAAAGTTTGTTGAAAATCTTGCTAGGACATATTTATATGTTGTTGTTTTATCTCTGTGCTAGCAAGATTTTCACCAAACTATGGGACTCTTCACTATGGTAAGCCCATATAGCTGGTTTCTTCTGTTCTTTCCTTGATTATTATTATTTTATTTATAGAGATTTGTTTTGATGATACAATATGGTTTTTGTTTATTGTTAATATAGTATCTAATAAAATATTTAAGTATATTTAGTATTGACCTCTATACTGTATAAATTAAAGTATGTAGTATGATATCAATTGCTAGCACATACACCCTTTGTTATTGTTGTTAAATTTTAGGCAGGGTTAATTTTTAATTTACCCTATCCCCCAAATTAAAAACATTTATTTTTGGCTCTTACATATAAAATTAATTTATTGTTTCAATCAGTTTAAAATACATAGGCCTAAATTCTTTAATACAATTTCCATACTTTTTTTTTTTTTTTTTTTTTTTTTAATTGTTTTAAATTACATTGATATTTTTTGAAAGACATACAGATTGTGTTGCAAACAATATGTAATATGTGTAACTCATATTTTGTCAGGCAAAGCAAAATGTGTAAGTCGTTTTTTGTCACGCTAAGCAATCTCGTTTTTTGTCAAGCTAAGCAAAATGTGTAAGTCGTTCCTGAACGTAGTGGAGATGGAGCTCGACTTACACATATTGCTTTGCATGACAAGAAACGAGATACACATATTGCTTACCTTGACAAAAAACGGCTTACACATTTTGCTTTGCCTGACAAAATATGAGTTACACACAGGCCTATTGTTTGCAACACAATCGATATTCAACTTTGAAATCTTTCAATTCAAAACGTTTTGTATAGGCTATTATTCTTTACTGTCAATGTTATTATTATTTATTATTAGCCTATTATTATTGTTATTATTAAAAAAAAAATCATAAAATGATTCTCTAAATCTTGAATATAGGAAAATTTAATGCATTTACATCACAATTACTATAATTGACCATTATAATTGACTATAATTGACCCAATCTTGCAGAGTAACGGAGTTCTACAAGGTGGTCCGAGTAGCCCCCTCTTATATAACCTCCTCACACATGGCATCTTGGACATTTTAGTTGACCTTATCTGTAATGATCCTGATATCTTTATCAGCATCTATGCAGATGATATCGCTATTATTTGTAATAATCTTGTAAAACTTCAAAAAATTCTAAACAAACTTATTGAATGGGCTAATCTGAACGGATTAAAAATTAATGCTACGAAAACAAAAATTGTAAAATTCAGGAGAGGTGGCCCTTTAGCAAAGTCAGATGTAATAACTTGTAATGGAGAAAAGATAGAGTTTGTAAATTCTTTTAATTATCTGGGGGTTATTATGCAACAGACGGGGAAATCTTTCTCTAAACATGTCAAAGAACGCTGTCGAAATGCATTGTCATCTTCATTCGCTATCTCAAATCTAAATTCGTTATCTTTGGAAACAGCTATTAAACTGTTTCACCTGAAAATCTCTCCAGTTGCTTCGTACGGCATTGAAATTTTCTGGTCATTTATGTCTATAACAGACTTCAAAAATCTAGAATCTGTTAAGTCTCGGTACTTAAAACGGATACTTTGCTTGTCAAAATTTACGTCGTCAAGGCTGGTTTACGAGCTAGCAGGGGAGGAGTTATTTGTAACGGAACTACAAGTGAAATTTAAATTGTTAAAAACAGATAATTACATTAAATTTGTTAAGGATAGACTAAGTAAAACTGAAGATATCAGCCTGGCCTTCTATAATACCCCTGCATTTAATATTAATAATATTAATGGGTGGAAAGGCCCAAACTGTACAGACAGGCATGTTTTTACCCGTTATGCGGTGCATGGTTTCCACCATGTAATCTGTCAAATTAAAGAATTTCACGAGTGTAATGATAAATGTGTATGTGTATTATGTAGTGGCCTATGTACTAGGTACCACTTACTTCATTGTCCATCTCGGACCCTATCATTAAGTCAATATGCAAAAATGTAGACCTATATAAATATGTATAAGTACACCTTGGTGTTTAATAAATAAATAATTAATAATTGAACTAAATTTAGAAAATGTACTTTCTTTAAAAACAACACTCACACTGTATAATGATCATTGCTTGTGTGAAAATTCATTTACTTCTACTAAAGCTCACTGTAACTTTATTATAATATACATGTTTTTGTATAAAAAAATCTAATTCTCACAGTAAAGAATAGTAAAATCAATAAAGTACCTTACTGTGAAGAAGTTTATAGCTAGGTGATAATCTTGAAGGGACTGTCAACACAAACTTTTATGTGAAGACTTTTGTGGGCTTCAGTAGAGTGAGTGAAAGAGAGAAAAGAAAACAATAATAATAATAAAAGATTGCGTTAAATTTTCTCAAATATTTCTGGGTGCTTTTTTATTTTATGATTAGCAAGAAAATTTACAGTAAAATATTTACAATTGCAAATATTACATTCAAACAAGTCATATTTCTCAGGATGGAAAAGAATAGAATGATAGTTCAAATCTTTCTTGTGAAAATAAGAAAGTCCGCAATGCTTACAATGATGGGATTTGATGCCTGAGTGAATCATCATATGACTTTCTATCAATTTTTTTGAAGTAAAATCCTTCGAACAAATATCACAAGTAAATTCTTTCAAGTGAGTAGCAATGTGTTGTTTGAGAACATGTTTGTTTTTTAACAATTTTCCACACACAATACAAGGAAACATTGTTTCTCTTGCTTCTTTATTGTGACTTTTTTTATGTGCAATAAAGCAATAATAAGTTTTAAATTTTTTATGACAAATATCGCATTCATACCATACCGAGTCATGTGTTGCAATGTGTGCTCTTACTCCACGCTTTGATACAAAACCTTTGTTGCAAATATGACACACAAATGGCTTCTCTCCTGTATGATATCTCTCATGACTGTACAAAAGAGTTTTAGAAGGAAATCCTTTTCCACAGAAGCGACAGATGGTAGGAAATGATTTTTCATGCATTTCCTTGATATGTCTTTTCAACCTATGTTCTTTGTTGTAAGATCTGTCACATTGTGAGCAAGGAAATGGCCTTTCGCTAGAATGAATTAATTGTATGTGTTGGGGTAATGACACTTTCCTAATTACTTTGTTGCAAATGTCACAAGTAGCTAGCTCTTTTTTATAAGTTACTCCATTCATTTCCTTTCTTGATCTACGCTTTTTAATTGGTCCTTTTGTATGGTTACGTTCATGTGAAATTATAAGTCTTTCTGTCCAAAATCTTTTTCCACAAAATGAACACGCCATTGCAGTTTCTGGATGTTTACTTCTAATATGACAATTTAATGCATTTTTTGATCTGCAATCTTTGCCACAGCATTTGCATCGTAATTCATGTTCTTCTGTATCTTCTTGTTCTGGTGGAAGTGGATCTTCTTTAATATCTAGCATTTCAGCTTCTTCTTTAATGCTCTCAAGCCTGGAAAACACATGGATTTTTTGTTTGTAATGATTTTTATATGTTTTGCAATGTTAAATATATATAACAATTATAATATCATAGTTGGTCATCATAATAACGTGTTCGGCGCAGAGTTTTTTGCTAACCCCACGATGTTCAGCATGTTGTACGACAGGCTGGAGAATGTGAACTGGTTAACAAGTTAACTATTTTATTAATTTTTCTATTAATAATACATATGTATAGAGATGTATTAGTGGAAATAAACCATCAACCATTAGGATGATATGTTTGAAAGAAAAAGATAGGAGATCCAGCAAGGGTGTAACCAGAGTGAAGAGAGTCATATAATTTGGTGAAAATCTGGCTAGCACATATTTATGTTATTTTTTATCTCTGTGCTAGTAAGATTTTCATCAAACTATGAATCTCTTCACTGTGGTAAGGCCCTTGCTGGTTTCTCCTATCCTCTTCTGGAATTATATATATATATATATATATAGGCTATATATCATATATATAAATGAATAGTTTTAATGAATACAATGTGATTTTTGTATAATGACAAAACTATCAAATAAAATAACTGTATACAATCTTGTTGCGAACAAAATGTATATCTCGTTTTTTGTCAGCATAAGGAAAATATCCTGAACATTTTGGAGACAGCGCTTGGCTTGCTACATGACTCTTGTGATTGTTGTTAAATTTTAGGCATGGTTTAATTTTTATTTTCCCCTATCCCCCAAATTAAAAACAGTTCAGTTATTTTTGGCTCTTAAATATAAAATTTATTTATTGTTTCAATCAGTTTAAAGTACATAGGCCTAATTTCTTTAATAAAATTGTTATAATTTTTTTTTAATTGTTTTTAATTACATTGATATTTTTTAAAAGACATATTTGACCTCGAAATATTTCAATTCAAAACATTTATTAATATTATTATTATTATTCACTTTCAATGTTAATGTTATGCTGTTGTTGTTGTTGATGAATGAAAGTATAAACATAAAATAATGTTAAAATAATAAATAACCTCGTAATGCATTTACATCACAATTACTATGATTTAACTAAAGTCAGATGATATACTTTCTTTTAAAACCACAACACTCACTGTAATGATTGCTTGTGTGTAAATTCATTTACTTTTACTAAAGCTTACTGTAACTTTAAATCCATAGACCACATAAAACAACATGTGCTTTTTAATGAATCAACACAAAATGGGATCTTCAAAACTGTTGACAATTTTAACCAGAATGTTAATGTAGCCCCACGAGAGAGCGTGAAAATACTGTAAAGTATGCAAATTTCATGAAAATTCATGTTTATGACGTCAGAAACATGCAAATATTAGTATGAAAATGTTGTGCGGGTTGCATAAATCGAATTTTCTGATCACTGCTACGGGGCTACAGTTGGGTTTTGAGACAAACTAAAGTTATTTATGTAAGTCCCATCAAGTGCTTTGTGATATAAATGCTTATGTTTTTCTCTGGTCTATTCCTTTAATATAATATGCATGTTTTTGTAAAAAAAAAAAAATAATAATAATAATAATTAATTAATTAATTTAATTCAATAAACACACATGGTGCACATTGCACAACATATAACTTAAAATTTACAAAAATGCATAATCATTAATTACATACATAAGCATTACTCTTGAGCATAAGCTGTTAGACTAATGCTACGATTAGTACATTTCAACAAATGATATTGATCACATTGTTCACCACATACTTTACATTTACATGAGGTACCACACTCGAGGTACTCTTTAGTTAAGCAAATCTTATGATGAAAACCGTGCACTGCAAATCTAGTAAAAATGTGCCTCTTTTTAAAATTTAGATATTCGAATATCTTGAGGGATATTAGTGAACCTCGTAGTTTTACATAATGTTGTGTTCATTGATTTTTTAAAAGGTATTTGCTCTGGTTGATAGACATATTCTTCTTAAGAAATTAATAGACACTAAAAGAAAAAAAAATGTAATAATAATTTAAAAAAAAAAATTAAATGAAAGAATAGTCAAATCTTTAAAGCACCTTATTGCAATGAAGTTTATAGCTAGGTGAAGATCTTGAAGGGACAGTCAACACAGATATTTCTATTAAAACCTTTAGTGGGCAAGAGCTAACTGGTCTCAAATATTTCTGGGTGCTTTTTTATTTTATGATTAGCAAGAAAATTTACAGTAAAATATTTACAATTGCAAATATTACATTCAAACAAGTCATATTTCTCAGGATGGAAAAGAATAGAATGATAGTTCAAATCTTTCTTGTGAAAATAAGAAAGTCCGCAATGCTTACAATGATGGGATTTGATGCCTGAGTGAATCATCATATGACTTTCTATCAATTTTTTTGAAGTAAAATCCTTCGAACAAATATCACAAGTGTATTCTTTTGAATGAGTAGGAATGTGAACTTTTAGACTATACTTTTTATTGAATAATTTTCCACACACAATACAAGCAAATTTTTGTTCATTTTTTTCTTTATTGTGACTTTTTTTATGGGCATTAAAGTAATAATTAGTTTTAAATTTTTTATGACAAATATCGCATTCATAACATACCGGGTCATGTGTTGCAATGTGTGATCTTAATCCACCCTTTGATACAAAACCTTTGTTGCAAATATGACACACAAATGGTCTCTCTCCTGTATGATGTCTCTCATGATTGTACATAAGATATTTACAACTAAATCCTTTGCCACAGTAGCGACAGATGTTTGAAAATGATTTTTCATGCATGTCCTTAATATGTTTTTTCAACATATTTTCATTGATGTAAGATTTGTCACATTGTGAGCAAGGAAATGGCCTTTCACCAGAATGAATTAATTGTATGTGTTTAGGTAAAAACGCTTTCCTAACTACTTTGTTGCAAATGTCACAAGTAGCTAGCTCTTTTTTATAAGTTACTCCATTTATTTCCTTTCTTGATCTTCTCTTTTTAATTGGTCCTTTTGTATGGTTACGTTCATGTGAAATTTTAAGTCTTTCTATCCAAAATCTTTTTCCACAAAATGAGCATGGCATTCCAGTTTCTGGGTGTTTACTTCTTATATGCCAATGTAACGCATGTTTGGATACGTAATTTTTGCTACAGTACTTGCATTGTAATTCATCTTCTTCTTCTTTATCTTCTTGTTCTGGTGGAAGTGGTTCTTCTTTAATATCTAGCGTTTCAGCTTCTTCTTTAATGCTCTCAAGCCTGAAAAACATATGGAATTTACATTTTGTTGTGTTTTCAACAAAAAATTTTCTATACATTGCTCTGAATCTTAAAGTTTGTTCTTTAAATTAAATACTTCAGAAGGGAAGGGGGGGGGGGGGGATGAAAGCTTTTTAGGCTTTTTTATTTTTAGTTAAAATTTAATTATTTTTTGAGGCAAATATTTAATTCCTATTTTTTTTCTATAAAATAATAAAAAATAGGTATATCCCTCAAAAATTAATTTTTAATTGGCTTGTAATGATGAAATTAAATTATTGTTGCTCCAATTTATTCATCAAATTTCAATATCTGAACTTGAACAGATGTATTTGCATGCCAGTATTTTTTATATATAGGCCTATATATTCTACTGAAATTACATCTAATTTTAATAAAAATATTTGATAGGAAAAAAATAAATAGATTATTGAAAAAATGTATAATGGGATGTATTTAAAATTATTATATAGGCCTAAATAAATTGGCCTATATAGGTCTATTTAATAATAAACTATAATATAAAGATATGATAGAAAAACACATAGATATAGATTTTAGGAAAAGTTGGGGAATTGGACTTAGTAAGGAGCATACACTGACAACTGACAAGGAAATCATGGTAGAGACAAATTTCTAACCCAGACCAAACTAATAAATGAATAACAGAGCCCTATATGGGTTAGAAATTTTTCTGTTAGTTTAAGTTTATTACTATCTCCCATTCCCCAGTTTTTTCTAATCTATTTGTTTTTCTATCACTTTTTTATTATTATTTTTATTATTAGCAATCATCACATGGTCAATGTTTACCTAAATACTCTTATTATAATAAAAATAAATATAATGCAATATTTACTAATTATTATTTATTATTTTTGAGAGTTTTTTAAAAGCAAATTCATTTATCTTCTTGTGTATATTTATTGCTTTGAGACATAAAAAGTTGAACATTCAACTATCAGCATTATTTATTATTATTAATTAAAAATACACGTATTTTAATACGTATTAAAAAATTATACTGCAAATAAATTTCAAAGAATTATATAGGAAAAATGTAGTAATGGCCTTTTACCATACTTAAGAGAAACCCATATAGCTTAGTGAAAATCTTGCTCTAGGACAGAGAACACATAGGATAGCTTTCAGTAATAAACTCTAATACAAAAACAATATGTGAGTGTGTGTGTGTGTGGCTTATGCAGTCCGTACAGACTTGGTGAAAAACTTTTTTCTGACTCACTTAGTTTAATGCCAAAAGCTATTTAAAGAGGAAGTTCAGGGGTTACAACATGGCTTCTTTAATGTTAGATAATGAAAAGAACTGTCCATAAAATCACATATGATGACCCAAAGCCCTTCCGTAGCCCCGCAAACTTGTGATCATCCTGTGAGATATGCAACCTGTCCTGTATATTTTACGACATAGTTACAGCTATACTATAGAAAATGTTGTAGTGGGTTGCATATCTCGCAGGATGAGCATAAGTTTGAGGGGCTACCATGGGGCTAAGGATGGCCTTTGGGGCATCATGAACAGTTCTTCTCATTATCTAACATTGAAAAAGCCATGTTGTAACCCCTGAACTTTCTCTTTATTAATGTGTTTATTATCTCCGAGCTTGCAAGAGTTTTATTAAACTATTATACTCTCTTTACTATGCATGGTAAGGCTTTTGCTGGTTTTTCCTATCCTTTTCTTTACTGCAATGGTTTACTTTTCTTAGTATAACTTCCAATTAAATATACTGTTGTTCTCTCATACTTTCAAAATATAGGGTTTGAATTAATGAGAAATTATGCAATGATATATCTTTAAGTATTTACAAAATCCAGTTTTATTATTTGAAAAATTGCAGTACAATACTTTGCATAATGCAAAATTCATCAATTCTTGCTACTGTACTGTATACTAAAACATATCACCTATTTTGACACTGTTTTTAAGATTTCCTATGAACAAATATTGTTAACTGGGTGACCAACTTGGACCGGAAATCGTTAAAAGAGGAACTCCATTTTCACAATTCTTTGTGCATTATATATTTCCAGCAATAATAAACACTATAATTTTCAAATAAAATCAACTTAATTAAAAAAATAATAATAATAATAAATAAAAAAATGGTTCCGAAAAATGTTTTAATAATATTTTTAATTAAATAAAAAGTTTCTAATTTGACTAAAAATTTGAATTTCCACATTTGCATGTAATCTTTAAAGTGGAGTAACTTAAATATATGAAAGTGTTTTCACATATTTGACATAGTTAAACTTTTAAGTAACATTTCTTCTTTACTTTGTGTTAATATTATAATTCGCAACCGCCTAGTTTGCAAGATATTAGTCACTTTAGTCAGTCACCTACTCTCTTAATATTTTGGTAATGATTTCACTTTTTAGAAAAGTTAAGTTGTTCAATCAGAATGTTTTTTCAGTTTATGATTAATAAGTTGATTTTCAGAAAAATATTTCTTATTACAAAAATTGCATTCATATAATATATAATGTTCTGGATGGAAAGTTACCAAGTGGTAATTCAAATCTTTCTTATGGAAATAAGAAAGTCCGCAATGCTCACAATAATGTGATTTTATACCAGAATGAATGACCATATGTCGTTGTAGTAATGATTTGGAAGTAAAATCTTTTGTACATATTTCACAAGTATATTCCTTGGAATGTGTGGGTAAATGTGCATTCAAAGTCTGTTTGTATTTAAATGATTTTCCACATACCATACAAGAAAATTTCTTTTCTTCAATGTGTTCTATTTTTTTATGACTACGTAAATAAATGATACTTTTATATTTTTTGTGACAAATATCACATTCATAATCTTTAGTTGAAGTATGAGTTTTTATATGCATTTTTAAAATAATTTCCGATGCAAAATTTTTATTACATATATCGCATGTAAAAGGTCTTTCACCCGTGTGATATCTTTCATGGGTTTTTAATGAAGTTTTACACCTAAATCCTTTACCACAGAAACGACATATGATGGGAAATGCATTTTCATGTGTTTCTTTTATATGTTTAATTAACATATATTCTTTAATAAATGATTTACTACATTGTGAGCATGGATATGGTCTTTCAGTGGAATGTATTAATTGTTTATGTTGCAATAAATTAATTCTCCTAACCACTTTGTTACAAATGTCACAAGTTGCTGTTTCTTTTTTATAAGACATTCCATTCATTTCTTTTTTTGTTCTCTTTTTATGTGGTTTGGAGTGACGATTAAATTTATGTTTAGCTAAAAGGTCTTCGGTAAAAAATTGCCTTTCACAAATAAAGCACGTCACTTTTTCTGGATGTATATTTCTCACATGCTCCCTTAATGATTTTCTTTGTTTATAAACTTTACTACAATGATTGCATTTTAACTCATATTCTTCTGTTGTGCAACTTTCCTTTAAAAATGGATCATCTTTTTTTAATTCTGAGTCAGTCACTTCAGATTCTTCTTTCATACTCTGAAGCCTGAAAAACACAATAAAATAGTTTGTAATGCCTTTTTTTTTTTTTTTTTTTTAAATCTTTAATATAATGTTTTAATAAAATAATTATAAATTTTGACTTAATTAAAACCCAGTCCATATATCATTACTATAAATACTTAAATAAAATCTCCTAAAAATGAAAAGAAATAGAGGAAAAGCTTTTTCTTTTTTTTTTTTTTCTTTTTTAAATTAAAAATTAAATTTCTAAAAAGACTGCATACAGCAGCAATAGAATAGAAATAAATCATAAAGTTTGATTCTCTACAGAATTTTATTAGAGTACACATATTGAACAATTTACTTAAAATTAAAGACGTAGAACACCTTGAACAAAAAACTTGCCTAATATCCTAAAATACCCAAATATCAACATTATTTTGGCCGGAGTCATTGATTTCTAATTTATTTTCCATTTACAAAATGTCAGTTGCGGGTTTACTACGTCACAGCTCGCCTGTTTCTGCGCGCGTGGACCAGGCGAGCTGTGACGTAGTAAACCCGCAACTGACATTTTGTAAATGGAAAATAAATTAGAAATCAATGACTCCGGCCAAAATAATGTTGATATTTGGGTATGTTAGGATATTAGGCAAGTTTTTTGTTCAAGGTGTTCTACGCCTTTAAATGAAATGAAAATAATATTCAATTTTTTACATCATGAAAAAAAAAAAAAAAAAAAAAAAAAAAAAAAAAAAAAAAAAAAACTATTTTGTTAGTTTTGTTATTTTGCTTATAAAGTTAAAAACAAAGTTTTGCACTTTTTTTTTATTATTTATTTATTTATTTATTTATTTTTTACTTTAAATATAAATGTTGTAAAAATAATAATAGGCTATAATTGTAAGTACAAATGATTAGAGCGCATTCAATACAACATTCAATTGAAAATTAATTCAAAGCCAAAATTTGCTAATTTGTAGATTGTTTTATCTGTTTTAACTTCATTATTATTATGCACCTATTATTATTTTTTTAACATTTATATGTCAAACATGACCCCCCCCCCCCTCCCCCAAATATATACATTAGATAGGTCTATAATATAGGCTATTATATAGAAGAAAAAACTGCCTTGCACTAATATTATCAATTAGTAGTAGAAGCTTGTGTTTCACAAGGATGATACTTAATTTTGTGATCTATAAGATTATTTCCTGAGTAAAAATATTTAGAACATACGTCACACTTGAAATTTTTAGCTACATCTCCATGTTTATCTTTTATATGCCTAATTAAATGATATTTTTGATAGAAAGAACGACCACAAAACTCACATATCTGAGTTTTGACGCCAGTATGTACTAGAGCATGTTGCTTTAAACGACGTTTGGTATAAAATTCTCGTTCACAATCCTTACATGGAAATGGTTTGTAATTCATATGGACTAACATGTGCCATTTTAAGTGAGATTTATAAAAGAATTTTTTATAACAAATGACGCATTCTAATTTTTTTGAATTTTCATTATGTAGTATTTTATGTCTGTTTAAACCATCTTGAGTATTAAATTTTTTCTTGCATGTATCACATGAGAATATGCCTTTAGGTCCATGTTTATATAACTTATGTCTAGCTAATATTGTTTTAGAAAAGAACTTAAGATCACATAGATCACAACCAAAAGGTCTTTCTCCTAAATGTTTTCTTTCGTGCTCTGATAGATATAAATTAGACGCAAAGCCTTTACCACACATTTTACATATAAAATCATAAGATTTTTCATGGATAACTTTAATATGCTTTGCTAGAGTCCATTTAGTAGCAAATGCAAGGTTACATTGAGGGCATGGAAAAGGTCTTTCATTTGAATGTGTCCCTATCATGTGTTCTCTTAATCTAAAAAAGAATTTATGACAGACAGAACACTCTTTCTTTTCTCTTTTACATTTCATAGTATTACGTAACTTGATTTCATTTCTATCGTGTTTACTTTTATGTAATTCTAATGCTACTTCAGTTGCGAGTAATTTTTTACATATAGAACATCTTAATTTTTCTTTGTGTGATAACTGAATATGCTTTTTTAAATCTTTAGGGATAAAAAAACTTTCATAGCAATATTTGCAAGTTAAATTGTTTTCTTCAGTAGTAGTGTTTTCTTGGGGTGAATTAGTTTCTATTGGCATTTCTAGCTTAATGTCAATTACTCTTGATAAATCCATCCAATGGAAGCTGAAAAAAGAAAAATATGGGACTATGTAGATTTCTATATATTAAGAAAATAAATAATATGTATTGAAATGCTTTTATTTCACATATTATACTACTACTATAACACTAATAAAGTGACATCAAACTTCTAAATATTCATCTCATTTTCATTAAAAAAGACTTCTATTTGAAGGTGTGTTAACCAACCAATCAATAGGTATAATAATACACAAAAAGAGAATAAGAAAAAAAAAGTACAAATTAAAGTGAGAAAAAAAATGTCAAACATTTTGAGCAATTGAACAATTATTCATTAAAATTTCAATTAAATTATAAAATTAAACATAGAGCACAAATTGTCTCTCAGACTTTTGAAAAAACGTGAGAGGAAAATAGAAGCAATTATATGCTTTTTATAATAACTAAATAATAATAGGCCAAATAAAAATTTCATCAGCATAATTACAGCATGTAAAAATAAAGCTGGAATATTTCATTATTATTTTATATAATGAATTAATTAAAGTTAAAGATTTTTAAGGAAAATGAACCATTGAGTTAGAGTAAAAACAAATTAAAAGAAATCGAGAAACCTAGTTAAAGGAGTAGAACACCTCGAACAAAATAGTTGTGTAATATCCTAACAAACCTGAAAATCAACATTGATTGAACAATTTTTTTTTTTGTTCAAGGTGTTCCACGCCTTTAAGAATTGAATTGTAGTTCAGTGAAAAATCTTGCTTCCACAGAACATAATTATGTGCAAACAAAATTTCTCACCTAACTACAAGGGACATCAATTCATTAAGGAGCATGGTATAGCGCCCTAACTAGTTTCCTCTATCTTTCCTTCTAATTGATTTAAACCCATCTCTTTAATTGTAATTGTCTTCATATACGTCATTAAAATTGTATAATTTTTAGAAAATTTATTCACTATAATATCTACTCCTGCACATTTAAAATAAAAACTATAAACCCATAAAAGATATAAAAGATTTTTCATTTAAAATCTATGATTCATAATCTGCACATCACACTAATGTAAGAAATAATATTAAATAGAAACCTGTATATTAATATAATATAATTTCAAAATTGTATCTTAATCAGAAGATCCTACTACATACAGAATTATGTAGTCAATAATGTATGCATTATAATTTAATTTTTAATGTGAACAGAGAGGTATGTGCATTTGCAGCTGCTCCTGAGAGTCAAACCCTGTCATGCATACATTACAGTACACAGGGCCAGTCTGTTCTGCAGGGACTGGCAAGTTTAAAGGGTATTCATCAGAGTGCTGTTTGGATTTGTGATCAATCAAAGAGTTCTCCTTTAAGAATTTTTTACCACAAAAATTGCACGGAAACAAAGTCAGCGCTTCAGTATGAAACATCATTTTATGGCGGTTCAAGTCTCTCTTATGATAATAAGCAAGCCCACAAATCTCACAAATATGGGACTTGATACCAGAATGAACAATTAAATGATTCTTTAAACCAATTTTAATAGCAAAAGTTTTTCCACACAGTTCACATGAATATGTTTTCATATTTGTGTGAGTTTTTGTGTGTTTGTTTAACTTTGCTTTTGTTAAAAATCTTCTTCCACATACAATGCAGGAGAATGTTTTATTTTCTTCAAAATGATTTTTTCTATGCCACCTAAATGTGGTAGGATTATCAAATGTTTTGTTACAGATATCACATGTGTAAAATATCTGAGGTCCATGTTTCTGTCGCTGGTGACCTTTGAGGTCGTGAATGCTGTAGAAAGACTTGGTGCAAATTTCACAAAGGAAAGGTCTTATTCCCGTATGATAACGACGTTCATGGACTTCTAATGACTGTAAAGACATGAACCCTTCTCCACATGAGCCACATACTTGATTGTAAGACTTATCATGATCTTTTTTTACATGGTATTTTAATCCAACTTTACTATTAAAAGATTTTTCACAGTGAGGGCAAAAATGAGATTTTTCATTTGCATGTACAGCTATGTGTTCTTTCAAATGACCAACATATTTATTACAAATGTTACATTTTTTCTTAACTCTTGGTTTTCGAGCAATTTTTCCATCAGGTCCATAAACAATTTTACTTTTTCTTTCATGTGACTGTAAATGACGTTTTAATTTTTTTTCATTTTTTATTTTTATATTACATATATGACATGTAAGTTTCTCTGGGTGCACTTCATTTAAATGGAATGTGTATTCACTTTGACTGTCACATGGTTCTGAGCAATACTTGCATACTAACTCAGGTTCAAATGATTCATCTCTAATATCAGAGTCAGGTTCACTCACATCTGTTTCTTCTTCCTCTATTTCTTCTTCTTCATCCACCTTCTCTTCTTTAATTTTTGTTCTTTGACGATTTCCTCTTGATTTTCCTTTCAATCTTGTGTTACGACTGCAAAAAAAATGGAAACCAAAGTGTTGATATTCATACCATACATTATAAGTATTTTATTGTAAAATGGATTTATTATTATACTAGCACGCAATAATTACATATTTTTTCTTTCTAAGAATACTTCTATACAAAAATTATAGTTATAAACTTAAAATGAGTGCCAAAGTAAAATTTGTTTTGGTATTTTCAACAACAAGTTTTATGTACCTGATCCAACCAATAATAAGTACAAAAATATTTCCCTATTATGTTAACTGAACCAACTCCTGGTTACCAGTTCAACGCAGATAGGGCAATGTTAAATTAGTGAACCACTATGAACACTACATATAGAAATACAAAACTGTAAACACTGTAACAATTGTTTTAACTGTTTGAAATTACATAATTAAAATTTGCTCATTATAATGCCATATAATATTTGAAATACATATTATAAGAAACAAACTTTGTAAAATGGAAACGTGTATGAAATATAACTGTACTGTATCTTATTTTAAGCAAATAAAAAAGACATCTAGTAACACACTTTTAAAAGTTGATAGAAAAACACATGGATAGATTGGGGAAAATTGGAGAATGGGAGACAGTAATGAACTTAGTCAGACTGACAGGGATGCTAAAGTAGAGAAAATAATTTATTATAATTTCCCTCTCTCTCTCTCTCTCTCTCTCTCTCTCTCTCTCTCTCTCTCTCTCTCTCTCTCTCTCTCTGTTAGTCTAAGATAATTACTATCTCGCATTCTGCATGTTTTTTTTTCCTATTAAATCTTTTAAGCATCAATTTTTTTTAAAGTGTCTATAGCATCAGGGTGCAGAAATGAGTTCAAGATAAAGAATGACTATGAAGTTAGTTGCAAAAACTGCAATTTAGATTTTACATGACTTACAGTGAGCAGCAAGGTTTGTGCAGTTGCAACTGCTCCAGACTGTTGAACCCCGTCATACATACATCACAGTAGATAGGGTCAGCCTGTGCTACTACAGACTGGAAATTTTAATGGATTTTTATCAGGGTGCTTCCTGATTTTGTGTTCTATCATGGAGTTCTCTATGAGGTACTGTTTACCACAAAATTCACATGTAAACAAAGTTAGTGATTCCTTGTGATGCAAAATTTTGTGACAATTTAAGTCTCTCTTATGAAAGTATGCCAGTCTACAAAGTTCACAAATGTGGGCTTTTATCCCAGAATGAACTACTAAATGATCTTTTAACATATAAGTTCTAGCAAATACTTTATCACAATGATCACAAGAAAATGGTTTTGAATTTGTATGAGCTCGAGTGTGTGAATTTAAATTTCCCTTTGAAGAAAATTTTTTCTCACACACAATGCATGAGAATATTTTGTTTTCTTCAAAATGTCTTTTTCTATGAGAATTGAATGTACCTAAGTGATCATAAGTTTTTGTACAGACATCACATGTGTAAAATGTTTTAGGACCATGTTGCTGTTTTATATGACTCCTAAGCGTTTTCTTACTATAAAATGACAGGGTGCAAAAGTCACATGTGAAGGGTTGTTCACCAGTGTGCTTACGCTCATGATCTTCTAAAGCAGACATCCCCATGAAACCTTCACCACAAGTACCACAAATATGATTGTAAGATTTATCGTGGTCTTTCCTAACATGAGAAGTTACCTGACTATTGCATGCAAATGACTTAGCACAATGTGAGCATTTGTATGGCCTTTCATTTGTATGTTTAACTCTGATATGAAGCTTTAAATCATAGAAATATTTATTACAATGTTCACATTTTTGCTTCACTACTGGTTTACGTTTTTGTTTAACTTTTCCATCAGGACCATAAACAACTTTACTTTTTAGTTCATGAGCATGTAAATGTCTCTTCAAACACTTTTCATTGTTCGCTTGCTTTTGACAAATGTGGCAGGTGAGTTTTTCTGGGTGCATCAATTTCAAGTGGCGTGTATAATCAAATTGATCCACACATGGCTCTGAGCAATGTTTACACTCTAACTCAGGTTGGAATGACAAGTCCCTGGCATCAGAATCAGGTTCAGTGCTATCACTTTCTTCTTCTTCTTCCTCTGAAGAAATCTTTTCTTGCTTGATTTTAGTTTTCTCAGGTCTTCTTCGTGGGTTTCTTTTTCTGTTACATGTGATGTTAACACTAGAAAAAAAGAGAATCCACAACTGTTGATAGCATAACTATTTTTATACATAAATAAATTTAATAAACAGTATATTTTTTACAGAAAGTTTGAAAATGATCTCTCTCTCTCTCTCTCTTCCTTTTTCTTTTACTTGACATTAAAAATAGTTATTTACCGTACACTTATAATATTAAATAACAAAATTGAATTTTGAGATACTTGATACATTAAAAAATAATAAATACATAGGTATATAAAATCTAAATATAATGAAATTGAAAAAGAGAGAAAAAAGCTTATTAAAGAATTACAATAACCAATATGCGTTTCAAAGTATAGCCTTATGCAAAAACTTGATTAAGATTATGTGTTTCATAACGCACAGTTTGGTCTGTGCAGCTGCAGCTGTTCCTGCGTGTCAAACCCTGACAAACATGTGTCACAGTACACAGGTCCAGTCTGTTCAGCAGGGTCTGGCAAGTTCAATGGATTTTCATTAGGATGTTGATTGATTTTGTGTTGAATGAGAGAGTTTTCCTTAAAATATTTTTTACCACAAAATTCGCAAGTAAATAAGATTTCTGTATCAGCATGAGCTGATATTTTATGTCGATTTAAGTTTTGTTTTTCGTAATATGCAAGTCCGCATAGTTCACAAACGTGGGATTTCACCCCAGAATGTATATTTTTATGTGTTTTTAATAGAGCTTTACTTGCAAATACTTTTTCACACAGATCACAAGAAAATGGTCTCATGTGTGTATGAGATTGTAAGTGTCTTTCTAAATGTCCTTTTGTTATGAATTTTGTTCCACATACAATACATGGGAATTTTTTGTTTTCTTCGAAATGACATTTCCTATGTAACCTAAAAGTGCTTGGATTATCAAAAGATTTGCTACAGACATCACATGTATAATGTTTTTTAGGACCGTGCTGCACTTTCATGTGACTTTTAAGAATATTTTTACAAAAGAATGATTTGTCACAAGCATCACACGTGAACGGCCTTTCACCTGTGTGTTTACGCTCATGACTTTCTAATTCGTTAAGCCCCATGAAACCTTCACCACAAACTCCACAAATATGATTGTAATCTTTATCATGATATTTTCTTACATGATACCTCATACTTGA
This sequence comes from Ecdyonurus torrentis, assembly GCA_949318235.1. Taxonomy (NCBI): domain Eukaryota; kingdom Metazoa; phylum Arthropoda; class Insecta; order Ephemeroptera; family Heptageniidae; genus Ecdyonurus; species Ecdyonurus torrentis. Next base: position 37,122,404 of record OX439132.1, on the reverse strand, counting down.
TTCAGATGCAAAAGCTTTTGCACATTGTGAACATGGATATGGTCTTTCTTTTGTATGAATGACTAATGTATGTAGCTTGATATCATTAAAATGCTTACAACAGATTTCACACTTTATCTTAGGTCTAATTCGAGGGAGTTGAATAAGTTTGCCATCAGGACCCACACCCCTCTCATGTTTTTTCTCACAACCACGCAAATGTTGTTGTAGTTTATTTTGATTCTTAAACATTCTTTGACAAATGTGACAGGTGAGTTTCTCTGGGTGTACTAGCTTCAAGTGATATGAGTAATCTCCTTGATCTACACACAGTTCTGAGCAATACTTGCACTTGAACTCAGGCTGGAATGACACATCATTTGCATCTGAATCAGGATCAGTGAGGTCACTTTCTACTTTATCATCATCTGATTTTTCTTCCTCTGATGAAAACTTCTCTTGCTTGATAATCGATTTCCGAGTCTTTCTACGAGAAGTTTTTTCTGAGCTTGTATCTTCATTACTGGAAAAAAGAAAAATCAAAGTGTGGATATGGAAATTTAATTAAATATAATGTAATTCAAAAATAGCTTTAAACTATGAACATATTCTAGTTTTTATTGTACCTATAATAAAGAAGGGTATCCATTCTTTAAAAAAATTATAAACAAATATGTCTATATGCAATTACAGCAGAAATAAAACATTTCTTTCCAGCATTGTAATTTTTTAATACATACATTCTAATGTACAGTATTCATTTTACGCATGTAATATATACATATATTTCCTCCCTTTCAATCAGTATTTTTTATAATCTACATATATATGAAATAAATTAATGAATAATACAAATCGAAAGATATGTTCAATCATTAATAAAAATCAATTTCAAATTCTCTTAATATGCTGTCCTTAAAAATATTAAAGGCAAATAAATGTAGTATTTTGAGTAGCAGATTCAATGACATTTATTTTTATGTTCCTGTAATGACATCTCAGTTAAGAAAATTTTAGGACACATCTCACAATATAATCCAACATGAATTTTGAGATGTCTTCTTAAGTGAGTTTTGTGATAATAAGATTTACCACAAGTTTCACATACATGTGCTCGTACACCTGTATGTTTTACTTTATGTAAATCATATCTAATTTTAGTTTTAAATACAGCATCACATAATTCACAAGCAAATTGATATCCATCTACATGATTTATCATGATATGAGTATTTAAAACTTGTTTCTTGTAAAATTTCTTCCCACAAGTAGGACACATAAATTTTTTTGAAGCTTCAGAATGGTATATTTTGTGTGCATGAAGAAGTGTCTTACTATAATACTTCTTATGACATATATCACACTCATATTTTTTCTCTTTATCATGAGTCATTGTATGATATTTTAGCGCAGGTTTTGATATAAATGATTTTCCACATAATTGACATTGAAAAGGTCGTTCTTTAGTATGTTTTCTTTCATGTTCTATAAGTTTACTATTTCCTATAAAAGCCTTTCCACAATATCTACAAATAGAGTCATATTCATTAAGATGTCTTTTCATATGTTGTTTTAAAGAAGTATAAAACATTTTAGTTCCACACATATCACATGTTAATTTCATTTTCGGAGAAATATGAAGATCTTTCATATGTTTAACATAATTTCGATGTTTCTCAAAGTATTTATTACATATTTTACAATTCTTTTTTGTTTTATCATGAAAACCATGTTCATGTGTTTTGAGATGTTTGTTAAGTGTTTCTGTACTTCTGAAGTATATATTACATTCTTTGCAATGAGGTCTTGACGTACAGCGTGGTACATGGACTCTCATTGCTCTTGCACCACCAACGAATGTTTTGCAATATATACACTCCAGAGGTCCATTTCTGATGACCTTTCTTGAATCTTCTTCGCTATTTACCTCTTCACTTTCTGAAGATGTTGATGATGTATGTATTCTGTAATTAATTACTGTTTTCTTCCATTTCCGAAGCCTGCAAAATATAAAATTTATTCAAGAAACTATTTTTGTGTATATTGTAATTAATTTAATAATAATAAAAAAAAGTTTATTGTTCATAGAGAAATTTAACATACTGAATCTTTATATGAATATATTGTGCAGATTATGAATTTTCTTAAACTTACGCAAAACAAATAAAAACCACTATAATAATTTTAGTAACAAACCTATAAATAACTTTTAAAATTAAACCCGCAATAATAACAATTTTAAGTGCTATTGCATATTTTATTTCCAATTTAAATCAATAATCTATATTATGCAATAATACTTCAATTATAATAACAAAATAATCCTTGACAAGGAGCAAATAAAGTATAGGTAATAATATGTTAATTTGTTTTATCTTTCATTTTTTCTATTATGCTTTTTATGCTATGATAGATGATAATCCCAATTTATAATTATTAACTATAAAAATAGTTTGTTTGTTTTTTTTACTCATTTAAAACCATAGGCCTATATTTTTTTAATTATGAATTTATTTTTACTTCAATTAAAATTATTCTTTTACATTGAATTATTACACAATAACTGACATGAATTAATGAATTAACATTTCTTATCAATGTAGAGTTATTGATCCACATGTTCTATCATATGCATTCGTATATCAGTTCTAGTTCTAAATGCCATATCACATTTTGTACAAGGATAAGCTAGAACATTATGTTTTCTTTCTTTATGAAGTCTCACTGAACTCATTTCTGAACATTTATAATCACAAAGATTACATGCATATGGTTTTTCTCCAGTATGAATGAGAATGTGTCTATTCAAATCAGAAATTGAATGGAATGTTTTAGAACACGTATTACATACATGTTTATTTAAGTTTGATTTAAAATGTATTCTACTTTTATGTTTTTTAATACCAGAAGAATCTTTAAATTTAGCATTACAAATATCACACTCATATAATTTTTCACCAGTGTGTGAAATTATGTGTCTCTCTAATCTGGCTTTGCTTGTAAAACGAGCGTCGCATAATTTACACACATGAAATTTACCTTCTATACTATGGTATTGTTCATGTAATAACATTTCATTCTTTTTTATTTTAACTGGTTCTAATTGTTGACATTCGGTACTAGTTTGTAATTCAATCTTACCTTCTAAATGTAATTGTATATGTAACAATAAGCTATGTTTTGAATAAAAACCATCTCCGCATATATCACAATTAAACGGTTTACATTCTGTCATATGCATTCTAATTTCTGTTCTAGTTCTAAAAGATTTACAACATTTTTTACAAGGGTAAGATAAAATATCATGTTTTCTTTCTTTATGTAATCGTAATGAGCTTTGTTCTGTACATTTATAATCACAAAGATCACAAGCAAATGGTTTTTCCCCTAAATGAACAACAGCATGTCTTTTTAAGCTAGATATTGTGTAGTATGTTTTTGCACATACAGTACAAAGAAATTCTTTTAAATTTAATTTCAAGTGTACTTTTTGTTTATGTTTTTTAAGTCCACTAGATTCAGAGAATCTAGCAAAACAAATATCACATACACAAGGTTTCTTTCCTGTATGAGTATTAATATGTTTCTCTAGTGATATTTTGTTTTTAAAACGAGCCTCACAGAATTTACATACATGATTTCTTTCGGTATTATGACATCTTAAATGTGACATCAATTCAATTCTCCTTTTAAATGATTTTTCACAATGTGTACAATTATGTGTTTCAGTATCTACTAATAAGTGTTGTTTAATATGTGATACAATAGTGTACTTTGAATTATAACTTTTGGAACAAAAGTCACATTTATATGGTTTTTCATCTTTGGAATGCATACGTTCATGTTCAATTAATCTATCTTTATACTGAAATCCTTTAGCACAGTATTTACATATATAATTAGCAAAGTGAACTGAATTTGTGTGGTTTTTTAGACCGGCCATTGAGCCATATATAATTCCACACTCTTTGCATTTGAATTCTACATTACACTGTAAGATATGTTCTTCATAATTGGATGTATGTAGAAATCTTTTTCTACATTTTAAGCACTTAAATTTAGAATGAATTTTCATGTGAGTTTTCAAATATTTATTAGTACCATAACTTTTGAAACATATATCACACTTAAATGGCGGTCCTGATTTTTTATTGCTACTTTTTTTCTTCTTTTCTGGTTCCTTTTTTAATTGAACAGTACTAATAATTATTGGTTTTGGACTGACTTTAACTTTATGAATTAATGTTAAATGATTACGAAGTAATTTTTTGGAAGCAAAAATAGACCCACAATGTTTACAGTGGGAATTTTGTGAGTGATTCTGATTAAAATGACTTTGCTTATCAAGAATAGTGGAAAATAATTCTCCACAAACTTCACATGAATGATGTAAATCAGCAATTGGTTCATCTGTGTTCCACAAATCTCCATAAGTCTCATCTATCGTTATATCAGTTTCTTCCGTCTTGATGATAATTTCATCAGAGTCAGTCGTCATATTCATGCAAGTTTTAGCTTCAGCCCTGCAAACAAAAATATGCCTCATTCAAAGAGAAAAGTATCACCCCAAATTCACTAACACTTTATACATATAAATGTGTATATAAAATGATTGATAAAAGTTTCGAAGAAATGGGGGATAGAGCTGTTACTGACAGGGACGCCTTGCATCTCTCTCGCATGCAAAAGATATCACTGTTAGTAACACTCCAGTCTTTCATTCTCCCATTTTTTTCAAATTATATACTGTGTTTTTTTCTACCAAAATCATTTTAACCATCAACTATTGCAAAGTTGAATTTTTCTTAATTACTTTATTATAGTAGTTGTTTATACAACTCAAATTTAGTAGATAAATAAAAAAGAAACAAAAGTGGAAATGAAAACCATTGAGGGCCTTATTAACGATAGTTAAGTGGGTGCAAAATTGTTTGCATTGAGGCCAAATAAGATACTTGCCCACTTGCATAATCCTTTTCTGAGGATCATGTTAGTGGGTATCTACTGTTTTTTTGGCTTTGATAGTAACTTGAAATATTGAGTTAGAAATTTTAAATTCAAGATTTTTGTGTATATATTTTTAATTCTGCTTCATCTTCATATTGAATACAGCTAGTAAAAATTAAAATCATAATAAATAAATACAGTATTAAAATTAAATATAAACCTGTGGCTTATAATTAATTTTACCATAAAATTAAAAGGTTTGCTGTCTGTTGTAAGAAATAGCAAGATATTTTGTTTTGTTTTTTTATTATTATTTTTCCCAAAATAAATACACTTTAATAACACATTGTTCATCACTACACCATTAATTTATATTACATCAAAAAAGAGTAATACTAGGCATTTCAAGCTTAACATTATTATACGATTTTTTTTTCCAGCAGAAATTTTATATTTTCAAAACAAGACTGCCTTTTAGTAGAATGTATCACCGATTGTGACATTTTTTTTTTTTTTTTTTTTTTACATAACGTAAAACACAACTTCTCCGTGAGCAAAACTTAGATATAATTCATTCACCAAATAATTGCATATATTAATTGTTCTTTAATGTTCAGTGATATGACACATCAAATCACTTTTCACTTTAAATTTTTCACCACATTGCAAACACTCATAAGGATAAATTTTATGAATCATCATTTTATGTGTTCTTAGTTGACTGAGTTGAGCAAATCCTCTACCACAAAGTTCACAAGTATTGGGTCTTTCTCCTGTATGAGTATAAACATGAAGTACAAGTTTACATTTAGCAGAGAAACATTTAGAACAATGTGGGCACTGAAATTTCTTTTCCTCGTTTTTCTTATGTATCCTATTTACATGTGTACGTAAACTTCCTAATTGAGTAAATTCTTTTTTACATAATTCACATGAATATAATTTAACACCTGAATGTCTAATACTATGACGAGTTAATGAAACTTTTGTATAAAATTTAGCATTACAAAAATTACATACGAAACGTCTAGAAGCTTCATTATGTATTCTTAAATGTTGTCTTAAGTAGTTCGCAGATGTAAATTTTTTATGACATTCAGAACATTCATATGTTTGTGGTGCTACATGCATTCCTATATGTTTAAGTATTGATCTTCTAGTTATAAATGTTTTTTGACAGAAATCACATAAAAATGTACGTAATCCAATATGTAATCTTTCGTGATCATGAAGTGCTTCTTTAGAACCATAACCTTTACCACAAAATCTACAAATATACCTAGCATAATGTACTGAATTCATATGGGTATTTAAACCTGCTTCATTTTTATAAGTAGCACCACATTCCACACATACTTGTTTCTCACCAGTGCAACGTAATTTATGCTTTTTATAATTTCCTTTAAATACAAACGTACTTTTACAATGTTTGCATTTAAATAATTTAACATGTACTTTTTTAATATGTTGTCCTAGTAATTGTTTTCTACCAAATACTTTAGTACAGAAATCACAAGTAAATGATAAATTATGATCTCTTTTTACATGTTGCGCTACTTTCTTTTTATTATAAAATACTTGTCCGCAACAAGTAAACATATCTCTCTTAATTGGCAATTTATTTATATTTTCTTTCTCTATGTGTGCATTTAATAAATCCTCTGATCTAAATCTCATATTACAATTACAACATTGAAAATCTAATGGATGTTTTATATGTAAATGATTTTTAAATTTAATTCTTGATTTGAATGCCTCGTTGCAGAACTGACATATGATACTACAACATGAACCATTATTCTCATCTTCTTTAATGCTGTGATCTTCAAATGATAAAGTGTAGTTCACTTCCTCAACTTTCACACAGCATAGGTTTTCTGGCATCATAGTCAGTTCTGACAAAGTTTCACCCCTGTAAAAGAAATAATGAAATTGTCAACATTGATATGAAGTTAATTCAATATCAATTATTTATTTAAAAAAAAATTTAATTTCAATTTTTTATTACATCATTCCATTAAGAGAGCAGATAAATTATTATTGTTATATATTAAATATATTGATTGCTAAATTTTAAGCATATACAGGCACATCAATTAATTCAGAGGATATAACGTTACTAATTTTAATTTTTTATTTACTAAGTTTACAGCCATATAAAAACATTATAGATTAATTATTTTGTAATTATATTAAAGATTCACTTAACCCTAAAAATAAGTATTTTTGATTCTTCTCCAAATCAATATTAATCAGTCATTTATTTGACTCCTCTAGCCCTCGGGATAAGTGAGCCCCGCGAGGGAACAAGACAAAGTACACGCCCCTCTCCTGTGAGAGTAAAAAATATGTGCCCCTTGCGCTACCTGAGAAGGTGCACAGACTTTTTACTTACACAGTAGGGAGGAAGTAGTGGGTCACATTTCCCCCTCGTTACCGTCACGGGGCTCGCTTATCCCGCGGGTTAGAAAAGTCAAATAAATGACTAATTTGTATTGAAATGATTTGTAGAAGAAAAAAAAGTAAATTATTTTTAGGGTTAAGTGTGTCTTTAACAATCAAATTTCTCACTATAATAGAAAACTAAAACAACTATTCTGGTAACTTACAATGATATTTAGCTTACATATACAACAGGATATTAAAAATAATACTATAGAACCGTCATAAATTAAAATAAATATAGAGTAGAGAATCTACACATTTAGTGTTCTGTAAGATGAATCATTAAATCATTTCTAATTTTAAATTTCAGACCACATTTTGAACATTCGTATGGTAAAATTTTATGTACTAACATTTTATGTGTTCTCAATTGGCTAGTTTGAACAAAACCACGACCACAGATTTCACATTTACATGGTTTTTCACCAGTATGTTGATATGAATGTCTTTTTAAATCTTTTAGTACATAGAAACGTTTTTCACAATGCGGACATTGAAAATTTCTTTCTTTATTACCATGAGTATAATCATTATGTCTTTTAAAACTAGGTCTAGTACTGAATTCAATATTACATTGTTCACATTTGAATAGTTTTGTACCAGCGTGACACCTTAAGTGTCCACGTAATATTCTTTCCTGGTAAAATTTAGCATCACAAAATTGACATTCAAATACTCTTGCTTCAGGTTTATGGATAATCATATGTGCTTTTAAATATGGTTTGAAGTCAAATGTTTTTTGACAAATAGGACATTTATGTACTTTTTTAAAGAGATGTAATTGAATATGATTTAGCATTGCTACTCGTTTTATAAATGATCTACTACAAATGTCACAAGTAAAGCATTTTTTTCCTTCATGTGCACGTTCATGATCTAAAAATGCAGTACGAGAGGAGGAAGCAAACCCACAAACTTTACATAAGAAGCTTTTAAAATGTACTCTTTTTTTATGTGTAGCAAGTCTATTACCATTTTCAAATTTTCTACCACAAATTTTACATATAAATCCAGTTTCTAAACATTTTTTTATATGAGTTTCATAAGCATATTGATAGACATATTTTTTCTTACATTTTTCACACTCAAATACATTAGCATGTGTAGACATGTGTTCACGAAGTTGTGCTTTATTACCAATTTTTTTATAACATTCATTACAAGATAGATCATGATCAAGTTTTTTATGTAATTCATAACTAATTTTATCTACAAATGTACGTCCGCAACAAGCATACGATTCATCTCTATACATTGGAGGTCTAATATTTATTTGCTGTAATTGTGGCATATTCCCTAGATTTACAGGAGACTTAAATTGCCTTGAGATTGCCTTAGATTGTTGAGTGGAAGTTGATTGAGGTGTTAAACTCATTCCACTATTAGGATATTGTGTGGATATTGGTGGTACTGTGAAACTTATTCCACTCTTTGGAGGCTGTGTGGATGATGAAGGAGAAGTAAAACTCACTTCACTATTAGGATATTGCACAGATGTTGGTGGTGATGTGAAACTCGATCCACTCTTTGAATGTTGTGCGGATGGTTGTGGAGAAGTGAAACGCATTCCACTATCAGGATATTGTGTAGATGATTGTGGAGTTGTGAAATTTGTTTCACAATAATCAGGATTCATTACAGGAGGGGATAGTATAGCCTCAACTGTTTGAAAATTACATAGACCTAATTGACCACTGGTTTGTGACTCATTGCCTTCATTGTTTTCCTCAGCTTCCTCAACTTCCCATAATGGTTCACATTTAACAGGGAAGATTGGATCTAACGTCATGTAACGCTCCTCGCCAAATAAACCACAATGATAGGAGCTTGGTAGCCTGCAAAAAACATGGTAGCAGTCAAAATTGTGCAAAGTATAAATTAATAAGATAAAGATTTAATGTGCTTGGAAAACTTATATAGCAGTAAAGCGACTTTACATAATATAAAAAAAAGGCAATTGTAAAGAAAAAAAAAGTGCTAGACCACTACCATAGATTTTTTTAATTTTATGTTTAAATTCTATTGAACATTAAAAAAAAAAAAATGGGAAGTTATCTGACTGCATTGCACAATTATATTTAATGGAATGTATGGTGAACCATTTTACAATTTTATTTATTTTCAATCCCTTCCTATATATTTTTGGACATTTTTATAAGGCAAAAATTGTGTGCACAAACACAAACATTTTGGTATACTGTACAAGTGTACATGGTTTGATTGGATAAAACCACATCTACATATTTCTCACTCACGTATTTTTCTCATAAAAATAACCAAGTGAAAATTTGAGTGGTAAAAAACTAATTTACCAATTTTTTTTTCAGTGTAGGTATGGCAATTTTTTTTTTTTTTTTTTTTTTTTTATATATATAGAAAAATCATTATAATGTTAAAAAAATTAAAATACTCGTTAAATATCTTACACTTGAATAAATATTGCCACAATGAAGTCTTTTGTTTATATTTACAATTTTTGTCATGCTTCATTTAATATTTAATTTGAATTTATTTAGTAGTTGTTATCATTTAAAACTGCATTTGCATTAGTAATAAAATTATCTGTAACCAATGAGTTATTCAAACCTTCAGTGGTTGGTACTATGGGTTCCAATGTATTTTGATATACCACATTATGAAAAAGTGCCTCGTGGAAAGTGCTAGGTGCTATATTTGAAATATCATGAGATGAAACATGTTGATTTAATTCTACTTTAGTTTTAAAACCTAAAGTACATTTATTACATGGATATGGCCAAAGCTTATGTACCTTTAAAACATGATTATTGTATCCACCACGTTGTAAGAACCTACGACCACACACAGGACAACCATGAGGTAAAGGATTACCTGTATGAGTATACATATGCTCATTAAGTCTACCTTTACATGAGTACCCTTTGCCACAAATATAACAAAGTACAGGTTCTTGCAAGAGACCTTGGTGAACTTTTTTTGTATGTGTCTGTTGTTGATTTTTTGTTTTAAATGTAGCATGACATGTTTCACAACTAAATGGTCTCTCGCTTGAATGACAAATCATGTGAAGTTTTAAATTACATCTATTTCGAAATTGTTTACCACAATGAGTACAGTCATATGTTGGTTTGCCTCGTTCATGACGAAGGATGTGTTTTTTCTGACTGTTTTCATGTAAAAATTTCTTCTCGCAATAAGTACAAGTGTATACTTTACGTTCTTGTGATGGTTCCTTTGATTCTTTTGCTTCAATTCTTACATGATTCATTACATGTATTTGAAGTGGTCTTCTCTCTGTGAAAGAGCGCTCACAGTACGCACAGTAGAATGGTTTTTCATCGACATGCTCATATTCATGACTCACAAGTTTTGCACGAGTAGGAAAACCATTTCCGCAAGTCATGCATAAGTACTTTTTCTTTCGATGTATCAATATGTGAAGCATGTACGGTTCTTTTTTTCCATATTTTTTACCGCATTTTTTACAAGTATATACAATTTTTTTACAATAACGTACATGTCTTTTATAGTTTTTAGTGGTTCTGAATATGGCATAGCATACATTGCATTTATGAATGTAAAAGTGTTTTGTAAACATATGTCTATAAATTTGCATTTTCTTATTAAATGATTCAGGACATTCATTACAATAAAAATTTATTGAATGGTCTTTTTTAATATGAGCTTCTAATCTATGCTTAGCCATAAATCTTTTTCCACAGCAATGGTAAGTATGAGGGTAACGCTCTCTTAAAGAAGGTCCTTTATGTGTTGGAGCTGGAAGAAAGATTGGATCCACTTTACCCCTACTTCGAGTTGGAATAACTCTAGGGGGTGGTTCTAATTCTTCAGAAGGACTCTTTGGTCCACTCTCATCTTGCATAGGTAAAGTATCATCTCCATTAAAGTGATCATCATTATCATCATCATTAGTATCAAAGTTCTTTATGCTGCGTGTTTCCACAACGAGAGGGTGATCCTGCAAGTGCTCACTGAGAAGCTCAGCAGACCTGAACTTTGAACTACATCGTCCACATTGAAAATCTGCAGGGTGTTTGTCCTCTAAATGCCCTTGCATGAGATCCTCTGAAGGCAAGATGGCTGGACAAAACTGACAAACTAAACCTGAGATTTCTTCTCCAAAATCTATGTCAAACTCAGTTTTAATCTTGTAGCGTATATCTTCTATTTCCACAAATAGAAATCTTTTTTCTTCAAAATTTGCAGCTGAATAATTTATTCCATCTTCAAAGTTGTTTTCTGGTTCATTTGTTGTAGCATATTCAAAGTGTTTGGGTATTTCATTTATCCTGTAAAAAATATTACAATTTCAGGTGGACACCAAAATTTTAAATAATTATATTATAATAGTAATGTATATAAATAAGCAGCCAATGCCCATTTAACACCTTTAATGTTGCCACCACAATCTTCAAAAACTAATAATTAAAAATATAAATCTTACACTCTACAAACAAAAGAAATCACCCATATTTTTCCCCCCTTTTGCTTACATTTTATAATTTTCAATGACTTAAAACTACTGTACATTTTTTAAAAAAAAGTTTTTATTTAGTGTTCAGTATAATGATGCATTAATTCTGTTCTTAATCTAAACTTCTCTCCACATTTTGTACATTCATAAGGTAATATATTATGCATAGTTAACTTATGAACTCTCAAGTAATAAGTTAGATTAAATCTACGACCACATACATCACAAGAGAAAGGTTTTTCTTGTGTGTGTGACCTAGTATGTCTTAATAAAGCAGATTTGTTATAAGTTTTAAATTCACATTCTGTACAAGCAAAATTTCTTACGTCTGTTTTATTATGTACTCGATTCATATGTTTAGCTATATCTCCTTTTCTTCTTAAACCTATATTACATATATCACATTTAAATGCACGTTCTCCTGTATGTGAGATAGTATGAATACGTAAGCTTGCACGACAATTAAATTTTCTATCACAAAAATTACAACCAAATATTTTAGAACTTTCATCATGAAGTATTTTGTGTCTTAACATAATTGCTCTAGTTTCATATTTTCTATGACAAATAGGGCATTCAATTTTTTTACTTAAGAGATGTTTAGTTAAGATATGATTATATAAATTTTGTTTAATAGTACATTTTTTGTTGCAAATATCGCAAGTAAATGACTTTTCTTTTGAGTGCGTGTTTTCATGATTTAACAATCTAGTTCTTGTAGTACAAGCTCTACCACAGAATCTACATAAATGTTTATTTGAATGACAACTTTTTATGTGGTTGACAAGTTTTGATTTACTATTAAAAACAGTACTACAAGTTTTGCATTTATGAATCCTTTTCTTACACATACGAATATGTCTACTGATATGTGAACGTTTTCTAATTTTTGCATAACACACTTTACATCTATAGACATAAAAATGAGTAGCAACATGTGTAGTTATTGCTGATCTATGAAGGAAAGTTTTTAGACATTCATTACAATTATATTGTTTGCCATGATCATTTTTGACATGATTTTCAAGTCCAATTTTAGTTATGTAATAATTTCCACAGCAAACCATTTTTTGTATTCTTTTATATTTTTTACTTTTAAATTTCATTTCATATAAATCAACACAATGTTCTGATTTACAATGATCATTTAATGTGTCCAAAGACCTAAATTGTGAGATACACAAATTACATCTGTAATCAGGAGGGTGTTTTTCAGATATATGGTCCTGTAGCTCGACATCAGAGGGAAATAAATCAGGGCAGAACAGACATGTTAATCCAGATTTTTCTTCTTGTGTTCCATCCTTTAATTTTACTTCATGAGTTCCACTTTCTTCCCATTCAACGTCTTTTTCAGTGTTGTTAACATCTGAATTTCTATTTTCTTCAAGAGTTTTTTTATCGTCAGAATATGATTTCATCTCCCTGTAAAAAATGTTAAATTCAGGATTCTAGTCAAACTATTTTGGTTTCTGTCAATACTGCTATTATATTAACCACAACCATCAATATAATATTATTTAAAAAAAAAAATACTAAAGCCATTGTAACTAAATTAAAGTCAATAACAAAATGCCACTGTTGCAATGTGAAATAAATTAATATGGTAATTTTAAATTTATATTAATAAATTTCTCTAAATATTGAAATACGAGTAAATTCAGGTTTGTTTAGTGAGAATAAAAAAAACTAGCATCACCTTAACTTTTTTATTTATTGGTTATTTATTTTATAGTCATATAATAATACAAAATTACAGTTCTAAATTGTGCACAAATAAGTAAAATTTTATTACTAGTCCTTAAATAATGTATTTATAAGTATAAGATTTAATGTATAAGATGTATTAAGATTTTAAGTTTACTATCCATGTAAGGACATATTGATCTCCTCGCGGCAAAGCCAACAAACAATACTTTACAAATTTTACTCGCAATGAATGATCCACACATTATAAATTCAAAGGTCACCTATTTACTTTGCCTGTTAAACTTGCACTTGTGCCAAATGTAAAAGTTCATTTTGAGTGAAATTTTTGTACTAACTTGTAAGTGTAGTTTGTTCACTTTATGAAAAAGAAGATCATTATTAATGTTCTGTCATATGATTCATCATAACACTTTTTATTTTAAATTTCATGCCACATTTACTACATTCATAAGGTAATATTTGATGTTTTGAAAGTTTATGTGATGTTATAGCATGTTTTTGATTGAATCCTTGACCACAAATATCACATTTAAATGGTTTTTCATTAGTATGAGTATACATATGACTTTTCAGTTTATGAGCTCTAAAAAATTTGTAACCACAAATAGTACATAGAAATTTTTTCTCTTGTGTTAAAGTATGTTTAACATTATTATGATCTCTTAAATTTCTTTGTGATATAAAATCTGTATTACAAATATCACATCTAAATTGTTTTACTCCTGAATGAGTAAAAGCATGACTTTTAAGGTGAGCTAAACGACGAAAGGTTTTACCACAGAATTTACATACTAGATTTTTAGTTTTTGGATCATGAATCACCATATGACATTTTAAATAAGCTTTTGCAGCAAACTTTTTATTGCATATCTTACAAATGAATTTTGGTTTCTTAAAATGTGTTGCTATGTGAGTAGCTACTTTTTTTCTAGATATGAATCGCTTTTTACAGATGTCACATGTAAAAGGAAGTTCTCCTGAGTGTTTACGTTCATGTATCAGTAATGTGTCTCTAGAAGCACACCTTTGCCCACAGTATCCACAGAGATACGTAGCTTCATGTATGTTCATATGATATTTGAAGCCATCTTTTGTTTTAAATATTTTACCACATTGCAAGCAAGTATAAGTCTTTTGTTTGCATCTCAGTTTATGTTTTATGATACTTGATTCTTTGACAAACTTTCTAAAACAAATGTCACATTTTGCAGCATAAAAATGACGTAACATATGTTCCTTAATAAGTGCCTTTGTAAAAAATGTTAATTTACATTCATTACAAACAAATATTTTTTTATGATCATTTTTAATATGTGCTTCAAGTTCATGTTTTTGAGAGAATCTTTTGCCACAGCAAGTAAAATTTGATAATTTTGATGGAGAGAGTAGTGAAATCTGATTTCTCCGAGGGTTATTATCATCCATATTTTTTGCTTTACTCAAAACTTGTGTTATTTTAATTTGTTTTTGTGGTCCCTCACTCTCAATATCTTGCTGTATGTCATTGGTTTGACCAATTAGTTGTATACTATTTTTAACATCTCTGTGGTGACTTTTAATATGGTCGTTTAAATTTTGAACCCCTTGAAACCTCACGTTACATAGTCCACAGAGAGGATGTTTGTCCTCTAAATGTTTTTGCATGTAATTTGCTGAAGGCATGAGAGCAGGACAAAATTCACAAACTAATGTCGATGTTCCTTCACCCAAGTCTACGTCAAACTCAGATTTAATCTTGCATCTTACATCTTCTATTTCCACGAATATTTGTCTGTTCTGGTCACTTTCACTCAGAATATGCTCCCTGAAAAATATATTACAAATTCAGGGTGCATATAAGTAAAATAGTAAAAATTAATATTACGTTTAAAAATGTTTTTTAAGGGTTTTATTAATCATAATATGAAATACATTTTCCACATTATATTAAGTACTATTATTTTCATCTATGATCGACAGTCATTAAAAAAACGAGTACAGTACTCTAATTCATAAGCAGAATTTTTTAATGTGTATGAAATAATAGCTGAAAAACAGCAGCAGCAGTCAATAATAATAAAAGAATAGTTATTTAAAAAATTAAAATTATTTTAACATTATATTTTTACAATATATGTAATAGTTAACCTAAACCTTTAAAAAAAAATCCCATTAATTTAAAATTTGATATAATTTAATTTAATATAAAATAATGTTATTTATGCTATTGCATTACATATTAAAAAGTGTTTAAATGTAACAGTGTTGTAGTCGATCGCCCTTTTTTCGATCCGATCACGATCCGATCAATTGAGATGTAGCTCGATCCGATCTCGATCACGATCATCAAAACTCGAGACTATCCGATCACAATCCGATCTGATCGACTATCATTAGATCGAAAATTTTCGATCGTTTTCAATAATAAATGTAGGTATATAAGAACTTGTAAATTATAATAATTATGAAAAAAAAAAAAAAAAAAAAAAAAGGAAATTATACTGTATAATAATACATTATACTTAAAAATATTTTTATATTCATATTTCCGTGTAAAAATTTTTTTAATAAAAAAATGTGTTACATAATTGTTAGTTCTTACCTTTAGATGTTTTATTAGATTAACTGCAACAGATTTCAAGGCTATACGACGTTATTCGGTTTATTTTTGCACGATAAATACAAACACTGAATACCAAGCTCTTTCCCACTTTTATCTTTTTTAGGAGCTCCAGTTACGTGATAAAATTCTTTTA